>CAJNDT010004368.1:163843-637074 GCA_905221615.1 Symbiodinium sp. CCMP2592 | reverse complement strand
ACAAGATCCGAAGTGATGGTCGACGAACTCTTCCTACACGGCGACCTATCCATTCTTATTCTCCGGAAGCATGGGAGAAGATGAGCGAAGCGGAGAAGAAGGCAGCATACAAGAAAGAAAAGCGAGACAAAGCTCGAGTTGCCAAGAAAGACCGGAAGAAGGCTGTGATAGGAAAGAAGATAGTCACCAAGATTTTGGACAACATGATCTTTCCCAAGATTGTGCCATGTGAAGAAATTGATCTGCAACTCAACGTGTCCATTGACGACGACGATGGATGGTCCTGGGCACAGTCCTATGTGGATCAATACACACAAGAACAATTCTTGTCAGACGTCGTGCCGGCCGTCCCGGCGCATATGGTCATGGATGATAACTGGATTCCTTCTATGCCGTGTACGACTTCTCACAGAAACGTACATCGGGAAAAGAATCATGCAGGAGGATCGTGCTTCAATGCCATGGTCACTCGACCCGTCACACGCAAGGAGATGATCAACAATCCCAAGGCCATGGAAGCTTTCATGAAAGAATGGAAGGGATTGTGGGACCAAGAAGTGTTTGACTTCTCAACTACGCGTGAATATGACGACGTCGTCGCCGAGGCAAAGAAGAAAGGTGAGAAAGTACATATGGCGCGAGTACACGGACTGATCTACGAGAAGAACTATCAGCTCAAAGAGGACGATCCTGCCAGGAAGTTCAAGGGGCGAGGTGTACTACTCGGTGATCAGGTCAAAGACCAGAATATGGAAGCCGCATTGTTTCAGGATTTGGGGAATTCCCCGGCTACGTTTGACGCCTCACGATGGGCAGATTATTACGGATGTCTTCCTGGCAACGATGTCCAGATGGCGGATGCTATCCAAGCATACATTCAGGCTAGATTGTCGGGCACTCCGTGTTGGGTTGAACTGCCTGATGAAGCCTGGCATCCATCTGCGAAACGGCACAAATTCCGTAGGCCGGTATGTCGCCTGATCAAAGCTCTATATGGACATCCTGACGCAGGAACCATGTGGGAACAACATTGCCACACCGCGGTACAGAAAGTAGGGTTCAAGCCGATTGGCGATGAATGGCCATCATTGTATTTTCACCCGCAAATGAAGCTCTTACTTGTCATCTACGTGGATGATCTCAAGATGGCAGGACCCAAAGAGAATCTACCCAAGGGTTGGGATATGCTGCGCCAAGAACTTCGATTGGAAGAAGAAACGCCGCTGGGCTTGTATCTGGGTTGTCGCATCTCCAAGGGCGAGGCAACGTTGCATGACAAAACGAAGGTGCAGACCGTTACCTACGACATGGAGACGTACCTGGACATGACAGTCAAGAAGTACTGCGACGTGACTGGGTTCGATCCGACAAAATTCAAGACGGTACCATCGCCGAGTCCGGCTGAGGAGACTAAGAATCACCCAGCTCGCGCTCCGGCACAGTCAGGTAAAAGCCATCGATGCACGTGGTGTGGACACACCATGCCTGTTGATAAGGATGGTCGGCTCGTTCCGCCTCCACCTATTCCCAAGGCGCCCGAGGAAGAGGAAATCAACGAGGCCAATCGCGGCGCACTTGCTCCGCAGGCAGCCAGCATTCTCATGAAATTGCTTTATGCCGCGCGCATTTGCCGCTTCGATCTTCTGCGAAGTATCAACAATCTCGCACGCAAGATCACGAAATGGACCAAGAAGGAGGATGCTCTTCTTCATCATCTCATGGCCTATGTGCACCAGTCCAAACATCACATGATGATTGGATGGGTCGGGAACTCCTTGGAGGACTCGTCCATCGGGCTGTTTGCAGATGCGGACTATGCAGGTTGTGGAGAAAGTTTGAAATCTACCTCCGGTGCTCACTTGCACATTCAAGGTTCTCACACAAGATTTCCATTGGCGGGACTTAGCAAAAGGCAGGGGTGCTTGAGTCATTCCACACCTGAGGCCGAGATTGTCGCGGCCGACTTTGCCATGTCACGTCTTGGATTGCCTGCTATCACGTTGTGGCAGCAGCTTGGGGGGCAAGACCCCAACTTCGTCTTCTACGACGACAACCAGACCATGATCGGGGTGATTCGCACAGGCAAGAATCCGACTATGCGTCATTTGGAACGTACCCACGGTATCTGCATTGGATGGATGCATTCTATCTTTCAGGAAGGCTACGTTTCTCTTGCCTACGAGGTCACTGCCAAGATGTCCGCGGACATACACACCAAGTCGTTCAAGGATTCCGTGTCCTGGACACATGCGTGTCAGCTCATCAACATCTTTCCGCCGGATCTCATTGGCTCCCAGGAGATTATGGATCTGATGCGACCTACTCATACCCAAAGCACGGATGAGAAGGGTCAGCAGCACTACTCGTTCAAGAGCGAGGTGCCTTGTTTTCCTTACACGCAGACGCCGATCCTCCCTCAGGTGTTGTATCGCGCTGGATTGTCGAGTAAGGAAGGCTTGCAAGAACATGACAGTGTGGACCCCATCCTGGTTGTCAAGTTCCCGCGCATGTTGCGGGGGCCGCCTTCCGCGTTGCCGCCTGGTCGTTACCTTCGGTCGACTTGGATTCTTCGTGAAGGGCAGTGGCACCAGATGGAGGATCGTGCTGCTATCCTTGACACACCGGGCAAGTTCGACCGCTACGTGGAACGTGCTGTGTTTCAGTACCATCCCGTGCGGGGGCATTTGCGCCCCGCTGCCATTGCGGACGTCCTTGCGCCGCCGTTTTTGCCTATTCCTGAACCGCCTCTAGGCCAGTCTTATGTGCGCGCCCTGCCCGCCAAATGGCGAGCGGTGGTTGTCACACTGGCGCGTGCCATCCATGGGGGGTACCAGGGCTTTACATTACACCAGGGATTTTGTTTCAACGGCCAATCCAAGAGTCAAGCCTCTCAATTTGGTTATGACCAATGGTCGTCGGTGTACGAAGATGTATGGCATGATGCGGCGGAACAGAAAAAGGAATATCAAGGATATGATGGAGCAATTGTGCCTCACGTGGTCAATTTCGCCGAAAACAAGCCCAAGGAGGGTCTGGTGATCCAATTCCTCGACCACGATGGAAGGTTGGTCCATGCTTACAAGAATCCTTACAGCCGGTGGAAGTACCGTATCACTATCAAAGATGCTCCAAAGGCAGTGACGGTATGGACATTGATAGGAGTCGATGAGGAGAACTGGTGGAATGAGTATGCTCCAGGCAAGGATTGCATCGCCCAGCATGCTCCCGATTCTCACTACGACCCCGGGCTGCAAGTAAATGTTCTGAGTATGGGGCGAGAAGTCGACGACGCCATGTGCGCCTACATCTTTGATGTGGTGGAAGCAAGGAAAGACAACCCTAACTCCGTAATCTTCATTGGTGCAGGGGTGTTGGGCAAGAATTCGTGGCTGAGTCGGAAAATCGCTGACAACCCCGAAAAGGGCAAATTGCGGACAGACTACCCGTGGGGGGAGGTCGTCCAAAGAATTGCGCGCAGAGCGGCGTCATGGGGGTTCCAAATCATCATCGAAGTGCCTCCTCGAGTACCAGTCCAGGAAACCAAGCAGTATAAGGGACTTCAGGAAGATGCCATGTGGAAGAGCATCAAGATCCAAGGATGCACTCACGGGCAACGTTATACCTTTCGGGATCCTGTGTCTCCTGGAACCGCCGTTGAGCTCGGCTACTGCAAGGATGAATGGGAGTACATTGCCGCAAACGTCGCGCTGCATCCTAAGTCGTCTGATGTGTGCTCGTCCAAACATTTGCACATGACTGATTCGGACGCTAAGGATCGATCTGATAAATGCGAGTTGACTAGCCAAATCTCCAGAAGATTGCTTAAAGCCTTGAAATTTCAGGCAACTGGCGATGGGAGATTGGTAGCCATGCCGTCGAAGGCTGGTGGACGGAAGCCGGACCGCATGATTGTTGACCTCTGTGGCTTGGGTAACGGCTACGCCGTACCTAAGTCCTCTAAAGGTTGCTCTCGCATAACTTGCAAAGAGCTGATTAGCTCCAAAGCCGATGAGGACATCCTTATCGGTACAATGAGGGATGCGTGCCGGAACGACCTGCGCACACCTGTGCTATTTGTGGCATCGCTTTTGCGATCAGGTGCTGGTCCTGGAAGTAGTGAAGGGGCTTGCGTGGGGGGTGAAAAACGTTCTGGTGGGAAGTACAAGGTTTTCAGAAGTGTCTTGAAATCTCTCAAACGCCTGCTGAAGAAGTGTGCGGAATTTTCCGACGTCTATTTTTCGCTTGACATGCCTTCTTCATGTTCATGTTGGTCTTGGCCAGAGTTGCATGCTCTTGTTTCAAGTGGCAAGGTGACGAAGGTTAAGGTTGATGATCATGTTGGTGCTGATGGCGATGGTGGTGGACGCAGGATCATGTTCTCTAACATGCCTGAAGCGGACCGTTTGGTGATGAGACCGAATGATTGCTTGGACCATGACTCGAAGAGCAGTTTGCTGCAGCGCATTGATGTTTCATGGCGGTCAATTGCGAGGAATGTTCGCAGCCTTGTTCGAGCTCATGTCAGTGTCAGTCATGGTGCACATGAATCTGAGGACATTGCATGGCAGCAACATCAGTGTGTAGACGCTGATGAAGGGGCTATTAGACAGCCCCAACTAAGGAACAACTAAGGTCTGACCAGACGGATCGGGGAAGGGTGCCTCTTACGGAGAACCCGGAACCGTGAAGTCGAGTAGGGTGTAGGGACTTCCCTCCTACGGAGGAAGGACCGAAACCCGAGCCATGGCTGAAAGCTACAATGCCTACGAGCTGGCCTTCGATGGAGTGGACCACGAGGAAGTTTTCCCGTCTGGTGGGATGATGCGAACGTTTCTGAAGTTCCACAAGTTCCTGGAGATGTATTCTGGGGATTCGTCGCAGAGCGTCTCGCTCCCGCCGAAGATTACGAAAGACAAAGTGGTCGACAATGATCTCATTCGCACATGGGCAGCTTTCAAAGCACCTCCGTTGGTCTTGCTGTTCACGTGTGCAAATCTGTCGTCAGGAGGGGATCTTTCCATTCGAGTCCGAGAAATCCTCAAAGCTTGCTTGCTTGCTGCTCCTGAGGAGTACATGGACAAACCCTATGGGGAGATACTCGCCATGGTCACTAAGTTTGGTGGAGGTCTCAAACACATTGTTGCTGACCACGAGGGGAAGTACAATGCCATCACCAGGTTCATGGTGGATGAGGAAGTGATCCGCGATGATGCAAAATTGGCTGTGGTTGAACTGGAACAAGAACGAAAGCAAGTTCGGTTCGACTTGAACACTGCAACAAGGAACATCGTCACTGCGGACGGCTACTACAACCTCGCTGTTCTCATCAACTCCGTGGAGACGCCCTACCAGACTGTGACAGACACGAGAATCCAACAATGGTATACGGTGAATCAGGACTACTACCACAAGTTGCCAATGTCGGGTAGAGCACCTGACCAATCAGACCTGTTGGCGGAGCCTACGTTATGTAGGGTGTGCAAGCTGATGTACATGTTCGCGAAACACACTGGATATGGACTACGGACCTACAACCAGGAATGTGCTGCGAACAACGATGGCGCCACGCCACTCAACGTTCACCAGCTGGCCATGATGATGCGCACAATGCCTCAAGGCATGGGACACCCGCTCGCCTTTGCGATGAACTCGCTCCAGGCGTTCAGTGTCTGTCTCCACGTGCTTCATTCCTACGTATCATGGGTTGACCCAGACACTGGACACCCGCATTACAGATGGTCCAATGATGTGCTCCCTGATTCCGACTACACCACGTACTCTTTCCTCAAGCACCACGTGGATGCTGTATGTGCAGATCAAGACAGGAACGGCTTCCAATTGCCGGATGCGTTCCGTAGCTACACCTGGAATCAATGTGGAGTTGAATCCGGATATGTGGTCGACTGCTCTACAAAACGCGCCACGTTGAGCATATGGGAAGCAGAATTCCAACAGATGGAGGCACCAAGGCCGCTTATGCAAGATGATGGCCTATTTCCGCCCAATCTTCAACGGCATCCTAGCTGGGTGTACTCAACGGGGAGGGTGGCGATGCCTACGGCAAGCAACCTCGAACCGGAAGGAATCGTGCACCCTGAGCATGGGAGAACGCCGGGACAACCACAAGGATCCGCTACCGAGCCTCGAGCCACCCCTAGCCACGGACCAAAGAGGGCAAGGACGGACGAGGCAACGGCATCGGCGTCATCATCTTCTGCGGCACCTCCTCCACAACCACCGACTTCGCAACCGGAAGAGGAACCATCGCAACCGACATGGGAGGAAGCTCCAATCCCCGCTGGCGCTCAGGAAAGTTGGTACCATTACGTCAACATCGATGAAAAGGGCTGTCGCTCGAGCTTGCTGGCGACGACCCGTGATCAAGACGAGTACCCACCTACCATTGATGAGACGCCAAAGTTCGTGGCCAACCACGACGTGGGGACCACACCGATTCAGCATTACGTCAGAAGACTGGTGACCTACTTGGCAAGGATTCGTTCCGTTTCTCAAAGTGACGACAAGGGTCTCAACCTGAAGGTCTACGTGAAGCTGAGCACGAAGATGTGGTTACGGATGTATTCGCGGCTATACCATGCATTGGCATTGGTGTCGTGCGTGCATCTTCCTTCTCCTCCAATGCTTACCTCGGCCGTGATGATCGAGGCAGACGGCGATCTTGTCGACAACGATGAAATTCCGGCAGAAGCAAGGATCAATACCATGAACACGCTGAACGGATTTCGCAATAGTTTGGGTATGGGTGGCAAGCCTGATGCCGCGACTATGCGCTCTCAATGCACGATCCTCGTCCAAGACTTTGACATGGTCGCAAGGACCAGAGGGTCATCGCATACAGTGAGGGAGAATCTCGTCATGCATGGATGGAGTGAGATCTACATTGTGAGCCCGTCGATCACCGCAGGTGCCAACTACAACTTCCAAGTCACAAAGGGATCGTTGGAATCTGTGAATGAGACATTGGATGGCTTGACTGAAGAGCAGCTTGCAACCGTCACGTTGCACTACCATCTGTCTCTCCAAGCGATCCTCATCGAGAACATATCATTTCCGATGAGTGAGGTCGGAGACGGAGCAGCGATTCGTGCTGATTTGCAGCGACAGCTCAAAGCCACGTACGTTGACCCCATCATTGCGGCAGGGAAGCGTACCACGCGCCCTCCAATTGTCAACATCAACCACGACTTACGGTTCGTAGGAGCAGCCAGCAATTACCTTCGACAGAAAGCTTCTATGTTCAACGGTTTCCACGCGCTGGGAATGTACATTGAACTGGAGTTGCGGGCCCGAGCATGTGTGGTGATTCATGGATCTTCGTTTTGGTCAAGAATGTACAGTCAGGCGAAACATGCGTCGTCTGGCGTGCACACTTTGTCAGTTGAGAAGGTACCACCACCAGACAATCGGGTCAGGTTCAAATTGGGCCTAGCTATCTATGAGAAGCAGCTGTTTTGCGAGAAGATGGTATCCACGTGCTTTGTTGAGGCATCGAAAGTTCGCTCATGGGACGAGACAGTCAGAACCGACTTAGTCGCTCACCCGTCGCTTGTCGAGATTTGGGAGGACAAGAGTGAAGTCAAGACGACCACCAAGATCTCGCAGACATGGTTTACGGGGGAACAGCAGCAACAGATCAGGTCGGGTGCCCAGGGTGACACGGTCGCTGAGTCGTCCACAGTCACCTGGCAGGATTTTGACATCGCCATGACCGTTCCCGAGGCCTACTACGACAACAGGCACTACTGGTTCAGGATCGACACCTATGCGACCCCGAACACTGGTTATGTCAAAGGGAGAACGTTCTATTGCCAAGGATGTGAAGGAATGAAGTTGGCTGAGTGCTACGCACAAGCCTTCTTCAAACCCACCGGAAACGGGTATCCTGGGCACTGCATTGGGTGCGCGCATACTTCAGCTTTGAAGATGCAGCATCAAATCAGCTCCTTCAATGACTTGATCGCGTCCCAGAAGTACACCTTGGCTTGCGCAAAGCACCTTTATGACCTGAGGCTTCAATTTGTGGATCCTCGTGTAGACATCAAGGAATTCCTCAAAGTTTGTGCAGAGATGGTCTATGAAGACATCGGCAAGACGGTTTCTCACTATGGTGGTCTCCGAATCACAGCCAGTCAGGCCATCGAGTACGCGGCATGGGGAAAGGCCAAACAGTTGGCGTGGGACAGAGGATATGACTCCGAAGGCAAAACATGCTACATCTGCTACTACGACGCCGGGAACTGCGCTTATGCTGGTTTCATGAGGATGCTTTTGACTCCAGAAGAGCGCCAAGAGTGCTACCGAGGGTCAGTCTTGCCCAAAGAAGAGCTCCTGGGTGACACATTGGAGCTGGCGCTCGGGCTTCTTACGATTGCCATGAGACACCCAAGTCATTTTCCGAATTGGGGTGGCCTTGAGGGAGCAAATGCGTGCGCGAGAGGAATTGAAAGGTCATTCTTCCGCTATGCGTCGGCCGAAGCCATCGAGCTGATCACGGTTGACTCCCCGCGCAAAAGGACACCGCCCAAGAAGAATGAAGCAGTCGCTGAGATCGTCAACAACATGTCCGCTGACCTCGTGATTGATTTCACAGTGATCGTCGATGGTGATATCTACCCTGTAGAGATTACGAGAACCGACGAGACACAGGCCGCTGACAACGTCACGGACGATCCAGGGTTCTCAGTTGCTCCACCAATACCTGCACAAGATGTGGATGTGGATGCACAACCCGAAGAAGAGCAAGGTGCAGAAGGCCCTGATCCCAGGCATGCAATTCGTGAAGGAGTTGTCACGCAGCTTCAGGACTATGTTGGCGTACTCGCTCAGGGCGAGATGTCAGTCGGAAGCGATCGCATCACATTTTGTGTTGCTTGTGGCAGTGACCTACACACTCTGTCAAATTGCACAGAGAATGCTGCAACCCGGGACCTGGTACTTCGAAGCGTCCAGATCATCAAGGAAAGTCTTCTTCGATATCCACGTCGAGTACCTTCACAAGAGGCTGAACCAATGGACGTTGACACCACAGATCATGTGAGTGTTGCATCCTCGGACCGACGACCCAAGGCCAAAGCCCGACCGCGACGCGGAGGCGAAGCCGTACGGGGTGATGTGGTCTTGATCCGTTATGAGAACAAACACAATCTCTGCACGGATGTGGAGAACCGTCGGGGCCTAAATGATGCTTGTGGCGTACCACTGCAGGAATCGGGACCAGAGAATAGCCAGCGAGTGGTGGACATCATTGAGCAGCTTTCGGACCATCGCGACCGACGCCTACCTCAACGAGGAGACCGTCCTAGCTATGTGTACGACGAGAACACTCATAGCTACACCAATCCAGGCTATGAATCCATCGGCGGCGGAAGGCCAATCCGATGCGGGATTCTCGACCTGATCCCAACCAAGGGTGCAAGCTTCATCAACAATCGGTGGGACATCGTGAACGAAGTTGTCCTTCGCAACATCACCCGTCAGCGCAGGTTGAATGCGGATTGGGCGCTATCATGCATCCAGTCTGACTTGCGCCACAGAATCGCCAGGCGCCCAGGCTCGGAATGGCTTGACAACAGGTGCCAGGTGGCATTCAACAGTGTCATCAAATGTGATGAAGGAGGATGGGTGCTGATCGAAGACTTGGTGAGGCATGAGCCACTATGGACCCATGAAAGCAGACGCATCACCGAAGGGGTCTCAAGGACCGATGACCAACAGAAGAAGAGAGTGTACAATGAAAGACTTCAGCTATTGTTCCAGGGGAACATGATTGCAGCCACGAAACGCAACAAGGCCAAGATTCGGTTGCAGTTCCTGGGTGTGAGAGTGAAGGACCCCGGCACGGAAGTTCTTGGATCAGCAGGTTCGAACATGTTGGTATCAGTTCGGGACCAGATCGCGGAGATCCAGAGCAACGACCATTGCCGGCATGGCCAGAGGTACCTGAACCTATGCAACGGCTGGGTGAAGCCATGGGCAGTTCGGGCTACGAGTGGTCACTCTGCGCATTCAGATCCCCAGAACAACTTGCTTCAGTTGGACAAGAACAGGTTCGCAATATCTCCATCTATGACCCTCTTGCAACGTCTTGGAGGTGCGTTCCACGCTACGGCATGCCGCAACTTGGATTCCATTGTCACGCAAGGCATCATGCCTGGTTCGGAGGACCCCGACGGGGACTTCGACCATAGGCGCCAATTCCGAGGCAACCAAGGCGGCAGACTCCACAGCTATTGGGGGGTGTTTGCGCCGTTCGATCACCGGAACGCAACGACCAAGATGCGAGTACACGGACGAGACGCCAAGCATATGCCATTGGCGGTTCTTCATGTCCCATCGCAAGATCTTGCACGAGAGGATGGACGTATCACAGACAGCGGCATCATGATCGTTGGTCGGACGATACCTTTCCATTTCGTCAAGGAGGTATGGTTTTGCGTCCCTGATCCTCGAGATACACACTCTTTCGCTCTGGTGGAAAAGATCTACGATGAAAGGTTGGAGAAAGAGCTGGTGTTGGACTACAATGCATCACCGTTGCTTCCCGAGTTCGAGAGATACCGAACGCCAAGCAAGATCATGGAATTGCTTTGCGAGATGCCTCCTGGACCCCACGACACAAGCAAGGAGCAGATCATTCGTGACCTCACAACTGTCTTGGAGTCCCACAGGGAGAACACGGTTCGGCATCACTACATGGACAAGGGAATCAAGTTTGTCATCAAGAATTGGCGACCCGAAGACCTACGCAGAGACGAGGATGGAAGGAGAATGAGGGTATGCCCGGCATGCTACAACATTGTTCCAGCATGTTTCTCCCGATGCACGTCTTGCTGGTCACAGTTCATTTCAAGCGGATATTACCAAGGTTCACCACAACGGGAGACTCCTACGGAGATCCCCAGTGACTTCATTGCTCAGACAATGGAAGCCGCAGCAGCCGCAGTGCCTGAGGCGCCCGAAGAGGAGCAGGAAGCCATGGAGGTAGAGACCGTTGCGGAACCTGAAGAAATCCCAGAACCATCTGTCGTCGCGGAAGACGATCCAGAACAGGAACCTGATGAAGAAATGGACGTTGAGCCTGAAGAGGACTTTGATGACGCAGTTCCGGAAGCAATCGCACAGGAACGTCGTCCCGTCTTCCTTACCGGCCAGTCTTTGAACATCGATCCTGAACTACAACTTGCACGTACCGCCATGCAGCCATCTTACTATTCTGGAAAGCGAAATGCCCATTGCATTGACGCGAACATGACCGCTCTGTCGTACATGGCATACGTGGTATGCCGATCCATCTACAAAGCTTGGTCAGGATTCGCAAAGTGGGCGACTATGCCGTTGTTTCAGATGAGGGAAAGTTTCGCGCTTGGCCAACGCTATGATGTGCTTGGAAAGTGGGGATCTTTGGCGGCAGTGGATAAGGAAACAGGTGTCAGCAGGGACGTGACTGATGAGGAGATCATTCGCTTTGCGAAGGAACCTGAGAACCTCAAACAGTATGATCCCAACGGGACTTACACCTTGAAGCGCTTCCGGACGAACCAGATGCTTTCTTTCTTGTACTTGTACGGGGAGCCAACATGATGGGAATTGGCAGGGACAACTTCAGCCCTACTACTTACTTGAAGAGCGACAGGGATGAAGATGTCAAGGCAATGCACTTTTGTTGCCTGAACGTCCTATGCGAGGTGATCCCAATGGTGACGGGACACCAACAATTCTCAGTGCTACGACCAACGCCAACTGGAACAGTGGACTTCTTGTACATCGACCCTGTCGGTATTCTGCTGACTCATTCTGATCAGTCAGTCCAGACCATCGCTTTGCTGGTGGACCACAGTGTGCAGATGCCTGCGCATTTCATGGACAGATTGAATAGATCCAAGACTGAGAGACAGCAAAACCCGACGACAAGGCGTACGGAAGCCCTACATCACATTTCGGCCGCTGACTATCTTCCTCCAGGTGGTACTTCCATCCTGGACACGCCTGTCAC
This sequence comes from Symbiodinium sp. CCMP2592, assembly GCA_905221615.1. Taxonomy (NCBI): domain Eukaryota; class Dinophyceae; order Suessiales; family Symbiodiniaceae; genus Symbiodinium; species Symbiodinium sp. CCMP2592. The sequence continues at coordinate 625,061 of CAJNDT010004368.1, read as the reverse complement.
TACGGAGGAACGTGAAAGCGCTTCTTCATCCAAGGGACCTTCAAAAGGGCGTGGAAGAACCGGAGGCGAACAACATGGTGGCTGGAACACCAATTCCTACCACGACTACATCGCCGCCAAAGGCCGAAACAAAGGCAAGGACAAGGGAAAGCCAAGGAACCCATATCCAGAGGAGAACCTCCGGCCCTGGGAACGCGATCCTACGTCAACGCGAAGATGGTGGCGAGACAACGCCTGATCTTCCTCGCCTATCAGTTCGTGACCTCTGAGCTTCGCCCGTGGAATGCCATCGCGAATGCTTCTTTCTTCGGTGACGCCTGATTCGTTTGTCATTTCAGGGGATCGTTACTGACGTAGATGAGTGTCACAACGTTTCTAATTGGGATACAAAGCTCTGATTTTCAATGTCAATGTTGCGGCGGAATTTTCTTCTGTCCTATCGTGCCATCTTCCGGGTGAGCAGCGTCGGAGACGCAACTCATGGGGGGTGCGAACGGACTGCGATGCCTTGTCAAGTTCTAAGGTGTCACTATAAGAGCTGTGAGCAAGACCGTGTAAAGTGCAAGAGAAGGGGGCACGCTACGCGTCCCTCGACTCTAGGGGGCATGCTACGCATCCCTCATCTTTACCTTTCTATGTGACCGCCAACGCAACGTTTGGCTCAAGTCAATGCCCATAGCTAAGTGCTATATGTGTCTTCTATCCTGAGCAATCAGAGCTATCCCGTTGCACAGACGAACCGCCGCCGGCAGTGAGTGCAAAAGGAACGGCCGCCGGTTCTGCCTGCATAGGATCGCACGCGTGGGAGTAAGAGGGAGAGACAGGGTCCAGTCTGTGGAGAGTGCTAGCCAGCCACACCTACATTCATTACAGCTCTGGTGGGGAGAGCAGCAACCAAGTCGAGATCAATCCCCCACGCAGTTGTAGTGGTAGTTGTAGTGGTAGTTGTGGTGGTAGTCGTAGTGGTCTTATTAGCATTGTTGTAGGTTTTGGATTAGAATTGTAGTGGTGATGCTGAAGACTATGAAACGGCCTCTCCAGGTTACAGATGCCAGTCCCCTTTGGGATGCAGTTGCACCCTGGCTCTGAAAGAGGGGCTTTATGAACCATGCAAGAAGTGCTTGTAAGGGTTTGTTTTTGGGTTTAAGGATAGGATATTGCTTTTGGATTTAGGGTTTGAGGCCTTTGACGAACCATGCAAGAAAGGAGTAAGTAGGTGTTGATTCTAAGAGGGCCTGGGGATTACTTGGAGGTTCAGGGGTAGTATAGGTAACTTTTAGTATAATCCATATTAGTGGACTTATAACTACCGATGAACCTCCAGTAGGAGAGTTTAGGGGGCTTTGGGGCGTTGCTTTAGGGTTTAACGTTTGAGGACTAGAAGTGATTGGCTCGGAAGGCCCCAAGGACATAGGTACCTTGGTTTCAGAAAGCTCGGACCTAGAGTAGGCCCTTATTCCTTTTTTTAGGGTTCAGGTTCCCTCATAAGCCCCTTTAAACCAAAAAGGGCACCCTTTTTGTTCCTAGGCTACTCTTGGGTCTAGAAAGTGATTATCAACGCAGTGTTTTGGGAAGTATATGTTAGAAGGGGCCCCCCACCCTGTAGTGGTGACTATAGTTGGCAGGAATCCAGAAACTAGCTCAGGTGGAACTTTGCCAACCGTTACAAACCCTCACACAGCCTCCTGAAAAGACCATATTTATGTTACAAATGGCGCCCTGAACCCTAAACCTTATTCCTGGTACAAAGGGCACCCGAACCCTAGTCTGCGTGTTCAGGCCCCTGTATTAGTGTCCAGTTTTATTTGAGGCATAATGTTTGGGCTAACTTAGCTGCCGCCAGTTTTGCTAGATCATGCATTGCCTAGGGATCTTAAGCTATGTATGGGGGTGCATGGCATATGTCTCCCTTAAACCCTAAACCCTAAATCGGGAGTGTGTGCATCAGGAGTATGGGCATTTTACAGGAACGAGTTGGAGTTTCTTGCTAAGCCTGGAGCCAGGACTCCCCTTTAAGGCAAGGCCCTTTAAACGGAGGCTTTATGGTCTTTACTGGTGGGTATTTAGGGTATATTAGAGGGAAGTTGGGGGTCTATGCAGTTCCCTGATTAAACAGCCCTAAACCCAAACCCTCGACCCTCGCGCTGTAGTAACCCTCAGGCGGCAAACGTGGCACCGATTGCTTCGGTGCCCAGCGTCTAAGCCCCAGTGGTTGAAGGCGAATCTCTTCACAAAAACTCCAACCCACCCCAAGAGCTCAGTTATGGAGTTTACGGGTTTAGGGTACATAAACCCTAAACCCCAAGACCCTACTTTTACCTTATAGCTTATAACTACCCCTAATACCCTAAGAACCCTAAACCATAAACCCTACACCCTATACATGGGTGGTAGGGCTCAGGGTATGGCTGCACCAGAAGGCTCCCATGCAGTATACTTGGAGGTTCAGGGGTAGTTATATGCGGGGTTACAAAGTGAGGTTATAACTACATATAAGTAGTTATAACCCATGTAAGGGACTTGTAACTCCACTTAAAATTACACAGGAAGCTCCAAGTAGTGTCGTTTAGTCCAGTATAGTGTAGTATTGTACCATGTCGTACAGCGTAGTATAGTAGTAACATTCTGCGGCCCTGTGCTTTTCACGGTTTGAGGATCCCCGCTGGAATTCGATGTCAACCTTTGATGTAGAACCTCTTGCAGAAGCTCCGAAGACATGGTCCGGGCAAGAGAAGACGAGCCAGACCTGAAAGCTGAGGCACTTCAATGGACAGGGGTGGCTGTCAAAATCAAGGTCCCTTTTTGGGTCCCTAATTTAGTACGGCACCTAACATTTAGGGTGCCCAAAACGGGACCTTAATTTTGACAACCACCCACAGGGTGTTGCTGCACCAAGTGCTTGGAGTTCATGAAGCAGTTCAAAAACTGCGGCTATTGCCATCGGGGTAGCCGTACAGATGATGCTGCTGACTGTCCCTTCGAGAAGTATCGCATCCACTTTGTGTCCAAGCATTGGGAGGTTGTCTTGCCTGCAAAAACCCTAGGGATCAAAATAGGCCAAAAGCCTTATATAGTATGGTCTTTGGGCCCAAAAGCCTTAATTAATACATGAGTCCTTAGATCCCTAATCCCTATAGATCCCTTTAAAGGACCCCTTGTAGATCCCTTTAAAGGAACCTATACATGAGCCCACACAGATTTGCAACTCCTCGGTCCGCAGACCGATTTTGACCAAGCGCTGCAGGATGCCGAGCCTCCACCTGTGCCTGGTTTAGGGTTTAGAGTTTAGGGTTCAGGGTTCAGGGTTTAGGGTTTTGGCAAAATATGTGCGGTGTACCGGTATACCCGGCATGGCATGAAGACTGTGGTATGAATCCCACGGTTATTCTAGGGTCCTAAAATAAAGGGGGGTCTATGCATCAGACGTCTACGAGATGCTTAGGAGCTGAGTGGATACACTTTACACTTTTTGTGTTAATACTACCCATTATAAGACTGAAAGTGTACACTTTTGGGGGGCTTATGAACTCAGCAACTAAGGATGAGTTCTGTCCTTCTGTCAACGGTTTTGGAGTCTCCACGAGGTTGATCTGAGAGGGCCTCGGCAGGGCGTGATTCGGATTCCTCCCGAAATACCCTCTCATAGGTTCCTTTAAAGGGATCTATAAGGGATCCTTTAAAGGTATCTGTAGGGTTTGGGGATCTAAGGACTCATAGTTTCAGCCTTTTGGGCCCAAAGACCATACTATGGTAAGGCTTTTGGGCTATTTTGATCCCCAGGGATAATCGCCCCCTGAGCCCCTTTATGCAAATAAGATAAAGAGGAAAGTTTTGGTTAGTAGAACCCCTAAGAAACCGCTCAAATTATTTTTTTGCTAGGGTTCTAAGTTCAGTATAGTAAAGAGGCATATCTGCAAGGACACGTATTAAACCAAGGCAAGAAGCCTATAGAATACCTTGATGAAGCGAAGAGGAGACGGAAGAAGGAGTCCCAGATCTTCCCCTTAGATAGTGAACCGGGGAACTTTAAACTTTTTGGCCTTATATATTAGCTCTATCTTAGAAAGTTTGAACTTTTTGGGGTCTGGTTGTTGAAGAAGAGAGTCCCAACCCTAAAACCCCCAACTCCCTACTCTCCCTTGAACCCTAAGCCCTCAACTCAGTTAATTCCTTTAAATTCCTAAATACCAAGCTCAAGGTAAGGATTTTTGTATTTTTTTAGGGCATAGGGTGTACAGACTTTGGATTTCGGGCTTTAGGGGTTTAGGGCTTTGGATTTAAGGTATTCGGAGGTGTAGATTTCGGGGTTTAAGGTCTCGGGTTTAGGATTCTGCCGCTGAGGCCATCAGCACGGCGCGCAGCAACAGGGAAGCAAGGCTTGTTGCTCAGAGTGTTCTAAGCCCTAAAGCATCGTGAAGTAAAGCCCTCAACCTGAATCCTAAGCCCTACGCACCCAGACCTTAAGCCTAAACCCAAACCGCAAAGCCGTAACCTTGAACAACAACAGAGTAGACCACAGGGACAGGTTGCTTATGAAGGCTTCTCGCCCTTCCTGGCGAGATTTTGTTTGGCTTTTGGGGTGGATTTGCCCCCGACAATGGCCGTTCCCTAATATAATACCCAATGGTAGGATCCGTATTATAAGGACCCCAAAATAAGGTACCCCGAATTTTCGGAAACTCTCTAATAAGCACTTAGGTGCTGCTGGGAATCCAGTGTTCAGCACTGTAGCAGGTTGCTGTGGAGCTTTGGGTCTACTTGGAGGTTCATGGGACTTAGTAAGTAAGGTTATAAGTACCTTAATTGGGTTATAAGTAGTTCTAAGTATAGTAACCCTAATTATAACCCTAGTTACTAAGTCCCATGATCCTTTAAGTAGGGTCTAGTTCAGGGCTTTGTCAGGTGGTGGAATTGAGTGCTGTAGTCGTTCAGGGTTAAGGGTTTGGCAGAGGGCTTCGGGAGTTACCGAGAGCTACACGGTTTCTTACAACGTTTCTTAAGAAAGTTATGTTACCGAAATATGAAGGTGGGTTGCATTCTGTTTTAAAGCAAAGCTTTTGGATCATGGGACTTAGCGACTTGTATAGGGCTTCTGAATCAAGGCGTTTTAAGCAAGCTTTTTGGATCATGGGCTTCAGGGAATAACCATATTTGTATGGGTTTGCTAATCCAGCGCTGTGTGAAAGCTCTACCTAAACGCCAAAATCCTGAATCCCAAACCGTATAGACTCACGTGGGACCGTTGAAGGACCCAGGACATTGCAGATTGCGCTGCCTCGAGCTCCTAGAACCTTAAGGCCTTAGCAACTCCCAACAAGTACCAAACTCCCGCGTAAACCCTCGATCATAAACTTCCTGAACCACCCTGATCCCTAAACTCCCTGAGCAACCCTAGTTTGAAGGGCCAATCTCTCCGATGAGGCTGTCTCCGCGAGCTGCGCTGGTCATGCCCTCGATGTCGTTCCTTCCACGTGGGTGGTTGTCAAAATTCGGGCCCTTTTTGGGTCCTTATTATAATAGGGGGTAATTAGTTTAGGGCTTTAGGGTTTAGGGGTTTAGGGTTTAGAAGGGGGTAGTTCGGAAGCTGTAGCTACTACAGAGATGAGGAGTTTGCGTTTAGTGCTAAGGTTTTTTAAGGGTCTTTAAGGCTTTCACACGGATTCTAGATGAGTTCTACACGGGTTCTAGAAGGTGTTTCTGGATTATTTTGGGTTGGGTGTGGGAATGGGACTGTTGGATGTTTGGGTTGCCTGATAAAGGCTTGTAAGTTCAAGTTCGTTTGAGGGCTTCGTGTTCTGAGTTTGGCAATTCAGCTTAGTGTTTGAAGCCGTAGGGTTCATGCCTGTGAGCTTTAGGGGGCTTGAGATGTTGGGTGTAGGCACGGCTTTACGGCCAAGCTTGCCACATGCTCCACCTGTGTTTTCTGATGTGCCGTCGAGATGCCTGAGGTGTCTGGCGGTGAGCCACTGGCAGCGGCTTTGCACCAGACGCCTCGTCCTCAACGTGTCGGCGGAAGGGCTTCGGGTCAGGATTCGCATTCGGGAGCTGTTGCTGGGGCTAAGGATGCAAGGACCTGCCCTACCTATATACATGCAGGCATACACACACATCCATAATTAATGCATGCATATGCTCACCACCGCCGGAGTGACAGATAATCGTAGCGAGAGAGAGAGAGAGAGATACAGGGATGCCAACTGCCATATGCTGTTCTTGAGAAGTAGATTGCACCTGTTTGTACAAGTCACCCCGTTCCATGTACACCTTCTGGGCATCCCCAGATTCGGATTCTTCCTCATAACCTATCTTCTATGCATGTCACATCTTAGCATTTTGTACTGCCCTACTGGTGTCATCTTGATCTTAGGCATTGCCATGAAGCTGTTGGTGGCACTTGCATAGCGCTGTAGTGTCTACAGCGCTACAGCAGAGATTGCCAGAAGACTTCAATTGCAGGACCCGGAACCCCGAACCTCAAACAAGAGAAGGCCCTAACTTCAAAGCCTGAGGGGTTAGTAGTAATGCTCCGCCTTATTACCCTAAGGCTCCATGACCCCTTTAAGGCTTAAGTATCTACTATAAAGGTACATGGAGCCTTTGGGTTATATAGTCAGCATATAACTAATTACTGTGTTGTAATGTGATTCCCAATCCAAACCCCAGTCCTATTCAAGGGTTAAGTGCTTCAGGGATTTGTGCCCCCAGCATGTCAGAGCCCTTGGGCGTTAGTCTTTGCATCTTTAGAATCCTGTCGTAGTAAACACCCTAGGCCCTATGAGTTTAATTTAAGGCTTCATGTCTTCACATCCTATATACGTATACATAGGCCTTAACCTACCTAGTTTTGTAGCTACATGGAGCGTTAGTAGATGTGAAGGCGCGGTGTGGCAAGTGAGCTGCTTCGCCGAGGACGAGGTCGCAAGATGGGCCCTAGAGTAGTAGCTCTGCTATGTTAATAATAGGAAGCCAAAAATCAATATGGTCTCTAGGGTTCCTGTAAGGACTCCTCCAAGGGTTTCTGTAAAGCGGTTTTCAGCGTGCTTTAGAAATCCATACTCTAACCCCCACCCCCCCACCCCGCCCCAAACCTTCTTCTACCAGAGCATGACACGACTTCCTTTGAACATGCAGCTGAACGCGCAGGCAAGTTGTTGCAAGGACTTTCCATTGGAACTCCGATACAGTTCTACATCGCTGTTGCTCTAGGTTCGATGAAGTGTCGACAAGTCTGTGTGTCAAGTCCTGAACAAGATGAGAAGATGCACATGATCTCAATAACTAGTTGCGTGGAAGTAGAGGTCTTCAAGAAGAACGTTGGAACCATCCATGAACAGCTTGGGATCCATGAAGAAGATCTGGAGAACTGGAAGACAAGTTGCTTGGAAGCTCTTGAAGACTTCTCCCCAACACAAGTTGTTCAGTCCTTCTTCAGACGACTTCGTACAGCTGGTTGCATGGTTAGCTTCCCCCCTTGGTGGAAGCCCCGAAGCCCTAAGCCCTAAACGCCTAAACCCTGAACCCCTAAACACTATAGATGCATTTAAAGGAACCCGGTACCCTATAGATCCCTTGATATATAGGAACCTCCAAGCCCTAAAAGCCGTGAACCGTTCGAAGGCACGGCCGGCGGCGGCGCCCACGCGGGAGCTGGGTCGCCGTCGCCTGAGCCGAGACCACTCGCGGAGGCCGGAGCAAACGGCTTCGAGGGCTCCTTTAAGGGCTCCTTCTAAGGGCTACTATTGTGTAGGGTACCGGGGTTCCTTTAAAGGGCTTAGGGGGCTCCTTTAAGGGTTCCTTTAATGGGTTTAAGGCTTAGGGCTTTTATGGGTTTATTTGTAACCCGGGCTACTAATTCCCATGATCCTTTGAGTAGGGCTCCTTTAAGGGTTCCTTTAAGGGCACTGTGAGGGTTTAGAGTTTCCTTTAAAGGGATCAGGGTTTAGGGGTTTAGGGTTTTGTGCTTAGTGCTCTCTTAAGGGGTCCTTTAAGGGGACTATGAAGGTTTAAGTTTAGGGTTTCCTTTAAGGGTTGCTTAGGGTTTGGGGTTTAGGATTTTTAGGGCTCCTTTAAGGGGATCAATAGGGGTTCAGGGGGGCTTTAGGGGTTTAGGGTTTAGGGGTTGTTACGATTTTCGTAACCCGAGTTACTAATTTCATGATCCTTTAAGTAGGGCTTCTTTAAGGGCTCCTCTAAGGGCTTTCTGGTTTTAGGGTTCAGAAGTCTCCTAATATTGGTTGTAGCTATTTGAGAGTTCATTAGACTTTGTTTGTAAGGTTCCTTGCAGGGCTTCTTGAAGAGTTCCCTTAAATGGATCTCTTAGGGGGTTTAGGGTCTACCTGGAGGATCATGGGACTTTGCGAGTAAGGTTTTTGGTACCTCAGCCGGGGCTATATGTGACTTAGTGTTGGAGTTCGGAAAAAAACTACTGCCCTTGAGTTTTTGAGGCTCCACGTACCTATAGTGTATATGTTGGCCTCGACGAGGGTTCCGAGATGATCAGATGGGCACTTCATGGCCTAAGTGTATACTACATAGGTACATTGCGCCTTAGGTATTAGGGAGTAGCAACTATCTAAACAGTGGTCCACTGTAGTACCTCGCTATAAATAGTAGAATGCGTGCTCTCAAGGGCTACTCTGCTACTATACATAGGTGTTTAGAGTTTAGTGTGGACGGGCTTAAAGCCCTAACCTGCAGAAAACTGTTTAGGGTTTACGGTTCAGGTTCAGGCCTTAGGATTTAGGGTTCAGGGTTGAAGGTTTAAGGTTCAGTGGTTTAGGAGACTTGATGATCTTCAATGGGCGTTTAATTACCACTATAGTATAAAGTTGTTGGGCCAAGGTATTTAGTATAGATCACCATATTGGGATTTGAAACCGCCGCCTAACCTAGATGTTTCTGTACTTACGATCGAGATGTGGCTGTGGTTTTCGAATGCGTGGCTTTTGTGTTTCCGGTGTGCTTGAATCGCCGTAATTTTATATGTGTCCGTGGCGTGCAGAGACAAGGCCAAAATGGCAAGCAAGGTACAACTAGGTGGCAACTTGGAAAACTTGTTAATTTCCCCTATGGTTCCTATAGAGGTACCTATTCATAAATACTTTTCAGAGCCCCAAAACTACAACCCAGACAACCTTACTTGCCTTCATCGTCAACCAGCATGTTTTTTTCATGCGAGAACTAGACGTTGTTAATTACTAACCATTGATATTGGGGGGGGGAGCTAAGGAGCCAGGGATGATGATAATCCCTACTAGAGAAGGAGCTAAAGAGCCAAACGAATGCCCAAATCACTGGTTAGATTGTTAATTACCCAGAGGGTCCATATACACTACTATTATGGAATTAGGCCCTAAAAGACCATGCCCATTATTCCATAATAGTAGTGTATATGGACCCTCTGGGTTGGGAGGTGTCGGACAAGGCTGGTAATGACTGTTGCGCAGGATATGGGAGTTTCCGAAAACAGGGGAGCCTAATTTATAGTACCCTACATAGTAGGATCCTTATTATAAGGCCACCCAAGATAAGGTACCCCTAAATTTCGGAAACCCCCATATGGGTGGGGAATACCAAACCCTCTCTTCTTCAGTGTTCGAAATTCCGACTATATCCAGCTTGATCTACTCGATAGCTGCCCCAAAACAAGGAGGGTAGGCAGGGTTGGCAGCCATACACCCCAAAGACCCAAACCCCAAAGCCATGTAAACTTCGCAACCTGAGGTCCTAAGCCTTAGCCATATGCTTGAAAGGTCCATTCGTCCACAATCCCAGAGGGTCCATATATACCACCATTATGGAAGTAGGTCCCAAGAGACCATCCCTATTATGGTTTTGGAGCCCTCATTTCATCATAAGGGTAGATGTGGACCCTCGACCTTAAACCCCCTCGACCCTAAACCCTATTGAACCCTTAAAGGAACCCTTAACGAAGCGCTTCACGGAACCCACTATGGTTTTGGGGCCCTCACTCCATAGCAGGAACATATTTGGACCCTCTGGGTATACACCCTCATTGAGGGATACTTTGGCCTGCAAGTAACCCGTATATATATATATATATATATATATGTATATATATATATAGAGGTACATTGGGCCTACAGTATGTACTATTTGGGTACATGGACCCTCTTGGTAATGGTCCGGCCAGGAGTCGTATCAACGTCAGCCTCCAGAGGACAAGTGCGCCAAGAGCTTTCGTGTGGAGCGGGTTTGGGGTTTAGGGGTTTGGGTTTCAGGTTTAGGGTTTAGGGATGTAGAATTGTGAGACTTCGTGTACTCAGAGACTGCACTACCTGTTTAGAGGATATAGGATTTTGTTGGGTTTGTGTCTGCTTTATTGAGTTTGTTGACTGTACGCATTTTGGCGTCGTAAACTCCTGGAATATGAAAAACGTCAACTCTGTCGGCCCAGGGATTGGGCAAACAAGCATGATTCGTCTCAGAGTAGGTTCGATTGAAGCACGCAGGCACTACGGTTGATGATAGAAATCCTGCATTACCCATAATAAGGAATATACCATAATTCCCATAGTTTAGGGTCATTAAGGTAATGCAAGATTTACATCATCAAGAGTAGTTCTTGAGTATCGGGTTCTCGGCGTCTGTGGCAATAACGGGACTTGAAGAGCTGGTACGACTAGTCCCTGGGGTCTTTATCATGACTACGGCACAAGTGCCCTGTTGTCGGGTCCAAGAGGTCGTGAAGCTGTTGGTGGATGGTGCTTGAACAGCCTGTCAAATTCGCATTCTCATCAGCCTCGGTTCCGGGCCAGCAAAAGACCCAAATCGTAGAGGAATTGAAATCGGTGATGAGTTCGGCATGCGGCAATCCCGGAACTCGCTGTACTTCGGGGTCTTCTTCAGGAATGAAGCAATTGCGGAATTTTCGAAAGATGTTTCGCCGCTGCTCTGATAGCGCAGATCGCTGTGAACGGCAGCAGAGAGGCATCAGCATGCAGGGCTTTCGGGAGCCGTCGGATAGGCTTGTTGACAAGTGTGTTGCCATATACGAAGAGACTAGTTTGGCACATGTCGGTTTGGCTACCTGTACATCAAAAGATGCGGGGGTGAAGACATCGGGATCATCCAAGGTCCTAACCCTAGACCCTAAACCCTAATTAAGGTAAACAGGCACCTAACCATTGATGCAAGCGGCAATGTGCGCATGGAGGGCCAGCAGTTGATGTTCGAAGGCCTCGGACCTTCTGTTACAATACTAGGACCTAGAGTAGGCCCATGTTCCCTTTTTAAGGGTTCAGGTTCCCTTATAAGCCCGTTTAAACCCAAAAGGGCACCGTTTTTGTTCATAGGTTACTCTTTGGTCTAGAATATGCGCTGGTTAGGGCCTTGAACAGGCTTACATGTGGTTTGCAAAGCTGTTCGAGACGAGATACCGCGAGAGCCTAACTGCAGTCGTGTTGCCCAACAGCAACACGTTCTTGTCGGTAAACAGTTGTTTGTGAACCTTTCCGGAGATGACTCGCAGTGGCATTTAGATGCAAGGCCCCCAGCGACTCATTGATGAGGTGATCGTCGATGCTATGGACAGTTACTTAGCAGCTGAGTGGATAGACTTTACACTTTCTGGGTTAATGCTACCCACTCTAAAACTGAAAGTGCATATACACTTTTGGGGGGCTTGTGAACTCAGCCGCTAAGGTTAGGGAAACCTTGTTCTGCTTATTGAAGCTTATCTAAGGGCCTGGGGAACCCAGTAATTAGGGCTCTATGAGGATGCTAATAATAACGGTTTCACGGACGTGTTGCGGAGTTGTGGGGTCTGGGGGTCCGAAGGAGCCACAATTAGGTATTTGGCTTTGGGATAGTGGCCATGCAGGCTTTGGGTGAATTTTGAGGGTACGTGGAGCCTCCTAACGAAGCCCTCCACACTAAGCTATCTAAACCCTGAGCCCTAAATCGGAGGCCAACGACAACAACGAAATGCGATTTTTGTTGGAGTCTCGGGGTTAGTGCTTTGGGTGTAGGTTTCAGAGATTTACGCTTTAGGGTTTAGATGAGACCTGCGGTAGACTGAAGTGCAAGAAGTCAACTGGTGTACTTAAACATAAAGTCTTAAAACCCTTCCTCCCTGTAGGGATAGTAACTTGACAAGCTTATGGGTTGGTCTTTTTGGTGTTCCCAAAACAACCTCACCGCGAGGTACTTGAAGATCCTGCAGAGCCTCCAGGCGCGCAGCCGAGAGTATCGCGGAGTTAGTTCTCAATCTGTTATATATATATATATATATTATGCATATGTTTATTTATGTACTTAATTTAGGTGGCTTCAGAATTAGATTCTGCTTCCCGGGTAATTACTGATGTAGCGGCTACTTAGATTGGGGATATCATCACCAAGTGTGGTTGCAGGAGGATTTGGATGTTTAGATCCAAGGTCCAAGGAAGGGCATTATCACAAATTTTGTTAAGGTGTTTCGATATATGTAAAGGTTCAGCGGATTTGGTGAAGTAGGGGTAGAACTGGAATGAGTGCACATCTCGCCTGACGCACTTTCAAGTCAGTGCTTTTCATTTGGGCATATGGTTACGTTCAAAATACTTCGAATCGAACCTTCAGAAATGGCACCTGCAGAAATTGATGACGGCAGTGCTATTGACACTGAAGAAAGAACATACCTGAACCCCTCAGTTTGATCATAGCGTAACAGGACGTCTAGCATCAGGATAAACGGTTAATTCCTTTAACGTTAACATATTCCCGTAATCAAGGGAACGGCAACATGCACGATGTACAGGATGTTGCTCTCAATGCGATATCCGAAAAGCCATATTCATGTACTTGCACACTTCGGGTGTTGGGTTTAGGGTATCGGGTTCAGGATTTAGGGCTTAGGTTTAAAGCGCCGTCGCCGGGTACCGGGTCTTTGTTGAGATGTTCTTATCGTGTTGCCTTGGGTTGAAAGGCCTTCATTCCCCCAAAGCCAGCTACGGTGCGTTTTTTTGGAATAGTGGAATCTTGCCAGGAAGGCCCTAAATAAGTTAAGCAAGCTTCCCTGACATACTAAGGACTTTACAGCGGTCCCCTAATCCGAGAGTTGCCAGCTTCAGCTCCTTCAAGGAGTCCCCAGAGGAACCCTGACACCCCAACTTGGCGTTTGCTAGGTTCACTCCTTTGCGAACATATGTCGATGTAGGATGGCATGTTATCACACATGTGCATGCCATTGCAACCCCAACTTTAACCCGACATGCCCCGTAAACTCTACTAAACCCCCTGATAGAATCCTTCGAAGGGAACCCTTAGAGGCACCCGAAGCCCCCAACCCTACCCCTAAGAGTCCATGATACTTTCTCTTAAAGTACTCCCTGTATAAAGGTATACATTGGGCACAAAGTATAAACTACATGGACCCGTAGAGTACTTGATCTCTCGAGGGTCCAAGTATCATTATGGTATATACTTAGACCCCAAAGTACCCCAAAACCCTAAACCCTAAACCCTGAACCCTAAACCCTAAACCCTAAACCCTAAACCCTATACCATAATGATGCTTGGACCCTTTGGGATCGTTCAGGCCAAAGGTGCAGCCAATGGCGGGCTTGCAGCTCAACTGCTGGAGAAGCAGGCCCTGAGCGCCAAACCCTGAATATCCTACCTTTCTATGGACTTATATAAAGAAATCATAATAAGGAGCCCTAGAAAGGCAGGTTCTTCAGGGTTGAGGTAAGCCCTAAAATCTTATCCCTATAGTGAGCCCCAGAAAGTTGGAACATTGATTTAGAACGACTCATGCTGGGAATCCCTACACTCTACTTTAAGGGCATGAGGCTAATGATGTTCGAACTTTCTGGCTTCTACTGTAAACGCCCAACCCTAAACTCCTAAACCCGACACCGGTCGATCAGGGCTCCCTTCAAGAGCTCCTACTAGGACCTAGAGTAGGCCCTTATTCCCTTTTTTAGGGTTCAGGTTCCCTTATAAACCCCTTTAAACCAAAAAGGGCATCCTTTTTATGCCTGGGTTACTCTTGGGTCTAGCCTATATTATGCGTTCCTCGTCAATCTCCAAGAAGGCTTCTTCTCCGGGTTTTGGGGGTTTGGGGTTCCTAAAGAGGGTTGCCATGAGGTTCCTAGATGTCACTGCGACATAAGGGTTGGGAGCTGACTTAGAGGGGCACAGGACATAGCAGGGCTATGGTTAGAAGGTAACTGAACACTCAAAGACGTACAATTCCAATGCCTAAAGGATCATGGGACTTAGTAACTAGGGTTATAATTAGGGTAACTATACTTATAATTACTTATAACCCAATTAAGGTCTTACAAAGTCCCATGATCCTCCAAGTGAAAGTACTTATGGCATGATCCTCCAAGCCCTGAGGGTCCTAGGTATCTCCGGAGAGGGTCCGGGCTCTCCAGAGGAGAGGCCTTGTGTGTGTTTGGCGTTTCCGAAGCCTTTAGCTTAGTAGCTGAGTGGATACACTTTACACTTTTTGGGTTAATACTACCCACTATCAAACTGAAAGTGTACACTTTTGGGGGGGGCTTATGTTCTCGGCAACTAAGTGTTTCCGCATTATGCTGATCCTGTGCCCTAAGGGCCGTACAGTAGAGTCCCAAATGAGGTGTTTTAGAACCCAGTAGCTGAGCTGGTCTCGGTGGCGCAGGATGCATGGTCTTAGAGTGTCAGGTTAGCCGTGTGGAGTTGAGGGCTGTAGCATTTATGATTTAACACTTATGGGCTTTGTGATACTCAGAGACTCCAAAACCCCTTAATGGACGGTCCTTTCGATTACATCCCTCAATATATGACTAAGGGTATACTCTTCAATTACTCAGATTGGCCAAAGATACTACGATCATGAAATTAAACCCCCCAGAACCATTCTAGTCGTGGTTTCGGGGAACTAATTCCATAACCGCGGTGTACATGGACCTTCTGGGTAATGAAGGCATATACCTGAGCCACATGAAGGTTCCTATTATAATCCCTAAACCCTCAACCGGATAGTCCTTAATTAACGGGCTTTGGAGTCTCTGGGTATCCGAGTGCTGACATCTCCCAGTCGCGTCACCAGGCGCGTGGGCCAGCTCGAGGTGCCAAGGCGGATGCCTCGCTGTGGGAAGTTGAATTTGGGGCTTAGGGTTTTTACGGAGTTTAAGGTTTAGGGTTTAAGGAGTTTGAGATTTAGGGTTTAGTTTAAGGAATAGAAGATTTAGGGTTGAAGGAGTTCGAGGTTTATAGTTTTGAGCAGCTTAAGGCTTAGGGTTTCCGTAGAATTAAGGTTTAAGCTTTAGGGGTATAAGGGTTAAGGTTTGGGGCTTAAGGCTTTGGGTTTCAGGACTTCGAGGATTAGGACTTAAGGAGTTTCACTTTCTTACAACCCGTAGAATTCCTCTATGCCATAGACCCATATATCCTTGAGTCTTGTTATAGGTACCAGCATTGATCTAGGAATTCCTTACAACCAACCCGTATAATGCGTTGAAAGCCAACCTAAATCCTAGACCCTTAAACTCGTATAATGCTTGAAAGCCAACCTAAACCTTAAATCCCATAGATCCCCTTAAGGAATCCTATAGATCCCTATAGCTCCCTTTAAGGAACCCTGTAGTTTCCTTCAATGAGCCCTGTAGATCCCTTTAGGGAACCCTAGAGATCCCCCTGGGAAACCCTATGGATCCCTTTTAAGGAGCCCTATAGATCCGGTTTAAGGATCCCCAGCAGGCCCTCAGCTCGGACAGCGACAGCTCGGAGTACTTGCCACCTCGCCGGCGCCCAGGGCGCGGGGTGCGCGGGCGTTAAGGCCGGGCAAGCAGTTTGCCGGCATCTACGGAAGGGTCCCTTTAAAGGGATCTAAAGGGAATCTATAAGGGTATAGGGTTTAGGGCCGACTGGGAGGTACATGGGCAGTTTTTAGTAGAGTTTCGCCCAACCTAATATGGGTTATAACTATAGTTACCCTACTTATAGCTCTATTTACCATGAACCTCCAAGTAGGGTAGCGTCTTGAGCTTACGGGCCAGTGGTTTAGGATGTAGGGCAGAGCTTAGGAGAGGAGGGTTCAAGGTTTAATTCGGGTAGTTGTCAAAAATTAAGGTCCCCTTGTTTGAGTATTGTAAATAATAGGTGCCCGCAAAGGGGACCATAATTTTGACAACCACCCAATTCGGGTTCGGGCCTGCAGGTACCGGGTTTCAGTGTTTCGAGCTTAAGGTTTAGGTTTTCGAGGGTTTAGGGTTTAGGGTGTTAATTTTTTCGAGCTTGGGGCTTATAGGTTTTGGAGGGGACTTCTAGGCGCCCATTTAATTGAGTTTTTGTTGTTGAAGTTATTGTAGGAATCTGATTCAGAAACCCTGGTCCTATAGCCCCAAAACATTAAGGACCCAACAAAGGAACCCGTAAATAAACCCAAGGTTTCCCAATCCGGCTCCGATCTTGACTGTTTAATGGGGTCTTAACATGTGTTACTCGGTTTTGAGAATGGCTTTGTCGAGTTGTCACGAAGATTCACATTGTGTTTAGGGTTCGAGGTTTAGGGCGTTTATTTTCGAGAGCGCGTCCTACCTGTCCAGCAAACTATAAGCCCAGGAAGCCCCATGGCCCGGATTCAGGAACACTCCCCAAGTCAATAGGCCTTCTTATCCAGAGGGCCCATGTACACTACCTTTGTGGAATTTGGTCCTAAAAGACAATCCCTATTGTGGTTTTGGCGTAGATGGACTTTCTTAAGTAGCTATTCCTAAATTACGAACCTGCCACCCGTCTCATCCTCAACCTTAAACCCTAAACCCTAAACCCTAAACCCTAAACCCTGAACCTTAAACCCTAAACCCTAAACCCTCAACCTTAAGCACACTCCCCAAATCACTGACCTACCAACATCTTGTCCAAGCCCGGACACCTCGTTCGCAGGGCCTTGGTCCTTGGACTCTTTTACTGAGTAGTAGCAGTAGTAGTAGTAGTAGTAGTAGTAGTAGTAGTAGCAGTAGTAGTAGTAGTAGTAGTAGAGTAGGTGGTCAGGGCCTTGGTACAGGGTTTCAGGATTTCAGATAAACCCTCACCCTAAATGAAAAGCCAACCGCCACCAGGCCTTTGCAGTGGTTTTCACTCCTGAAACTTGGAGACCCAGGGGCACCTACTGAGCCTGCATGGCCTCCGAGTACCTCTCTGTTCTGGGTAGGTTTACCACAGGCACAGGAGACTTGCCGAACGTTCAGGCCATGAAGCATAAACACGCACGCAAGCATTGGGCTTATTGTGTATGTATACATGTATGTATGATGATGTGTACGTTTGTACGGCTTTTATGTATTTATGGGTGTGTGTGTGTGTGTGTGTGTGTGTGTGCGTGTAGGCGGAGCATCCCTCGTAAAACAATCCCTCCCTCACTCCCTCACTCCCTCCCTCCCTCCCCGCTCGTCTCTCCCTCTCTCTCACACCTCGACGAAGACAATGTTTCGCCTGTGCATTTACTGTTGCAAAGTTTGCATGGACGGCTAGATAAATGGATGGATTGTACGTGCGTAAGGATGTACGTAAGGAAGTGTGTATGCATGTATGGATTGATGTGCTACTGTATGTAGGTTGGCGGGCAAGTAGGTAGATGGAGTATGAACGCATGCATGCATGCTTGGGCACAGATTTGTGCTTACGCTTATTTCTTGGCACTTCATGCAGATGTATGTGTGTATATTATATTATATATATATACAGATTTTTTCATTCTCTCATTTAGTTTTCTCTCCCTCTGCCTCTCTCTCTTTTTCTCTTTCTCTGATTCTTTCGAGTTCAAGCCACGACATCACTGCACTCTGTTTAGGGGTGTCTGTCCTGCACCTGTGCCTATACGTGACCACCCTCCCATATTCTTGTGTTGGCTTCTCCCTACTACCTTCAAGATTACCCTACTTGGGCATTTCTCCTGCGCTCCGCATTCCGGGGCAAATAAGAGACGCAAATTTGTGCGTAGCGGGGGATCAGCCACGGTCAGCTCCCGTTTCTTTGAGGAGCCGTTCCGTGCAAACTTTTCGTGGCACTCTCCTAGGAGATATTGAGCTGTCCGTCCTAGACAGTGGAGGGTTTCTTCGGATGCTTGTAGCATGTATCGAGGGTTCATAAGTCTTTCAGATATGCCCTGGATAATCCAAGTGCCCAGTAGTACTGTCTTAGGACTCATGCACGTACTTTTGGCACCTAGAACTCTGCCATTTGGGTGCTCGCTTTTGCATGGGTTGACAACCAGCTCGAGCTGGAAGACGTAATGTAGAAGCCTTCATAGTTAGCTATATGATTGTTAGGGTTCCTTATTCTAATCATAGTATAAGGCACCCCAAAACCCTATGTTAATTGTTAAGGCCCCTATGGGAGGCGAGCTTTACAGAACTAGCCGTAGATGGCATCTGGGCCTTCTCAAAACTGGCGGTATCAAATTTGGGCTCCTGGCAATACGGGTCTACTCAGGGTCCATGCCGCTGCCCCCCACTGTCTGAAACTCCGAACTCACAAGAATGGCCCATGTAGCACAAGGAGCCTAGGACCCGGAGTAGGCCCTTATTCCCTTTTTAAGGTGTAGGTTCTCTTATAAGCCCCTTTAACTCAAAAAGGGCACCCTTGCTGTTCCTAGGTTACTCTTGAGTCTAGAAGCGGATACAGTATATTCTCTACTTCAGAGACATTGGGCTCTCTGGGCGGCTATAGTATATTCAAACAGGCAGGATAGCCTTACGTAAACCCTAAACTCTAAACCCTAAACCTCAGCCTGTTCACCGTAATGTAATGTAGGAACCTGATTAAGTTAAGAAGCCCTGGGCCTATAACCCCAAAATAGTAGGATGCATATAAGGAACCCTAAAGGCCCTAATAAAGGCAGACGGTTTCTGAATCTATACAAGTATAGCACCCTTTCAGAACCCTTATAGACCCCTTTAAAGGAACCCTAAAAAAAGGCCCAAGGTTTCTTAATCAGGTTCCTACAGTACTCAAGGACGTGGCAAGTTTGTTTTGGGGGAATCGGCTCAAAAATCTCGAAAGCCCTGAAGCAACACTCAAGCCAAACCCCTACTAAAAAAAAAACTGAACCCTAAACCCTCCCCACCCTTTGAAGCCCTAAGCCCTAAACCTTATGAAAAGGGCCCTTTCAAACAAACTTATACAAAAAAACCAAAACCAGACGAAACAGCTTCGAAACCTTGGAGGCTCCTCTGGAGTCCCTGTCAGATTCTTTAAAGACCGCCACATGATAGACTTGCATTCCTCTCGAATTCCTCAACTCCCTGAACCCTAAACCTTACCTGGCTCCCACAAGTATGTGTTTAATTCCTAACATGTCTTAGGTGTCGGGCCATTATTTGGCCGATTTTTAGGGGCACTAAGCCCGCCAACCCTAAACCTTCCAACCCTACTTGGAGGATCATGAGTATGTAAGGTTGTAAGTACGTTAATTGGGGTTTTGAGTAGTTATAAGTATAGTTACCCTAAATATAACCCTAGTTGCTAAGTCCCATGATCCTTTAAATAAGCCTCCGAAGCCTCAAATCCCAGCGCTCGAAGCCCTCCAACACTTCTCTAGGTTTTAGGATTTAGGAGAAAGTTCCCTATATGGGAGTTTCCGAAAATTAGAGGTACCTTATTTGGGGGTCCAAATAATAAGGATCCTACTATTTAGGGTACTATACGGTCCCCTATTGTCGGAAACTCCCATATCGAGGTTCCTCAAGAGCTACTGTTCCTTGCGATTCTAGTAGCAAACCAGCGGGGCATTGAACATATTCGCTATGTGTTGGGTCCCTAACACCTAAACTCAAAGCCCCTAAAGCCTAGAACCTCAAGTCTCTACATCCAAGTAATTTCGGAAGAATTCCCTGAAAGCTGAACCTCAATCCAATTATCTAACAATACTGAAGAAGCCTGAATATTCTTTGGGGTTCCCGTTTTATGGTCATACTATAAAGGGGCTCTAAAACTCTATTCCGATTATTAAGGCGTCTATGTTAGAACCCAGAATCTTAAACCCGAGAAGTTCCGGAAGAGTTCCACGCATCGTATGTTTCACAGTGGCCAACGGTGCCCTTGTGAACCGAACCAGAGGCTCCGTCGGGATTAAATGGATTATGTTTTCTGGAATGTTGTAGTCCAAGGAACTAGGGTTTTATTATGGGGTGTTTTGCAGAGTTGTGCAGGGTTTTATGTTTGCTTCTTTGCGTGCTTCTGTACGGGGCTTACGCAAGTATCTGCCTAACATAGCAGAAAGTAGAGTTGGTATATTCTGAAACTTTTCTTATGGTGTGTACAAGCTTTGTGCAGGCTTGCCGGCGTGTCAGGGTTTCAAGGTCTGGGTCCAGCGCCGTTTTCACACTGACATCCCAAACCCCTAGCCCCCTCCAAACCCTCCCGCAGAAAGCAGGGACTCCACCCACAGCCCGAAACCCTAAACCTCAAATCCTAAACTCCTCTAGATCCCTTGGAGAGCTTCTATGGGTCTCTTGAAAGGAACCGGAAATCCTAAATCCTAAACCGCGAGATAGGGGGGAAAGGCTTTAGTGTCTCGAGGATAGCGATGGGGATGGTGGACTTCAGCGGGCCTCGACGCCCGGTTGTTGGGCTTCAGGCTTTCCTGTTCGGGGTTTAGTATTTTAGGATTTAGGGCTTAGGGGTTTAGGGTTTAGGGATTAGGTCCCTGGGGATTTAGGGCTTAGGGCTCTAGGATTTAAGGCTTAGGGTTTAGGGGTTAGGTATTACAGGGGTTTGAGATTTGGGGCTTAGGGTTCTAGGGTTTAGGGCTTAGGGTTTCTGGTTTAGTGTTTATGGGGTTTGCGGTGTTTAGGTTTAGGAGCCTCTGTGTTGAAAGGTACAGTAGGAGGAGTGGAAACTGGAAGCCCCCGGTCCTGCGGCAGGTTTATCCAATCCAGCCTATGGGAGAACTTGACTGGGGGGTTGGGGGGTTCGGGTCCCCTACCCTAAGGGTCCAAGTACCTAGTTATCATATAGCGTCCCAAATAGTAACCTACATAACTACTATCCTAAACCCAAGCACCTGATTATTGGGCCCTTTGGACCCTTGGAGCTATAGGAGTTCTCTATGTCCAGTATCCTAGCACTTCTCATTGCCGGAAACTCCTATCACAGAAACTGTGTACGTGTTGCATGTCTGGTTCCTGGCGGAGAGAGCTATGGACATTCAGGGTTTATGGTTTCGGGGTTACCTGGACCCTAAACAACTAAATAGCAGAACTTCGTAGGGACTTGCATAAGAAACCCATGATTACGAGCCAGAAAAGGCAGGTTCCTTCGGGTTTGAACCCCAAAGGTTCCACGCGAAATACCGGGTTAAGGGCTTACGAGTTCCGGGTTTAGGGTTTTGGGGTCATAAGTTTTTGCGGCTTGGTTCCATAGTGATCGTGTACATTGGCCATCAGTCTTGCTCTTAATGCTCCTAGTAGTACAGTAGGCAACCTTTAACTTTTTTTGGGTAGTATGGTCCCTTTATAACCTCATATAACCAAAAAGGTTAACCCTAAACCCTAAACCATAACCCAGAGGGTCCAAGTACTCCCTATTTTAGGACTTTAGGGCCTTTTTAGGTACCAAAAACCATAAATAGGAACTACTTGGACCCTTAGGGTAAACCTAACCTGTAGTTCCCCATGATACCCTAAACCCTAGACCCTAAACCCTAAACTCTAAACCCTAAACCCTAAACCCTAAACTCTAAACCCTAAACCCTAAACCCTAAACCATGATACCCGACAAGTAGGTGCTGCAACAGTGTTGCTGTGTGGGTACCGTCTTTTCGGCTCCGGGTTCGCCGTGATCGCCTTGCTGCTTAAGGCACTGGAATCCGGGACCCCAAAAGCACATAAGCATAAGCTTTTTATAGGGATATCCCTACCTTAATGGGCTTCATTATAAGGGGGGTTTATATGGGATATCCCTATCCTAATTTTTGCTTATGTGCTTTTTTGGGGCCCTATGGAAACCGCAACCCCTACCTGGCTCCTTAATATGATTTCTTTTTATGAGTCCTTAAAAAGGTAGGTTACGTGGGGTTAAGGTAAACCTCTAAACTCCTAAACCCTGAACCTCGAAACCCTTAAAGCCCTAAACCCTAAGCCCTAAACCCTCTCTTAACACCCTAATCCACAACCCCTTCAGGGGTTCAGATCCGGAAAGTTTGCACTGTGATGAACTGCCCGGGGCATGGTGGCTTCTCAGCCACAAGGATGTTTCGCGGAGATGGCTGGTTCACGGCAGGCGAAAAGCACAAGAGATTGAATGAACATATTAGTGTACGTATACATATATATATATATATGTATGTATGTATGTATGTATGTATGCATGTATATTCATATATTCACATAGGTATATGTAAACATGTACATATTTCACGTACATGCACACATCTATCTATGTGTGTACGTATATATATATATATATATATATATGTATATGCGTGTATACAGATGTTTGTTTAACGGCGGGGGATGTTATGCTATAAGTATACGATCGACTAGACAGTTTGCGGAGAAAGTGTCAATACAGGGGCCTTGAATGATTAGTGATTATGCACGGTTAAGGCCGCTAATTATGCTGCACCGTTGTCATGGGTGTATCTTCTTCAAGCCCACACCGCCATGCGGAGTATTTAGGGTTTAGGGTTTAGGGTTTAGGGGTTTAGGGTTTAAGGGTATCATCAACTCCCCAAAAGTGCCGAACTTGAACGCTCAATCATGGGAAGCTTTTGACCCTCTGAAAGATGGAAGGATATTCAAGATATGCTTGGACCCTCAGGTCCGTTCCTTGTAAGGACATCCGGAGGAACACATCATACGAAACACGAAAAAAAGGTGATTTAGGGTTTGGGCCGACCTCCAGGCATCTCCTAGCCAGGAAAAGGCCTAGGTTGCAGGTCAAACTCTCACCTGAGGCTGATTTGCCTGCAGCTCATCCAAATATACTTAACCAAAAAGCTTCAAGTAACCTTAAACTCCGAATCACACCAAACCGTATACCATGAACTCAAGCCCTCAAACCCATAAGGACCCGCAAATTACCGAGTACTGCAGACACGTCAGCCCATGTGTTTCTTCCAACATGAGGGAGGGAGAAGATAGATGTGGGTAGTTCTCCAAAGCATGGCCCTTTTGAGGTCCCCAAGATAGTACTGCACCCTTCAAAAGAGATCCCACACGGCACCCTCGTTTAGGGAACTGCCCGTGTGCACATGTTAGACAGGAGTGGGCGAGCTTAGGATCTGGATTCTTCCACTCTCTCCTCTCCCTTTGTGCAAGTGCAAATGGCCGTTGCCCTAAACCCTAATATAGGGGTTTAAATAGTTACCTATACTATTTTGTTTTTTTGGAGGGGGGGGCCCTATTATAATTACAGAAAAATGGCCCCCAAACCCTACTCTAATCATTGAGGCCCCTACGTTAAACCCCCATAGCACCCCTCATAGCACTCCTTACAGACTCCTTTACAAGGAACCCTTTGAAGTTTGAAGGGAGCCATATACAAATTATCAAGACCCCTATACTAACTCAGAGACTCCAAAACCCGTTGATTAAGGAATATACCTTAAATTACTGTAGTATATTAGGAAACCTACTATGATTTAGGGTATATTCCTGAATTAGGGAGTTTTGGAGTCTCTAGGAACTCCCTACCATCCCTAAAAGCCTCAGACCCTGAACCCGCCCTAAATACCCCTCATAATTATGGACCCTTGGAAAGGAACCCTTAAAGGGGATCCTATTCTAGTCTAGTTGATTATAGCCCTACTTGGAGAATACTTAGTAAGTAAGGTTATAAGTACCTTAATTGGGCTTATAAGTAGTTATAAGTATGGTTACCCTACTTATAACCCTAGTTACTAAGTCCCGTGATCCTTTAAGTAAACTAACTCCCTAACTTCCCTCTGAACCTCCGATCGGCACTTTCCGCAGCGAAGCTTTGCATCATATCTCAGGCTCAGGGGTTTAGGATTTAGACTAGGGGCCTTAAAAATGAAGTTAGGTAGGATAGGCTTTCTGTAACGTAGGGGTTCTATGAGGGCTTTAGGCATCGAGGATTTAGTATGGGTGCCTCATATCATGATCTTAGTAATTAGTTAGGATAGGGTTCCTGGATTTATTGGGCCCTTAAGAACCAGGTAGGGTAGGGCTCCTGTTTAGTATAGGGGCCTTGTATAATGATCTTACTGGTTAGGATAGGGTTCCCGCAAGGGGGCTATGATGGATTTAGGGGCCCTCATGTTGGAAGCGACACTTATTGGTGTCGGTCAATGTTGGGAGAGCGCGTCGCCTGTCGTAGGAAAAGGCTACGCGGGTTTCAGCCTCAGTCGCCCAGTGTTGCCCTTATTCCCATGCAGACGCTACAAAACCCTTCAATGAGGGAATTCACAGAAAATTCTTAAGGGTGGCCAATATCATGCTTTAAGGAAGGACTATTTCGTGGTTAGGGAGTTTTGGAGTTTTTTGGGAATCCTCATGTTCGAGTTTCCTTTCTAATCAGGGCTGATGCCAAGAAGGGTTTTCACGGGACGCTAGTGTCAAGATGGGCAAAGTTGCTTTGGGCCGAAGGTCGAGTTAGTAGTCTGCAACGGTACCCAGATAGTTCCTTTTAGACTTCTACGTCCCCGACTCGCGTCTTCATGCAGCGTGGTTCGATCAAACACAGGAGCGACAGTAGCCCAGCAGGTAGTTTAGGGTAGGATGTATGGTTGAGGATTTACAGGTCTGGAGGGTTTGGAGTTTCTGGCAAACGATGGATGCAAGTTGGAAAGTGTAGAGTTGAAGATTTAGATTTAGATTTTTTTGGGTTTTGTGTGTAGAGTGGAAATCCTGCACCACGCAACCCAGGTTTCTAAACACGGTGCCCTACAACCTAAGTACTTCCAAGAATGCCCGAAGCCCCAGACAGATTTCGTGAGCACAGGTGGATACTGAACCCGTAAAAGCACAACCTGCAATCCGGAGGTTGAGAGGCCGTAATTCCCAAACCTTGAACCCCCAACCCATACAATCCTAAACTCCTAAACCAAGATATCCCAACCAGGACCCCCCAAGCACCCTTTAAAGGGCTCTGATGTTTCCCATTAAGAGATAATTGGGGACTACAATAGAGGGTAGGGGGTGTCTAGGAACATCCTTGCCTCAAGAAAGCCCAGCAAAATGGAGCTGCTGTTGAAGCTGCTGCGACATGCCTCCGAGTCTTCGCGCCTTGGCCTTCCAGGATCTTTGAGCCTTAACCCTAAGGCTCAAAATGGCCCAGAAGCCTCATATAATATGGTCTTTAGGCCCAAAAGCCTTTTTACAGAGTCCTTAGAGCCTTAAGGTAAGCTTTTATAGCCAGTGGGAGACCGTTAAAGTTGTTGGCCTGATATATCCTCTGTCTATCTGAGAAAGTGGCGAACTTTTCTTTGTCCGGCTGTTGAAGAACCCAGAGATTCCACCTTAAACGATAAAATTAGGGCCCCTATTATCTAAGGTATATTCCCTAATTAAGGGATATCGGGATTTCTGAGAAGAGATTAAGGGTCCAAGCGGTAGGGCGTTAGGACTCAAGAGTTATCTCTTGAAGGGCTTGCGGCACCTGAAACCGTGCCAGTCTTCGTATTGGAGTTCCTGGACGCTTGGGGTAATGTACCTCAAGGAACACTTGTAATTAATCTTGTCTCTATAGTGTTGTTAGGTGTGTAAGTGCCGTTGCGGCGGAGAGTCAGTTAATCTCTTACCATCCTATGCAGATGATGTGCATGACCAGATGCCGAAGCTGTTCGTTTGCGGCTCAGGGATCAGGGGTGTAGTGCCTTCGATACAGGCCGAGCTGTTCAAAACAAAGCCACAGTTTCCAGCATCCAAGAGCAAAGCACCCGGAACCTCAACAACAACAACAACAACAACCCTTCAAACACTCTAAGCCCTAAACCCTAAACCCTTTGAGCACCACGCGAAAAGAAAGCACACCCCCTAAAAACACCCTAAACCCCAAAAGCAAGTGATAAGTCCCGGAGCATAGTTTTAATAGTTACCCTGCTTTCAGCCCGCTTATAGCTACCCCATGTCCATGTACCCAACCAGTATACAACCCTAAACCCTAAACCCTAAACCCTCAACAGCCAGCCTTCATCTCCGACAAAGGTGGGCCTGGGCTGTGTGCTCCTTGCGGCTCAGCTCAGACACACACCTTGGTTGAGGGGTTTAGGGTTTCTGGGGTTCGGGGTTTAGGGTTGAATTAGGGCGTAGGGCCTATAGGGTTTGGGCCTGTCAGGGTTTTTGGGCTTTGGCGGTTGAGGATGTTTGGGTTTCAAGGTTTTGGGAGATGGATCCCTTTGTCTCTGGGCTTCCCCATGTTGCAAGAGGAGCTGACCCCTAAACCTAAACCTCTAAGCCTCAAAGCCTGCATTCTGAAATTCCCACTTGGAGGGTCGGGGGACTTAGTAAGTAGTAAGTAGACTTACAAGTACCCTAAAAGGGACCCTAATTGGGGTTATGGTACTTATAAGTCCCTAAAATAACCAGTTACTAAGTCCCCCGACCCTCCAAGCAACCACCAACTCCTCGGCCTGCCCCACTGATTGCTTTTCCACTTCCTCGAGGTCGAGAATAATCATGCACGCCTTCTGCTCCAAGTCCAATTCCAAGAAGGGGTATGGCCGTTGGGTACGGCCCCCACTCAGTAAGAGTTGGATAATATTATAATAATATAGTATAGATATATAAGGCCCTTAATAGTAGCCCTATTATAGACTGTTACTGTATGGGGGCCGTACCCAAGGTATGGCCTTCATGTCCTCGGGAGTCCACCCCGGTGGAGCGGACGTGGCGTTGCGCCCCAGGCCTAATGGCAGGCTGGGCCACGCCGTCTGTTCCTTGGTTGACCGGTTCATTTCTGCCCTCTGCCCTGGAAGCTATGAAGGGGGGCAAGCCGCAGATGGCGGTCAGAAAGGTGACGGATGTTCGGGTGACCCAGTCCGCTGATGTGCCAGTCAAGGGGAAGGGTGGAACCGACCTTCGCAGGAGACTGGTCCAGGCGGCCAAGAGACTGAGGTTCCTTACTTTCCTGAGTCTTTCCGGTCTGCCCGGGAACTCAATCGTCTCCTAACCTCAATGCTGATCAGGCTCAACGAGTGCGCTATACAATCAAGGGGGCTAATGAATGCCCTGCATGATTGTCCGCCCTGACGATCGGCTCTTCGGAGCTTTCCACTTGCTATGCTA
Source organism: Symbiodinium sp. CCMP2592 (assembly GCA_905221615.1). Taxonomy (NCBI): domain Eukaryota; class Dinophyceae; order Suessiales; family Symbiodiniaceae; genus Symbiodinium; species Symbiodinium sp. CCMP2592. The sequence continues at coordinate 597,873 of CAJNDT010004368.1, read as the reverse complement.
TAGCCTGCACGTCATCCCGGCACTTGGGACAACTCGTAGGTTGGGGGTTTAGGGGTTAGGGGTTTAGGGTTTAGGATTTGGGGGTTAGGATTCGGGAGTTTAGGGTTTAGGGTTTGAGGGTTGGGGTTTCGGGTTTGCTTAAGGACTGATTTCGTAATTAGTGCGAATAGTTCCTCCCTTGTAGCCCCTCGACAACTCTACCCCGAAACCCATAGTTCAGTCATTCGGGCGCCTACAGGTTTGCGGATCTTTCCCAAACTAAGCGTGCCCAGAATCTGCTTCCACGGGAGCCTGAGTAGTTGCTTTTGCGGTCCCTATATTGTGGGGCATACTTACCGTAAGACTTCATGTGCCCATATAGCAGGTACTTAGGAGTTAAAGGGGTGCATATAGGTACTTTAAGGCCGCAGTACCTACTATATGGGTGCATGGAGCCTTTGGGTTACATAAAGCAGAATAGCATTTCACAAGTAAGAAACCTTATTTTCCACTGTGTAGGTACTTAGGTTTGGAACCTTTCTGTAGTTCGGTGGCACAAAGACAGCACCTTTCATTTCCGGGTGGGCAACAACCCCTTGGATTGGATGCCCCGCTCAGAGATCATCAGCCCGAGCCACGGATTGATGCATGCAATGCAAAGACCCTCCCGTATCCGAAGGGTCCATGTATCCAAACAGTGTATACTTTGGCTCTAAAGCACCTATATAGGGACCTCATGAAGGCGAATTTATGTAGTATGGGAGTACATGGACCCTTCGGGATACCCAAGCGGCCCTGCGTTCTCTGTTTTCTCTTTGCAGCTGGCTCTTATTCCAATCCTGAAGGCCCTAAACCCTAAACCCAAAGCATTTAGCATGTCTGAGCGCACTCGACAGAGTCCAGCCAGCACAGTGAGAGAAACCCAAAGCATTGCAGGATTCTCTACTTCCTGTTTGCGGCTCTCTTCTATACCAAACCTACAAGCGCTAAACCCCTTAGCCTAAACCCATAACGGCAGAGCATTCTTTGGGTTTCTTCTACCCTGAACCCTGGACCCACCGCGGCAGAGGATTCTTTACTTCCTCTTTGCGGGCCTCTTCTATACCAATGTGGAAGGATGGACTTGGCTCGAGGCAGGGTTTCCAGAGGGTCCATATTTTTTCTCCATATATACTCCTTTAAGGGTTCCTTTTAAAGGGCTCCTTTGAGGGTTCCTTAAGGGCTCTTTAGGGGTCTAGAGTGTGGGGCTGAGGGTCCATATTTACTCCTATTATGGAATTAGGTAATTACCAAAAGACCATCCCTATTCTGGCTTTGGGAACCTAATTCCATAATGGTAATATGTATGCACCCTCTAGGTTCGTCGGCTTCTTCCCTCAAAACCCTGAAAGCCCGAGTGCTAAAACTGAGCCCTAGACGAAGCTTAGGGTTTAGGGTTCTAACCTGCACCCTACGGCATTTGTAGAACAAAGGCCTTCTTTTAGGTGGTGGATCTTGTCTTCATACCAGCTTAACCTCGAACCGTGAACCTGCAGACAGTGTTTGGTGTTGCAGGAGGGAGGCTTTGCGTTCAGATTCGCCCTCAGGCTCCTTAGAACCTCCGTGCTACATAAGTTGAGACATGGCCCCCAACCCGTAGCGGGCTCTGAATCTTATACGCTACCCAAGCCCAAACCCTCCCCCAGAAAGACCATTACCCCCTTCTGAGCTTCAGGGTATACAACACGCGGGATGTTAGCCCTAAGCCTCGTAAGGGCCTCGTAGATTGGCCCGGAATCTCCGAAGGCTGACCCTTGGTGCTCTTTGGGTGTTTGCTGAGTCTGACGGTGCTTCAAACGACTTCTAAAGTCTTCCCTTTTTGAGGTCTTAGGTTCCTAAAGAAGCTACCAAATACCAAAAGAGACGCCCTTGTTGTTCCTACGGTTGATGATATAAACCCTGCATTACCTTAAGGACCCTAAACTATGGGAATGATGGTATATTCCTTATTATGGGTAATGCAGGATTTATATCATCAACCGTAGGTTGCTGGGGATCCTAGCAAGGGTTTTCAGCATTTGGAGTTTTGACTGTCGAGCGTTCTTGGAGCTTCAGTCTCCAAGCCCCCCCGACCCCCCGGGTCCTGGTATCTATAGGAACATGGACTCTCAGTGACTGTTTACCCAGAGGGTCCATATACACTACTATTATGGAATTAGGCCCTAAAAGACCATGCCCATTATGGTTTTGGGGACCTAATTCCATAATAGTAGTGTATATGGACCTTCCGGGTTACGTACCAACACAGAAGAAAGTGCGGCAGGCACTATATATCGCAATGGTATCCCCAAACGGCCCAAAACCTCAAACCCTAAATCCTAAACCCTAAACCCATTGCAGCAGGCACCATAGTTCGCAATGGTCGCCCTCAACCTTAAACCCTAAACCCCAAACCCATTGCAGCATGCACTATATGTCGCAATGGTCACCCTAAACCCTAAACCCATTGCAGAGGTATTGTACTTCGCAATGGTAACCCTGAACCTTAAACCCAAAGCCCTAAACCCAGTGCAGCAGGGACTACACTTCGAAACCCTAAACCCAAAGCACAGGCACTATACTTCGCAATGGTAACCATGTCCACGGTGGGTTTCGGAGACTTGTCCCCGTCGGCCGCTTTGTTGCACTTCAGGTTTTAGTGTTTGCAGATATGAGACTACCCATAGGCTCCATGGCCAAAAGGAACTACTATGGACCCCTTAGGCAGAGTTTAGTGGTTTGGGGCCGCGCTTTAGGGTTTCCGGGTTTGGGTTTTCGATGATTGAAAGTTAGAGTGTACCTAGACCCCCCAAAGTAGGTAAAATAATGGCCCAAAGCCTATAAACGGCTGTTATTATACATACTTTCAGGGTCCAGGTAGTCTTTTGCGGTTCAAGGCTTCCGCTTCAGGGCTTGGGGCTTCGGGGCTCAGCACTGCGAGCCAGCGCTTTTGCCGCACCGTAAATGTGCTATCTAGTTTACCCAGACCCCCGGGAGATCCCCTAATTTGGGGCCCCATACTACTAAGGGTACTTTATAGGAACCCCAATTAAGGGATCTACTTTTTGGATCCTCCCGGGGGTCTGGGTAGAAGTATGACACTACAGGCTTTACGGCAGTGACGGCCAACTCAATCATGGATGCCGGCACAACTTCGCGGCACCACTTTGTCGTAGGGTCCAGGGACTAGGTTTTAAGATTCGGTTCGATGTTTACGGACTGAGGATGTGGGTCGAAAGCCTAGCGGTTTAGGGTTTAGCGTTTAGGGGTTCAGGGTTTAGGGGTTTAGGGTTAAGGGTTCGCAATCCTATCCCCCGATGAAAGCCGGAGCATGTATCAAGTGCCTAAATCATAAAACCTCCGTCGAGTTACAGCGAAACCGTTAAGCCTCGAGACCCAAACCCGTAGTAATTCCTGAAACCCTAGTTAATCCCAACTTTCGAAACGGCTACACCATAGGCCGGTAAATAGGTAAACCTTCAACCCTTTGTCAACCAAAAGGAACTTTATCCGGGCTATTAATTTTGGTTCCAAGGCTGTCGCGAGGTCTCCCAAGCCGCATATCGTGCGGCATTCAATAACAGAAGAGGACGCTAATGGGTGTGATTTAGGCACCCTTGTTTTGAGGATCGTCGTGTTGGCGGTTCTGTAGTGGGGTCCCCTATGCTCTAACTAAATCTCATATGTGTCAGGTTTGCCGGTTTAAGATCTCAGGTACCAACTGGTGAGCCCATCATCAATAAGCCTATGTTTCCAACGACCAAGGACCTTATGCTCAGGCCCTAGACCCATTAATTAATTAAGGACCCAATAATGAGGTCGCTGGAAGCATAGGGTGATCGTTCCAGATTGCCCAATTTAATGCGCCAGGCAACGCATGTTGACCTTCGCCGCCGTCTGAAGTAGAGTGAGGGTCCCCTATGAGCCCCTGGACTAAAACTCTGAACCCCTAAATCTCCTAAATCCTTAAATTTTAAACCCTTAAAAATACCCTGAACCCCTAACCACTTAGATCCTAATGTCCTGGAGGTTTATAGGTTTCGATGTACAAGCTTGGACCGCGGAGAAACTGTGAACGGCAGTGGGCTCGGAAGTCCGTACCTTAACCTCCCAGCACCCGACGTTTTTCGTAGGTGCCTTTTACAGTCGATAATAGATTTAATTAACAGCTATTAATATCAATATTCTAGTAATATCAAGATCCATGTGCATAGTCATGTTGATACTGATAAAGCATAATGTTCATAGAAGCTTGCTGCAGAAAAGGAGGTGATGGTAGCTTAAGGTACCCGAAGCAGACTGAGGTGTGGTACTCCCAGATGGTCACGGTGTTCTTCATCCTCGTAGGCATCAGCGTCGTCTTCGCACAGCTGGGGAACTGCGTCACCTCGATTATCGAGCCAGTGCCATGGCACGAATTAACCAGGACCCAGAGTTGGCCCTTATTCCCTGGTTTAGGCTCTCTTATCACCCCAATTAACCTAAAAAGGGCCCCTTTTATTAATGAGGTACGCTTGGGTCCAGTTAAAACATCAGGGGTTTGAACAAAGGGGCTACGGGCAAGGTAGCTATTGTCATATTTGGATTGAAAAGCCGAGTGTACTTAAACTTGCTAGCTCCCCTGATCTACCAAGTAGAGGACGGAGGTGTCTGGGAGGTACTCTGTCTATGGAGATCGACTTCCAGCCCTTTTGCGATCTTCTAACAGTACCGCAGAGCAACATGACTACACTGTAAGTGAGTACAGTACACCACGGCTGACATCCACGCCAATATGGATGTGGACCCGACAGTGCCAGCAAAGGCATTCATATGCCAAACACGAGTGGCGTTACATGGTGCAGTATATCGCAACATGGGACTGTTGCGCTGAAAGTAGTGCCCTGAAGCAAGCAAGTACATGATGTGACGCACATTAAAGGCTCCAAGTGTAAATGGTAGCTACGCCGTGGGCTCTGTTGTCGTCTAGAAGTCTGCAATCGTAACATAGGGGCCGTAATAATTAGAATGTGGTTTTGGGGGCCCATTATACTATACTTATAATAAGGAGCCTCCAAATAGTATAGGTAATAAGGTCCCCTATAGTACCTGCGTTGTTCTGTTCGGGAGACTTTAGAGCAGGCCACTAGGCCCCCGAGTGGGCCTTTTGATCCCTTTTTGTAGTCCTAGGTTCCTTATAAAGTTACTCGATACCAAAAGGGAGCACTTTTTCTTCCTAGGTTACTGGGCATCCTAGACCAGTCAAATTGAAGGGGTCTTTTTCAGGATCTTTGGGAAAGACTGAGCATTACAAGTTTCAATCCGAAATTGAAATGTTTCGGGTTGGGCTGCAACCGACCTCAAACCCCCAAGCCAGTGAATCCCACCCTAAGCCCACGGATCTTTGCCCCGAGCACTTTTTCGAAGATTTGCCTTAAGCCCGAGACCGTAGCAAAGACAGTGTCCTTTCTGTCAAAGGGTACTGAGGCCATCTTCCCGAATTGCTCAACACCGTACCCCGATGGCTTGATCATAGTAGTGACAATGACAGAGACGTTGCAGTAACAACCATGATAAAGGGAATGTTCACCATCTTTTCTGCGGGTAGCGCGGTTGGACTAATCAGGGGTTTCTACAGCCGGCTACCGGCATACCTTGAAATCCCAAAGCGCCAAACCCGCACCAGAACCCTACACTCAACCCTCAAATCCTAACTCGAAAGGAACCCTCTAAGCCCTTAGTCAGCCCCAAGCCCTGAACCCCATAAACACCTTCCTTCCGAAGCAGCCGAGACGTTTAAACTATCGCGGAACATCTTCGAGCGATGTGTGCCGAATCAATACATTGACATCTCTGGGAACCTTGGCGGCTCCAAACTTTCGGGTTCCTTTATTAAGGACCACTATAGAGTTCCTTCCAGGGTACTATGCGGTTTAGGGTGTAGGATGAAGGGCCGTGGGATTTAGGCCTTCCTGGACGTCAAAGACGTCGACAAACATAGCCGCTACTATAGCGGCCTTAACAATTAGCTATACTATGTTGGGGGTTCCTGATAGTCTAACCGTTTGTATTGGAGGAGCTAAGGAGCCAGGATGATGACCATGCCTACTTACTTAATAAAGAGCGAAAGAGCCGAGGTAACCCCAAAACCACTGCTTACTTGGAGGGTCGGGGGACTTAGTAACTGGTTATTTTAGGGACTTATAAGTACCATAACCCCAATTAGGGTCCCATTTAGGGTACTTATAAGTCTAATTACTACCTACTTACTAAGTCCCCCGACCCTCCAAGTAGTAGGTATAACATAGCATCCTCCCCCCAAACCCCCATTCTAATTTATAAGGCCCGCATATTACGAGCTCTGCAGGCCTCAGCGAGACTCCTACTCGGAGGTTCAGGGGTAGCTGTAAGTTGGGTTATAAGTAAGGTTTAGGGTTTCAGGGTTCAGGGTTTAGGGTAACTATAAGTATAACCCATATTAGGGGACTTATAACTACACTTGGGTGGTTGTCAAAATTATGCTCCCTTTTGGGGTCCCTATTATAGTACGATACCTAATATTTAGGGTAATTACCCACAAAGGAACCCTAATTTTGACAACCACCCACTTTTAACTACCCATGAACCTCCAAGTACTGCCCCCGTACAACCCCAAACCCTGAACTCCAATCTGCGCGCTACAGCCTCGAACCTTACCCAGACCCCCCAACTGGGCTTTGGAGTACCATACTTTAATGTTCTTTTGGGGACCTGTCACTTAAAGGGAATCAGTATGAAACAAAAGCCTAGATTTTTTCTCCCTGCTTACTTCAAAGCCAAGTCAAAGTAGGTAAACTAATGGCCCAAAACCTCCTAACAGGCTAGTAGTCTGCATACTTCCGGGGTCCAAGTAAACCCTATATATAATCCCCCAAACTTGAACCCAAACCCTGCGCTCCAACCTGCCCCCTTACCCAAAGGGTCCAGGTAGTCCGTATATTTATGGTTTTTGATGCCTAAAACGGCCCTAAAGTCCCATAACAGGGAGTACTTGGAGCCTATGGGTACAATTATAACTACTATTACTACCATTCTTCCATTCCCTACTAACCAAAGGTAAGCTTAAACCCTACCTAGGCCCCCAAAAAGTAGGTAAAATACTGGCCCAAAACCTATAAAAGGCTATCCTGCCCCCTTAGAGCCTCAAGCTCTTCCTTTCTTTGGTTGATTTTGAGGGACGGCATCCCGGACTTTCAGGCGGGGACACTGGCTCAAGCTTCCAATTGGGAGTTTCCTAAAATGGGACCCTAGTATAGTCTTAGGAGGGGTACCTCAAATTATAATTTTTGCTAGGGTTCCAAAGTTCAGTGTAGTTCCATTTGGGAGTTTCCTTACCTTAACCCCAAGTAACCTACCTTTTTCACGACTTATATAACGAAATCATATTAGGGAACCCTAAAAAGGCAGTTTCCTTAGGGTGCAGGTACACCCCAAAGCTACTCGAAGCAGTGAGGGAGTTTCCGAAATAGGGGACCCTACTATAGTACCCTAAATAGTGGGATCCTAGTTAGAGGACTCCAACACAAGGTACCCCCCCCAATTTTCGGAAATCCGCATTTGTCTCTTCAGTGTTTTTCCCGGAGTTGATGATTGCTTCTCGGTGAATCTCGAAGAAGCATATATGTTGCTGGCATTCTAGAATCTAGAAGAGTAGAATTAGGGTAGTTAGTGTCGTCAGGGACTTACATACCACTATGGGCTATTAGACCTTATGGGTACCTTAATCTACCCTTAATAGGGTCCTAATAGGGATCTTTAGGGTCTAATAGCCCATAGTGGTAGGATCCTTTTGTGTCGAGGGCTAGAAATTTCACAGCCATGATGTAGCAGGTTACGGGTCGGTGTCTAGTGGCGTCATAGTGCTTACTACTATTTGCTTAAGAAACCACCAAAATAAAAGTAATAATCCCTATATTACCCCTATAAGGAATATATTTTTTATTTTTGGGGGATTCTTAAGCAAATAGTAGCTTAGGATTGAAGGTTGTGGGTGCAGAGCTCAGGATGTGGGGGTGACAGTCGTTATAGGTTGGTTTGGGGTTGTTCTTAAAGTGTTGTGTCCGAGTTGGCCCTATAGCACTAAGGGCTCAGTCGCATAAGTAAGGCAGATTCCTTAGATGCTTAACAAGCAGCTCCTTATCCTGATAGCACTATGTGGGTCCTATGCCCCAGAGTCTGCTCTCGTGGTGGTTGCAAGAAGCCCATTCTTAGGTTACTTTATAAAGCTACCAGGTTACTGGGGACCCTAGAAATAGTGGTAGCACAAGACATAATAATGGTAATTGTAGCTTCAACCCCAAAGCCCTAAACCCCGCATTTCAAGAGCACGAAGCTCTCGATATGGCAAAGGCCGCTGAAATGAAAGGTTATCAGCCCATCAGCCCAGATGCGCGCACATCGCCGATCGCTGCCGTGGACCACGAAGAAGCTTCTCAGCCTTGTGCTTGAGGGGTAACGCCCAGACCAGGCCATTACCACGTCCCGCGATGGCCAGAGCCGCTGAACCTCAAGCTGAGAAAACCTTTTGATCTTCGCCGTGGTGGAGCAGCTCCGCTGCTTGCGGGCAACGGTCCGACGACAGAAGCACAAGCCCTGGAAATTCTTCCGAAGCGGAGCAGATCACAACAACGTCCGCACAGCATCGTAAAGCGTATCTAGAAATCCTGAGCACCTTCCTTTTTAAGGACTTTCCTTGGAAGTTCATAATGAGGAACCCTGAAAAGCAAGGTTCTGTCGGGCCCGGATAGGTCCCTGCGATGTGAAGATGCACTTCGAATGTAAATCAACATCTTGAACAACGCCCAGAAAGCAATCTTTGGGTGCAGACCCTTGCAAAACTATAAGCCCCTCTGTATCCCAGTGAGAACATGTATGAGGGCTCCCTCCATATGTCAACAGGCTGACCTTGCTTGGTCTCTGGGCTGCCTCGCCATCTTGTGCTTGAGGGTTCCCGAACATAACCATACTCCGAACCTTTTATCTAATTATGAAGATCTTTGTATACCCAGAGGGTCCAAGTACTCCCTAGCATAGGACTTTAGGGCCGTTTTAAGTATCAAAAACCACACATAAGGACTACTTGGACCCTTTGGGATAGAGAACCCCTTCTAACTTAAACCGAAATCCTAGAACAATGTTTTCCAACAATCGCCAGAGGTGCCCAGGACACCTCTCATCCACTACTCTAAGAAGCTGGCAGGCCAGTGTTCGGGTGAAGTGCTTCAGATTTCAGGGTTTAGATTTCGGTCTCAGGGTTGCTACAGAGTTCGCTTCAGAAATCAGGTTTTGGGGTTTCGGTTTCAGGGTTGCTTCAGAGTTCCGCAGCTTTTGCCTTTAAACTTGACTGTTCTCTGCTTGTCGTTTGGGAACTTTCCCTCCTTGGGCTGCTGCATTACAGCCTGAAAGTTCAACGTTTAGCAGGGTTTAGGGTTTAGGGTTTAGGGGTTTAGGGTTTAGGGTTTAGGGGAAGTCAAGTCAACCATAGCAGTTTGTATACAAAGGCCTGAAAGACCGTCACTATGAGGGAGAAGCTTAACCTCCAATAGCCACCATCTCAATTACATATGGGTGGTTGTCAAAATTATGATCCCTTCTTGGGTACCCTAAATGTTAGGTGCCGTATTATATTAGGGACCCAAAAATGGACCATAATTTTGACAACCACCCATATATGATAAGCAACTCGTACTACAGAACACCAAGAGGTTGGTGTTGCGGGCTTCAGGTAGTAAACAAGAAGCTTGCATAACTACCGCTATGGGTTTCCGAAAGTTTCTGCATTACAAGTATACTCCATACTAGGCATTGAGGCCCTGTAGAAATTTTAAACTCCACAGCCCTAAATCCCTCATAGAACTCTTTTGGCAACCTTTTAAAAGCACGATTCTAATGACTGCGGCATTTGTTGATGGAATTTGGCCTATCTGGGAGTCCCAGAAATCCAAAGCCCAGAAGGCGTGCATCAGCGCAGCCGACGCCAGCGTTTGTTGTCTCGGGTTGAGGGCTTACGTTTCTGGGTTGTGGGTTTACTGTTTAGGGTGTCTACCTTATTCTATCATAACCTGCTTGTTTGTGTGGGTTCTTTTTAAAGCCCTTGTAATTGACATGAGTTTATCGGGACCCTACAAGAAGTAGATTTCGAATTCGGTAGGTCAAGGCAGTGTCCAGCTTAGGCCTCCCATTCGGTGAGATTGTCACATAGAGCTTCTTGTCCGGTGGTCGACGGTTTAGGGTTTGGGTCTTAGGGTTTCGAGTTTCAGAATATTCCCAGGTATTTCTTGGCAGGCAGACTAGTAGCCCGGTGGCCCGGACTTAGTAGCATCCCTGACTTACTTATCGATTCTACAGAAACTCACCCTCGCTCGAAACAACAACCTAGTAGTCGCGTAGGTAACCTTTAACCTTTTTTGGGTAGGATAGTCCCCATGTAATCCCCATATAACCAAAAAGGTTAACCTTCAGTTCCCCATGATACCCTAAACCCCTAAACCCCTAAACCCTAAACCCCTAAACCCCTAAACCCTAAACCCCTAAACCCTAAACCCTAGGAGAACCTTGGATCTGGCAGGGCCAATCGTGATACTGCTTGCCTTCCAGCTGGTTTCTGCGGCCATTTTCGCACTCGACGCTCCGCTGCAAGCCCCACCAGAATGTCGGTATTCGTTTGAAGGTAACTCTAAGGCCTTAAGGTCCAAAGGACCTAAAAAAACATAGGTACTTGAGTTTACAGTAGCAGTATGTAGGCATTGGTTAATGTTTGGGAGAGTTCTGGCGACTAGGCACTTGGACCCCCCAAAATAAGAGAACCCAGACAGCCCCAACACCCGCTTACTCAAGATACCATGACTAAGTTTTTGATCCCCTACATGCAGGCTTCAGTAAATTGGGGGTTTCCTTTTGAACGGTTGTTGAAATAAGGGTCTAGGGTGCCACGTGAGGGCTCCCTATCATTACTCTTTTCTGTAATTGAACCTCTTCTGTTGGAGCTCTTAATTCGCCTTAAGTCCTTCGTGGTCCCAGCGCAGCTTTAAGTTTTGTGTCTCTCAGAAGTTCGTCTTATTCTGAACCCTAAATTCCCTAAACCCTAAAACCCTAAACCCTAAAACCCTAAACCCTAAACCCTAAAACCCTAAACCCTAAACCCAAGTTTCAAGTGCTAGTCCCTTGGGTGTCGGATTATCAAGCGACCCAAGCACTTCTCTATACTCAAAGGGGAAAAGGAGGGACCCTTAATGGGGACCCCTACCCTATAGTGGGCTATAAAATGGGTATATGATAGCTATATTAAGGATATATACCTAGGGGTCTACTAGGGGTCCTTCTTAAGGGTCCCTCCTTTTACCCTTGGATTGTAGTCATGAGGATAGGGGCCCGAACCAATAATAAGGCCCCTCAAAACACTAACCACAAAGAACTATATATCCTCAACCCAATTCTTGTCATAGTTAGGCAGCAGTTTACAGAGTTGTAGCTACTTAAGCTCAAGAAGGGATAGGACGGCTATTACTCCAATGATGAACTGTTGTAAATATCTGGCTATCAGATACGTTAGACCATAAAGCTTCTAAAGCCCTAAGGGTCCATGTGCCCAAATAGTATATACTTGGGGCCTTAATGTAGTAGTCCCTATGTAGATACATTGGGCCCAAAGTATATATTATTTGGGTACATGGACCCTTAGGGAATTAAATGCCATACAAGACAGTATAAAGCCAGTATAGCCTGCCCAGCGAAACCCTTCCAGCTGGGACTCATAAAGAACATTTATGGGACACCCCTCAAGGGGCAACCCTTGCAGACAGCCTCATAGAACCCCAGAACTCTTTCAAGGGACATATGCTAGGTATGATTGCCTAAATCCTAAACCGTAGCAGAATTCAACCCTAGACTTTAAATCGCGAGCCCTACACCCCCAACCCTGAAACCTGAAATAAAGCCATCCTGGAGGATCATGGGACTTAGTAAGAAAGGTTATAAGTACCTGACTTGGGGTTCTAAGTACTTATAAGTAGAGCCACCTCAAGTAAAACCCGAGGCACTAAGTCCCGTCCCATGATCCCTTAAGCAGATTCTACAGCCCCCGATATCAGGTGGAGCCCGATGTCTTTGACTTCGGACTCGCTTTCTGGTGCCTCCAACCGAAGCGCGCGAGGATTTCAAGATAAGTAGAAGCATGGTTCGGTTTGTGTTTGCATATATATATATATATGTATAAATACATACATACACATATATATATATATATATATATATATATATACATATATATATATATATATATATTCATCTGCTTAACTCGTGCATACATACATGGGTATGCATATTACAGATGTATATATCTATATATATATATATATACATCGATGTATATGCACCTGTGTACATACATGTATAGATGGATGGCTATGAGGACACGTAACTGTATAGAAATATGCTTATGTAGATGCATAGATATAGGTATCTGTATATCAATTGCAATGCATATTACTTGTGTTTGGCTATGTGCGCCTGCATATTTGCATATATATATATATATACATATACATACATATATACATACATATATACATACATATATATATATATATAGAAAAAAGCATTGCGTCTTACGCCATTTTTGGATTTTACAGGACTTACCATGTTCTTAGATTGATTGAATTCTGTCGATAAGGGTTGTTCGAGCCGTTGTCAGAAGCGAGCCTCAAAGCTTGCGGGAGTTGTGAGTTTTCAGGCCGAAGATATAGGGTTTGGGGTTTCGAATTGTGGGTTTGGGTTTTGATGTTCCGGGCTTAGAGCTTGGATTAGGACTAAGGGTTTACTGGAGTTTTCGGAAGGGGAGGGTCGAGATCTTGTACAGGATTTAGGGGCATTGGAGCCGTAGGGGTGCGGAGGTGTAGAGTGTAGAGTCTTGCGGTTTAGAAATTCTTGCTACGAATGTCGTTTTAGTTGCCTGACAACAGGGATCTACAGTAAATCAGCTGCTTTTCTTCTTATGGTAGCTGCAGTTACATTCCGAAACCCTGACCCCCCATAAAATCCACAAGAGGAACCCTGAATCAGTTTAGGGCTGAGCGGTTCGGAATTCGAGAGATTACTTAGAGGATCATGGGACTTAGTAACTAGGGTTATAACTAGGGTAACTATACGTATAACCCCAATTAAGGTACTTATAACCTTACTGACTAAGTCCCATGAATTCGAGAGATTAGGAGCTTCAGAATTTGCTCATGGGACCTCCTTAAAGCAGAGGGTTTAGGGCTCAGGGTTTAGGGTTTAGAGGCTGGGGGATCTATAAGGGTACTATCATAATGTAGGCACCTGATTAAGAAACCTTGGGTTTTTTTTGGGGGGGGGTTCTTTAAAGGGGTCTATAAGGGATCCAAAGGGGTATATACTATAACTATGTAGGAACCTGATTAAGGAGCCTTGGGCCTTATTAGGGTTCCTTAAATGAATCCTACTTTTTTGGGGGGTTATCGGCCCAGGGTTCTTGATCAGGTTTCTACATTGCATACATGCTATATGGGTACATGGACCCTTCGGGTCACATCTCCTACACTTTTGCCCTATAGGCTTCGTGACCCTGGAGCGTCAATCCGGACTCCCGAACTTGAATCGCAAACCCCTGCACCTGAATCCCGAAACCTGGTCTCCGAAGTTAGTGACCCCAAAAGGGCCTAAGCATAACCATTTTTACAGGGATATCCCTACCCTATTGGGCTTCCTTATGAGGGGGTTCACGTGGGATATCCCTATCCGATGTTTTGCTTATGTGCTTGTTTGCGGCCATGTATAGAGGTACGTCATGGTGACGGCCACGACGGTAGGCCCGCGGCACGGAAATCCGCCGGTGTTCTCGGCCCTTAACCTGAACCCTAAGCCTTAAATCGTATTGTTCAAGGTCTAGGGTTTCGGGTAGCGTTTGTGGGTTTTGAAGCAGAAGCTTGAGGGTAAGGCTTGGGATTTAGGGTCCGTGGCTGTGGCAAAACCAGCACCACTAAACCTCAACTCCCAAAAGTCCTTTGAACTGTATGGAAGCGGTTTAAAATTGGGTTGACGTGGGTCCCCAAATTATTGGGCACTGTATGCAGAGCAGAATTTTAGGAAATTGCAGGGTGTCCACCAAAAAGAAATTAAGTTGACGGCTACCACATGCCTACTTGGATCCCTGGGGCCCAACTGACCACGATCCACTTCCAACTTTTCCAGCCTTGTGGAATCTCAGTTACCCATATGGGAGTTTCCGAGAATAGGGGACCCTAATCGGAACCCTCAAAGGATCTTTCTAACTTTACCCCTAATTTTCGGAAACTCCCTTATCGTGGGTTACTGTGGCTTGATGCCTCGTCAAAGCGCCAGCATACACCTGGCCCGGGAACATGCTAACTCTGTGCCGCGGTCTTCCAAGCACACGCTCCCTGAACGTTCGCAATATCCCCCGGTGCATGTTTTGTGAGTGTTTAGAGCTTTAGGCCCCGAATGCCCAGACCTTCCAATTTAAGGAACACGTACCTTAAATTATACTGGGGATCCTGCTATACTTTACGGTCTATTCCTCAATTAAAGGATTTGTAACGTCTGGGTATCATGCTGCAAATAGTGCTGCATCCCACAACTGCATTAGTTGGGTATTCGGACCTGCAGAATACTTAAACCCGAAATCCTTTTAGAACTCTTATGGAATCCTGCAGAGAACCCTTTAAGGAACCCTTTTCATCATTAAACCCTTAAAGAACTATGAAAACATCCTTTAGCCAAAGCTTTAGTAGGAACACGACGAACCTGGCCATAGTACCTTAAGCCCCCTATAAAACTTTATACAACCCGTATAGCCATAGCTCTTTTGTATGAAGGAACACAGCACCCTGCGTTTGCAGGCTTTGGCGACATCTCTGCCGAAAGTACGGCTGGGCGGATCTGGGCGATCCTGCATCTTTGCTTCATATAGAGGCCTTTATAATCTCCTTACCTATACTATTTTGGTGGTTGCTCATTATAACTACGTATAGTATATTGGGCCCCCAAACCATAGTCTATTTATTAAGGCGCCCATATGTTCGCCGGAGCTGCCCAACAGGGCTCCACGCGACCATAGGGTCCATAGACACTACCGGGGACCTTAGAACCCAGACGCCCGGCCCTAGACACCCATACAGGGATCCTTTAAGGGCTCCTTGGAGGGTTCCGTTAAGGGCTCTATAGGGTTTAGGGTTTAGGGTCCATATATACTCCTATGATGGAATCAGGTCTCAAAACCCCCCCAAAAGGATGGTCTTTTGGGACCTAACTCCATAATAGTAGTAGAGATGGAGCTTCTGGGGTATATACTTAGGCATGAAAGGGGCTGCTTTTCTGGTTATTTACCATCTGGGTACAGCACCTGAACCACAAACCATCCGTAACCTTCAGCGACAACAAGAGAGCGTACCTGCTAGAAGAGCTCCCTGAATGTATGGACACCAAGAACCCAGGTTCCTGCACATTGGACCGTGTCCCAATACCCCATCTGCATTTTATTGAATACCCTCATGACAAAAAATACCAGAAGAAGCCCAAAGCCTTATTCTAATCATTAAGGACCTTATGGTAGATACCTGAATTATAAACATACTATAAGGAGCCCAAAGCCCTATTCCAATCATCAAGGCCCTTGTAGACAGAGGAATCCTGTCGTCCTTGATTCAGAGACTTCGGCGTCCCGGATTCATGAACAGTCCAAGCAAGCACCACACTTCAGCTTCTCTCTGGTTCCTAGTAGGGACTGGGGGAATGGATCCCTCTGAAAATCCCAAAAGGTCCCCTGTAGTAGTCCCAATAACCCATTCCCCCATTCCCTACTAAGAACCAGACAGGTTTCCTCAACCTGATTGACAGGCCAGTCTACCCTAAACCTAAAGACTAGAAACTACGAACACACATATTCTGGGCTTACTTTGGATGTTGGCATGACCTGGAAGTCATGCTGCAAATCTACGGTTTGCTGGCTGCTCTGAACGCCGTTATTGGCAGGGGGTGGTTCAACCCTAAGCCCTAAACGCCGAGGCATATTCTGCTTTCCGTTTGCCTGTCGCCCGTCAGCACAGAACGGTTTCCTTCAGACATTGGCACTGAGTTTTCTGAGAGGGTCCCATCACCATTTCAAAGTGCTTGAACGCGCTAAGTGTGGGAGGCAGTTGTTCAAGAAATCCTTCTTCTGCTTGTGAGGCCACATGCCCGAAACCCGGCACCTTACATGAAGTCACATGGAAGGGCTTGCATGCGGAGTACAATCCTCTAGCGGACGGCCCCTTCATCGGATCTACAATAACAGGTCGGAAAATTCGGTGCCACTACCCCCCTGACAGCCCCTAATCGTCTGTTCCTTGAGAGAAACCGAAACCACCAAAACCCACGAAGCCAGAACTCCTAATGTAAGGATCAAATAATCAGTACTGATGTCCCTTTATACCGCCTTACTTGTCCACATACATATAAACACATATTACTAAAAAACCAACACAATACATCGACACAGTAATTAATCGAATGTCTACATACATATCTAAACATATTTACTATGGATTATCAACAATGCACCGAAATTCTATTCGAATTATTCAAGCCCCTACCCGCAAACCTCCCAAAGCACTCAGAACTCTTCTTCTAGAACCCTCACAACCTGTATTCTGGAACCCTGTTATAGAACCCTAAGATAGCCTGATCCCGAAGCCCCAACCGCCAGTCCTTAAAGTCCTATCTACAGTCCTATATACTTACACTACAGTACAAGACCTCACATACCCTACTCCCAGTATGAAGCCACCCTTAACCCCGAATCCTTAAGCCCTCACAGCAACCGCCTTTTAGTAATTTTTGGAGCCCTCTCAACAGAGGCCGGAAGGCCCACCAGACCACTGAAGCTGCACCCTAAGCACTCAACCCTCAACACTAAACCCTGAACCCTACCTGGAGGTTCATGGGTAGTTATAAGTGGGGTTATAAGTAGGGTAAGTAGATTTATAACCAATATCAGCGGACTTGTAGCTCCACTTACCACTGCCCATGAGCCTCCAAGTAAACCCTGAGGCTTGCAGCGCTTATCGGGGACTTCGGGAACCTCTACGAGGAGAGAAAAAGCTTGCTCCTCGCCTCGCAGAGAAGCTTTGTAGGGTTCCTTTCAGTTAAGGAACCCCTATAGACCCCGTTAAAGGACCCCTTATACATCCCTTCAAAGGACCCCTTATAGATCCCTTTTAAAGGACCCCTTATAGATCCCTTTATAGGGTTTTGTTTGTTTTTTATGGGATCCCTTTAAAGGACCCCTTTATAGGATCCCTTTAGAGGTCCGATACCTCAGGGTGTTCTGCTCAGGGTTCCTTTGAGGATTCGTTAAAGGGTTCTATGAGGGGCTCAGAGTTGGGGAGTTGGGGAAACCTGTGTAAAAAATGAGAAAACCTGCAAGCGTAGGGTTCCTTATAGAACCGGCAGGCTCTTTAGGGTCCAGGTAGGCTATAGGGTGGGCCGCAGACCCCCCTGAATCCTAAAACCTAAGCCCTACACCGACAGGGTTTTGGGTGTTGGAAGCAGACAAGTTTTAGGCTTGCTTACGGGGCTGTGCGGGATGCCAATCAAAAAAAAACTTTTTTCAATCAACACAAAAACTTTTTTCAATCAAAAAAAAATCCAATCAAAAAAAAACTTTCCCTTATTAAAGGAAGCACGACAGGAAGGAAGGAAGGAAGGAGGGAAGGCAGGAAGAAAGGCAGCAAGGAAGGATGGCGGGAGGGAAGGCAGGAAGGAAGGAAGGAAGGAAGGCGGGGAGAAAGAGCGAGGAAGGAAGGAAGGAAGGAAGGAAGCAGGAAGCAAGGAAGGAAGCAAGGCAGCAAGGAAGGAAGGCAGGCAGGCAGACAGGAAGGAAGGCCGTACTACTACTACTACTACTACTACTACTACTACTACTACGACTACTACTACTACTGCTACTGCTACTGCTACTACTACTATTACTACTACTACTACTACTACTACTACTACTACTACTACTACTACTACTACTACTACTACTACTATTACTATTACTATTACCATCACTATTACTATTACTATTACAATTACTATTACTATTACAATTACTATTACTATTACTATTACTATTATTGATACTATTACTATTATTATTACTATTACTATTATTATTACTATTACTATTACTATTACTATTACTATTACTATTACTATTACTATTACTATTACTATTACTATTACTAGTACTAGTACTAGTACTAGTACTAGTATTAGTACTAGTACTATTACTATTACTATTACTATTTCTATTACTATTACTATTTCTATTACTATTACTATTACTATTACTATTAGTATTACTATTACTAGTACTATTACTATTACTATTGCTATTACTATTACTACTATTATCATTACTATTACTATTACTACTACTACTACTACTACTACTGCTACTACTGCTACTACTACTACTACTACTGCTACTACTACTACTACTACTGCTACTGCTACTGCTACTACTACTACTACTACTACTACTACTACTACTACACATGGAGAAAGTTTTTTTTGATTGGAAAAAAGTTTTTTTGATTGGTGAAAAAGTTTTTTGATTTTCGCTGAAAGTTTTTTTTGATTGAAAAAAAATTTTTTTGATTGGTTTCCCGGGCTGTGCTGGGTTTGAAATATGGGAGGCCCACGTGTTAGGGCTTTGAGGCTTCCTTTAAGGGTTCCTCTAAGGGCTCCTTTAAGGGATCCTTTAAGGGCTCCTTGATGGCTTCCTTGAAGGGTTCCGAGGGCTTTTCATTGGCCTCTATGTAGTCCCCATCTATGTACTTTAGGGTCCAAGTATAGTCTTTATGCCTAAATCCAATAGAACACTTATAGAAAACCTGCAGAACTGTAGAACCCTTATAGTACCCTCAAGAGCAACCCGTAAACGCTCGATGCAGACCCCTAAACCCTAAACTCACAACCCTGAAGTCTAAAACGCCTAAACGTGTAGCTCAATGAAGCCAAGGGTGGAGCGGGCGTATCACTTCACCAGAAGCTACGACGAGGACCGACGACAGGGTTCTCCTTGAATGGGGGTATTTAGGGTTTAGGGTTTCACTTGATAGGCCATTGGGTGAGTGCACAGGGTTTTCGGTGGATTCTCGTAGGGGTTTTCCTATGAAAGGCTGGAGCAGTGACTCGGGCATTGACTGGTACATGCAAATGACAGGATATCTTTTAGCTTTGGGTTTACGCACCTCTTTGCTTGTCCTAGCTGTGCTCAAAGGATGCGGGGACTTCGTAAAGGGTGCAAAAATCAGGTAACTGTAGCCCGCCCGACTAAAGGAGAAAGACGACATGCCCCAAAGACGAAACTTGCATGACATATCAACCGTATTGTTCCAATCACACAGGCCCTTGCCGTAAGCCCATTCTACGTCAACAATGCTACAACACGTTCATCTAATTCAATATACCTCTCCATCATCTGCACCTTACTAGATCCTGCATCGAGCGGTCCTGAAAAAGCAACCTAATCCATGTTCCCAAGCTGGCTCCGTCAACAACTTTAGTGAGGTGTCTCTGCGGAGCTTGCCTCAAGGAGTAAGGGATACTGTAGGGGCCTTGATAATTATAATAGGGTTTTGGAGTAGGTTATAGTAAAGCCATAGCAAGGAACCCTAGGAAGAATATTAATAGCCATTTTTGGCTTCTACGTTACTGTGTTCATTATAAGTTTGCTAGAGGCTTGCGTTCGGGCTTTGGGCGTTCACAGCAAAGTTGACTCCGAGGATGCCAAGGATGTACGGGTAACTACATGGGAGTTTCCGAAAATTAGGGGTAACTTATTTGGGGTCCATATAATAAAGAGCCTACTATTTTGATTACTACTAGTATAGTAGGGTCCCCTATTATCGGAAACTCCTGTAGAGTATCTCGAAACAGTCTAGTCCCTAGAGAACCCTTCAGGCTCGTTGCAGCCATGGGGAAGAGTGTAGCAAATAATCCTAAGAACGGAGGCAAGAAGCAGCAACAAGACAGCAGAAAGAGAAGGATGTCATGAAGGCTGCGGTCAGAATGCAGAAGACATGGCAGCAGCAGATCCTGTCTGAGCTTATGAATTAGTTTGAGAGGCAGCCATCCGAGGCGTCCTTCATGTTCGCGAACATAAAGTCGGGGGGGCTCAGACATGGAGAAAGCGGAGGACGCGTCCGCGGTTGAGAAGCTTCCGCCACACATGAACAAGGTGAAGCTTCTGTCCAACGAAGTTTCCCTCGACATCATTGTGGAGTTGTCGCATACTTGGAGGATCATGGGACTTAGCAAGTAAGGTTATAAGTACCTTAATTGGGGTTATAGGTATAGTT
The DNA here is from genome assembly GCA_905221615.1 of Symbiodinium sp. CCMP2592. Lineage (NCBI taxonomy): Eukaryota > Dinophyceae > Suessiales > Symbiodiniaceae > Symbiodinium > Symbiodinium sp. CCMP2592. The sequence continues at coordinate 577,492 of CAJNDT010004368.1, read as the reverse complement.
ACCCTAATTATAACCCTAGTTACTAAGTCCATGATCCTTTAAGTACCCCTAAACCCCCTTATAGAAACCTTACAGATCCCTTTTAAGGAGCCCCTTTAAGGAGCCCTAGTTACTAAGTCCCATGATCCTTTAAGTAAGCTTGCCGCCGAAGCTCTCTCAGAAGACCCAGAAGAGTCCGATCAAAAGCTAAAAGCTGCTCGGTCGCCGGGCCTTAAATCGGGTTCTTAAAGACGTACTTCAAGGCCAAAGCATAATATGGGTGGTTGTCAAGATTATGGTCCCTTTTTGGGTCCTTATTATAATGCGGCACCTGATATTCAAGGTACCAGAAAAGGGACCATGGTTTTGACATCTACATATGAACAGTATGGGTACATGAACACGCAGCGTGAGGGTGTGTGGCTTGGGATGCGGGTTGAGGTATTTGGATTTGGGGTTGGGGTGTTTGGCTTCATTCTCAAGATTGTAGATTGCTCGCTGATCCTAGAGCCCCAAAACAGTCGTTTCCCCCAGTAACTATCACCCCGAACATACGTCTCAACCTTGAGCCCAAAGGGTCCAAGGTACTGTTGTGGGGAATACCTTCCCGAATCATAGTAGTAATGAGTTCCTAATATAGAGACCCTACATTCTACCATATATAGGTGATTGGGTCTCTTGTGGGAGTCGAAGCATTAAAGCCCCAGGCCCAAAGCCTTAAACCTTGTGTAGTAGAATAGGTAGGCATTGACCTTTGCCGGCACTATACTTTCCCTGCAGAATTTCAAGGGTGAATCCTCAGTTCAACAAAACCCCTACACCCCTAAACCTAAAATCATGCTAGACAAGCAAGTGAACCTCTAAGAGCCCTGGGCCTCATAGTGAGGGTCTATAGGGTTGAGGTTTAAGGTTTAGGAGTTTAGGACTTATTAGGATTCAGCAGTTGAAGGCTGGGGGGCTTTGGGTCTATAGGGTTTAGGGTTTTAGGGGCTTTGGGTGTAGGTTTTAGGGTGTACGATCTTTCTTGTTTGGGTACGCGGCCTCCAGGAAGTCCTGGCAGCCCTGGATGAAGATGGCAACAAAATCATCGGAAAGCATGAGCGTCTCAGCTGGGATTAGGGTTTAGGGTTTAGAGGACAAGGTTTTCTGAAAAGTTTACGGTTTAGGAACGTCTTCTGCAGTATGATGGCCTTGAGCAGCCTCCATTTTTCATAGCCTTTCAACACGAGCTCAAAACGTATGGAAGCATGCAGCCCTGAGAGGCCCTTCTAGAACCTGAACCCTTGTGTAGCCCCTAAGAAAACGTTGCTTCAAACCCAAACCCTAGGCCTTAAACCCAAAACCTTGAGCCTTAAGCTTTAAACCCTACGCCCGAAAGCCTCAACCCTAAAAAGCCCTCAGCCCTAAACTTCCTAACGCCCAAAAGGCCATGTGGTTCATCCTCAGCATGAGAAAGCTTTGAAGACTTGTATCCAAGGGGAAAAGGAGGGACCCTTAAAAAGGACCCCTAGGTATATACCCTGAACATAGCTATTATATACCCATTATATAGCCCGTTATAGGGTAGGGGTCCCCATTAAGGGCCCCTCCTTTTCCCCTAAACCCCCAAAACCCCTAAACCCTGAACCCTTATAAAATCCCTATAGATCCCTTTAAGGGGTCCCCATTAAGGGTCCCTCCTTTCCCCCTTTGCTTGTACGATCCCTGAAACTGCTGTTTTCTGCCCCGAACCCTCCTCTTCCGTAAACCCCAAACCCGACTTGGAGGATCATGGGACTTAGTAAGTAAGGGTTCCTTAAAGGGCTCCTTAAAGGGATCTATAGGGTTTCTATAAGGGGATCTATAGGTTTAGGGTTTAGGGCCGTTTAGGGTCTACTTGGAGGATCATGGGACTTAGTAAGTAAGGTTAAAAGTCCTTTATTGGGGTTGTAAGTAGTTATAAGTCTGGTTGCCCTAACTATAACCCTAGTTGCTAAGTCCCATGATCCTTTAAGGAGACCTTAAAGCCCTAAAGCCGAAAGCGAGGTTCATCCTTGGCATGCTGAAAGAGACAGGGAAGCTGGACCAGATGGAAGACATTGCGCCCCTCGAGGTGCTTTCATTGTTGCTAGTCAGTATTGTTCGAGTATTCTAGTAGTAGAGTAGGTAACCTTTAACCTTTTTTGGGGTAGTATATTCCCTATATAAGTCCTTTATATCCAAAAAGGTTAAACTTTAGTACCCCATGATACCCGACAAGTCAAGTAGGTTGTTTTTCCGCACATCGCATGGTTGCAGTTGCTTTGAGTGTGGGCAAGCAGATGCACGGTTTGAGGCTTTAGGGTGCTAACCGGCGCATGTCATAGCGTAAAGGTCTCTCTGCCTCTTATCCCAGAGGGTCCATATACATTACTATCATGGAATTAGGGCACCAAAGCCATAATAGGGATGGTCTTTTCGGACCTAATTCCATAATGGTAGTGTATATGGACCCTCTGGGTATGTTGTTCGGAAATACTGTACCCTTCTTCTGCGTAGAGTAGTGCAGCTGGGCAAGAGTGTCTACCCAGCACTACGGCAGAGATGGAGTCGTGTGTTCCGTTCCTTTGCCTTTGTGTTCTAAGTCTAATGCTTTCAAAGGGCACATCTGTAGGTACTTTAAGGGCAAAGTATTTGAAAGACTGGTACTTGGACCGCCACTGCTGTCGGAGGGGTTTCTGGCGTTGCCGTAATGTCATCTCGAGATGGACCTGTAGGGTTGTCATAAGAGGATCCAGCATTAAGGGTCTATGCTTCTGAGTTCTAGTCGAAGGCTCTCTAGCGATGATTGACTTGGTTTGAGAGGCTTCATGGTGGTGTGCTTCGTCGCGCTCCTTACTTAACACAAGGTCTTGTTGCTTGAAGGTTCAAGTACCCATGCAAGCGGGACTTTCGATGCCCAAAACTATTCAGAAATCCAATATTGGGGCCGATTTGGTTCGTGTAGTAAACCGGCACCCTCAAGCCCTCAGCCCTAAAAATCCCATCACCCGATCCCTCAGCCCCGATACTTGCTTGGGGTGGAAGAGTTGCTGACCTGGGTAAGGGGCTTATCCTAAGAGAATTGGGGAGGCTTGGTACGTAAAACCAGCAAACACACGACAGGTTGTCCTGGTCAGATTCCTAGTGGTCCTTAAGCCTAAGCCGGGTGCCAAGTGTCTCGACAACAACGCCTGCATTTACAATCCTAAAGCCGCAAACCTAAAGCCGCAAACCTAATCACTACGCTCTGAGCCCCTAAAGGAGCCTTGAAAGTTTTAATATAAGGGCCTTAATTATTTCCTTTGCTATTGCGGGGCTCCTTATTATTTTTATAGTTACAGTATAATGGGTTTATGAAGGCCCCTATATTATATAGTACCCATATAGATCCCTTATAGTATCCCTTTAAAGGATCCCTTTAAAGGAAGCCCTATTCTATTTATTAAGGCCCCATACATTGGGGCTGCGGGTGCCAAAGTGCAGAGGCCCTCTACATTAAGCTGCTTTCGGTGCAGTCGGGCACATCGTCAGGCCCATGAGGGTTCCGAAGTCAGATTTTCGAGGGAGCCCTAAAGCCTAAACATTGCGAGGTATCGATGTGGGATGAATTTTTAAATTTCGTAAAATGCAAAAAATATAGAGCCCTTTCATACAGCCCCAATTATAGAAAAATATTGGCGGCTGCTGAAATCGACTCCCAGACTGGCATCCACAAGATATGTAGGGCCTTAGGTGTTTGCTTGGCTACGGGGACAAGGTTGAATAATGGAGTCGGAATAATTGTCCATGCCCTTCCTCAGGGTTCCTATTATGCAAAACTCTCCTCTAAGTATTCGGGCCGCTATATTCAGGCGTAGGGTTCAGGTTTGGGGTCTGGGTAGCTGCAAGTAGCACGATTTGGCAGGGTCGCTTGCCCAAAGACTCCAAAGCCGACAATCCCTTAAGTTATACTCGGAACCCTAATGTGATTTAAGGTATATTCTTTGCTCAAGGGGTTGTGGAGTTTCTGGGTGGCTGGGCAGTTTAAGTACAAAACCCCGATCAGTCTAAGATAACCACCAACACTAAAAAGCCTTTCATATCGAAGACTGCTTGCTTCATTCCCTAGGGATCAACATAGCCCAAAAAGCCTTATTCAGTATGGTCTTTGGGCCCAACAGCCTTAGTATATGGCTGGTTGTCAAAATTGTGGCCCCTTTTTGCTTCCTTAATATAATACGGCGCCTAATATTTAGGATACCCAAAAAGGGAACTTAATTTCGACAACCACCCATATGAGTCCTTAGATCCCCAGGGATTCTACACTACCCCTGCAGATTGGGGGTTCTAGAGCCCAGCCTTAGCAGCTCCAGGTACCCCCAAACCCTCTTACTGTACTAGACCACTGTACTACGGTTGATGATACAAATCCTGCATTACCCATAATATGGTATATGCTATATCTCCCATAGTCTGAGGTCATTTCGGTAATGCAGGATTTATATCATCAACCGTACTACTGTACTACTGCAGTAGTGGTGTAGTTGCATTGCTACCTGACTACTGTAGTAGTACTACTGCTGACTGTAGTACAACTGTACTACTAGCCCGGGCCCAAACCCCCACACCCCCCTCAAGAGCTACTTTGCCTCCACAGCCCCCACCTACAACCCCAGCATCTGCAGAGCACCGCAGACCCCAAGCCGCCTCCAAATCTTTCGAAAAGTTTGTCAAACCCACCCAGACCCCAAGCCAGCCACAAAGCCCCTGCGAAGCCCCCCGAAACCCTTCTAAGTTAGTCAAGCCCAGTCAAGGGCAAGAGATTCTTGACCCCGAACCCGAACGACAGTCACACATTAAAGGATACTCGAGGCTTCCATCAGAGGGTCCCCCTCAACGGATCCTATCACTACCTCGCAGCAGTTTTGGGAAGCTCGAGCCTTCTCGTATATAGTTCTTTTTGGGGCCCGCTTTCCTGAGTTTCCGCCATGGTCCGTCACGTGGCTTTGCTTCTGCTCGCTGCCGGCCGCTGGGATGAAAAGGGCTAGGCCCAGTAGTGATCTGTTGCACTTGTTATTTTGAGGTTTTTGAGTTCGGTGTCTCCTTAATCGTAACTTAGTGACCTGTTGCACTTGTTATTTTGAGGCTTTTGAGTTCGGTGCCTCCTTAATTGAGCTAACTAAGCAAGACTGCTATCCGCAACCACCCCAAAACCCTAGGTCTAATGATCTATGAAAGCCAGGGTTTACCTTCATACTTCCAGTATAATCTACCTCAAAACCTTGCTCTAACTCGCCCAAAAATATCCACGATTAAGGACCTTGAGGGTTCTATGAAAGGACACGAAAGTCTACTCTGCTTTAAGGGTCCAAGGGCCCAAATACTAGGGTTCCGAGGTCCAAAAACCGTTCAGAGCATTGATTTGGGGACCTAAAACCCTACAATTGGGTACTTCGGCTGATGATATAAATCCTGCATTACCTTAAGGTCCCTAAACTATGGGAATTACGGTATATTCCTTATTATGGGTAATGCAGGATTTATATCATCAACCGTTGGACCCTTTGGGCTAATTATTCTGAATTCCTAAGCAACGGAGTTCTAAAGGGGCTTGACCTCAAACCAAAAATACCCATAATGGCCCCATTAAGGGACACTAAAGTATACTGTATAATTATTCAAGGCCCCATTGGCATGATTGGGGAACTGAGGCTTCGCGGCCGCCAGTGATGTGGAGACTGCATTGGCCTCCGCTGCCTGGTTGCAGATTTGTTAAGCAACTCGGGACATTTGTTTTAATGCTTTATTTGGCATTAGTTGGCTTTATGTGGCTTTGTTTGGTTAAGCAACTCGGGACCCTTTTGCTCAGTATGTTTAGACCCTTCTGGAAGTTTGGGTTTAGGGTTGACTAAGGACACCTTTGCCTCGTATGTTTAGACCCTTCTGGAAGTCAGGGTTTTGATGCAGGATTTCGGGTTTGGTGTTTATGTTGGTGCTTCGTTGGCAAAGCTGAGCGAGAGGACAAGGGGTGCCCATTTGTTACGAAGCTTCGTTGCAACGTGGCGCTTTGCTCCTTTCCTGTAAGGCACTGTGCCATGCTGAAATAAGTGCGCTGAGAGGGTGTATGTCTGTACATCATGTTGGTTCCGCTTGTTCGTGTCACGCTGTAAACTGCAGGCCGTACCCTACCGCACCCAAATCCCGAACCCTAAACTCCCTGAACCGTGTCTTGGCTTCTGAGTCTGTAGCTTTGGTATGCGACTCAGACCGTCTTTGCTTTAAATGCCAGAACCCATCATGTACTTGAAGGCTCACGGGACTTAGTAAGTAAGGTTGACCCCACTTAGGGGACTTATAACCCCAATTATAACCTATTTACTAAGTCCCATGATCCTCTAAGTAGAGCCAAGCCTGTAGCTCGAAGCCCTGAACCCCAAGACTGAAGAGCCATGTACACCCGGCCATGTGTGCATGTAATACACTAGGCATCGTTTACTATGCAACCCCAGTTATAAACAAATTGGGGAAGTGTTGAAATCGATATCTTGTGCAGTGCTCGGTAGATCTACGGCTTAAGTTTTGGAGTTTGTTTATCGCTCTACAGTCCTTACAGAGTTATATAATTACTATTCAATACCCAATACCCCAGTCGACTTGTTCAGGGCGCTTTCTTGCACCTGCATGGTTTCTGAAAGGTCTGGGAAGACAGGTGCTTAGGGGCCTCCATAAATACCAATAATATCCTGGTGGTTCCTGACTATAAGTATACTATAATGGGCCCCCAAACCCTATTCTAATTATTAAGGCCGCTAGCTAAGCCTTGAACCCCTATAGTACCCTTATAATTGTATCCCTTAATAGAACCCTTTTAATGGAACCCTATTCTAGTTATTACGGCCCCTGGAGGGCTTTGAATCACCGAACCACTGGACCAAAGCCGATCCCAAAGCATCACTGCGTCACGTGATCAGCCTCCACCCTGCAGCCAGAAATCCCAAAGCCCGAACCCCTTGAAGCCCTTAATTATACCCTAAAACCCTGAAGCCTAAACTCCAAAACGTCACCCAGAAACCTCAAACCAAAACTCACCCTAGGATACGGAGTGTGCCGATGAGACCTGCGCACTCAATGCCCTGCAGCAGAAGCAAGCCGCTTTGGCAGGCCCCGTTGCGTCGACATGACTTATGTATAGGTCCCTTGGTAAGGTCTGGTTGCTGAAAAGTTTCTTGGCGTTCTTCTGGTTGGCTCTTAGGACTGTGACTTTGGGGGTTTCTATATGAACCATAATAAGGGGGCTAAAAGTTTAACTTTTAGGAGCAGGGGGTGTTCAGAAGGCAGCCAAGATTAGAGTAACTATACTTAAGACTACTTATAACCCCAATTAAGGCACTTATAACCTTACTTACTAAGTCCCATGATCCTCCAAGTAGACCCTAAACCCCAAACCCATAGATCCCTTTAAGGATCCCTATAGATCCCTTTAAAGTCCCCTTAAAGGAACCCTTACTTACTAAGTCCCATGATCCTCCAAGTAGGGTGTAAGTTTGGCGCTGCAGGCATGGAGGGATGTAATCAGACGGGAGCCCTGAATCCTGAACCCTACTAAGGGAGGAAGGGTTCCTTAAAGGGCTCCTTAAAGGGATCTATAGGGATCCTTAAAGGGATCTATGGGTTTAGGGTTTAGGGTCTACTTGGAGGATCAAGTAAGTAAGGTTATACCCTTAATTGGGGTTATAAGTAGTTATAAGTATAGTTACCCTATAATTATAACTCTAGTTACTAAGTCCCATGATGATCCTTTAGGTAAATCCTTGTCCCGACGCCCTGGACCAAACCCTTAGCCGACCCTACCCCGGTTTCAGGCTAGAGGCCACAACACATAAACAAAAACGATCTCGAAAGCTCTGAACAGAGACATGCACATGCCCCAAACTAGCCCGAATCCTGCACCCTTTCCAATGTAGGGGCTTGAGTAGTTACCGATACCATCCCTTAGGGTTCCTCAATATGTGTGGTTGTCCAAATTATGGTAACCCTTTTTGGGTATTTTAAATCGTATTAGGTGCCGTACTATAATAGGGACCCAAAAAAGGACCATAATTGTGACAACTACCCATATGATAGTAAAACTACGCGTCTTTCATCCCTGAGCCCTAATTCCCCAACCCTTTTCATCAGGCTGCCGTACTGTTTGGGTGACCGAGAAAGGGACCCCACCTAGGAAAGGTACTTGTTGGTACTCCACGTCGTCTCCACGTCCTCCGCATGATTGTACAGACAGGCAACTGCGACGCCGATGTATATAGGGCTGCCTTTTCCATCTTCCCAAGACCCTCCTTTTGCATTTCCTCGCTTTTACCCAACAGCATAGCATGAACTCAAACCTCAACTCTGTACAGAAAGAAACATTTCACTTACCTTTCAGCCGCTAAACACTCGATGCTACAAGAGGTTTTGCCCCAACGAAACCCACCCAACCCTGAACCCCGAAGCCCGAAATCGAAACCTCTAAACACCAGACGGTAACCTCCAAGTCCCCAAACCCGGCAGTAAGACTTCAGGAGTCGTATCCCGAGTATTGTCAGTATTATGAAGAGCAATGGTGAGTTTGTGATCATTGCTATTAGTAGTGCTCGTTCCTATCGTTACGCCGACTACGTAGAAGCCCAAAAGTTGGAAACCCCAGAGCCTCCATCCTTAAGAGTAATGCATAGGGAATCCCAGCACTATTTGGCCTTAATCCAGTTTCCAACTTTATCTAAGTTTCGGGAACTCTAAACCCTAAACCCTTTATAGAACCCTTATAAATTTTCTTTAAGGAACCCTTAAAGGATCCCTTTGGGTTCCTGGGTTTACTGTAGTCTTCTTGAGGTCTTGCAGAGGAGTCCGTGGCGAAGTTCGAGACTGCTCTGGAAGAAGGTAGGAGCTTTTGCTGCGAACAACCCGACCTCTTCTGGGGTTCGGGGTTCTGATTCAGGGGTGCTACCCAACTTGGAGGGGCAGGGGACTTGGTAAGTAGGATATAAGTAGAGTCGTAAGCACCCTAAATGGAGTTACCCCAATTATAACCCTACTTACAATCGACTTATATACTAAGTCCCCTGCCCCTCCAAGTAAAGGCCCAAAGGACCGAAGAGTTAGGTACTCGGTTTTAGGATAGTACCTTAACCTACCAAAACCTACCTTTTTTGTAGGGTCCCTACAAATTCCATATCAGGGTCTTTAATGAGAAGCTACAAAAAAGTAGGGTTTGGTAGTTTAAGGTAGTTATGTAGGTTACTGTTCTGGAGAGTACATGATAACTAGGTCCTTGGACCCGTAGGGTTAACTAGGTTCTGGTGAACCATAGTTTCACCACTTTTTCGGGGACCGGCTCTTCAAAGAAATCGTACTTGTTTCTTTTTGATTACTTCAAGGCCCAGTAAATTACGGGATTTAGGAATTTTTTTCCGGGTATCTGGGGCCTCAATAGTTGGAATAGGGTTTGGGTTACACTTACACTATACTAGGACTCAGAGTAGGCCCTTATTCCCTTTTTTTAGGTCTTAGGTTCCCTTATAACGCCCTTTAAACCAAAAAGGGCACCCTTTTTCTTCCTAGGTTACTCTTGGGTCTAGTATACTATCGCCATAAGAAGAAGCAGGACGACTAGTGTTGGCAATCAGTGTTCATGCTTGGTGGTGTTAGGGTTTATGGTCTTCGATAGAGATGGTGAGGTTTTGTCGCCAAGAATAACTTGCTGCTTTAGGCTTTATGGCTTTGCCTTAAGGCTCCTGGACCCGTGTGGTGAGGCCCAAACCCGAGCCAACCCAAGCCGAAACCCTCCCCCAGAAAGCCCAATACCCTCTCAGGAGTCTTAGGGTAGGGTTTTATTATTTTGGGTGTTAAAGGTAAGTAATCCCCTCCCGGCCAGTTTTGGTCAAAGTTGTCTTGTAAGCCAAATCAGATCCTCTAATAAGTACAGCTCAAAAGCCTGCACACCGTCAGCCGTTTTAGGATTTAGGGGCTTTTGAAATTTCAGTGGCTGGCAGGCTTGATATGGGGCTGACCTGTTCAAAAAACTCCAGGTGATGCCCAGGAGGAAAAGCTGGAAATGATGCTACCTGGCTGAGAATCTAGGGGCCTGCGGAACTACTGATACTACTCCTGAGGGATCATCTTAGACATCAACTACTGCGGCTACCAGACCACTACAACTATCATTACCACTACCAGTCACTACCACTAGCACCAGCACTACCACTACCACCGCCTCTACCACTACGATTGCTACTACTACTACCACTCCTGCTGCTGCTGCTGCTACTACTACTACAACTACTCCTACGCCTTCTCTTGCTCCTATTCCTACTCCTGTGCTAGGGCTACAACAACGCATCAACTACTACCACCACGACGACTACTACTACTACTCCTCCTGCTGCTGCGAGGACTACTGCCACCACTACTGCCGCCACTGCTACTAGATGAATACCACTGCTAAACCATTTAAAGGTAATAGGGTGAACAGTGAACCACCACATCATCAAAGCATCACCAGCGTCGTAGAACTATTGACAACGCAATGACATGTCCTGTAATGTTAAGCAAATGCCAGTCATGCTGTGTACAAGGCTATGCTGCATCACCATCACCGTCTCCATCCATACAAAAAGCGCCGTTAATGTAGCAGCCTTATGCAGTAGAGGAGGGTTTTGCGGTGGTTTTTATACATTAGTCAAGGAATCTTGTATTAATGCATAGTGTTAGTACGCAGGCTTCTGTAGCTAGGTTACGGACTTGCGAGCGGCTATAGGAAGGCGGCTTCGGGGTCCCAGTACCAGTTTATGGCCCCTGCAAAATTCGTGCCAGAGTCCGACTTATGTGGGGTCCTTATATGCATCTACTCGGATGTCCCACAAAACCCCATGTTGATGATTCAGGATCCAGTAAAAGAGCTCTGTGCTCCCAGATGATGAGGCTTTGATATCTCCTCCAAAGTAAGAGCCTTCAATCCATGCGTGACGTAGCTCTTGTTCTTACCGTCTTTCTGTGGGGTTTCGCCATATGAGCCAGGCAGAAGCATGGCAAAGCCGAAAAGGCCACGGAGGGCGAGCAGCCACTCGTCTGATCGCGGAAGTTTATCATGAGCCTGTGTACAGTAAAGGAGTATCTATAGACAGGAATACATTTTCGCCCCGATCTTATTCCGAGGGGTTCTTGTTTTACGTCTGTGCCATATTGTAGCCCGAGACCCTGCCCACAGTACGTACAGTTGTGGAACATCCACAGATTATCTGCTTCTACTCTCTTAACCTACCATACCATCCTAGTGATATCATTGCATGAAGCTGCATGATTTCGTATTGCATGGTACAGCAGGGATCCTTCATGAAGCGTTTCGAAGCTCGCAATTCTTCCTACTGTCAAACAAATCTTAGATCGCCAATACCTAACCTTTAAACTTCTTGGGTTCTTATATTTTAGCAGGAACCGGAAAATTTAACCCTTCATTTATGTGGCTTTCTGGGGTAGTAAGAAAACCCCAAACTCTGAACCCTAAACCCTAAGCCCTAGACCCTGAACCCGAAACCCTAAACCCCTAAACCCGGAACCCCTAAGCCCTAAAACCCCTAAACCCTAAAACCCCTAAACTCTAAACCCCTAAACCCCAAACCCGAAACCCGGGGTAGTAAGAAATTGTGAATTGAGGGATCCTGGACGAAGGAGCTTTAACATGCTATCTGAGAGTTTCCGAAGATTAGGGGTGCCTTAAGGGTTCCCTTAAAGGGGTCCTTAAAGGGATCTATAAGGGTTCTATAGTGGGGATTATTGTATGGAGTTTCCGAAAGTTGGGAGGTGCCTTATTTGGGGTCCTTCTAACAGGGATCCTATTATTTAGGAGATTCTATTAGGGTCCTCTCGAGCCAGAAACTCCATTCTATCTTTAAGGCTTGTAGGTTTTCGTGCCCCGCTTTCCTTCCTGTCATGTATTGTCCGTAGACTTTCATCAGTACGGTTTAGGAGTTGAGGTTGCGTAGATTCTAGGGTTTGCCGTTGAATATTCCTTGAAGCTAGATTCGACACCCCACCCACTGCTCAGCATTCGATTGTCATCCTAAACCCTGATCCTTTTTTCTTCAGGCCGAACGACGATGTGCTCAGAACCTGTGACAGCTTGAGTCGTATTGAAAGGTCCCAGCCCATACATCATTTTCCTGATTCCGTGACTCAGCCACCTTTGTCGCATGTATGTGCGTATGTATGCATGCATGCATGCATGGGTGTATGTATGTATGTATGTATGTATATACATATATATATATATATATATACACACATTCTACGGGGTGAAGTCAGCCAAAAGGTGGTCCTTCTGTTAAAGGGAACAGGGGACTTACCAAGTACGGTGTTCAGCAAGCTAGGGTGACCACAGCTGCATCTGTTCGTGTCCCAATAACGGTACTCACGCAAAGGCGATTCTAACGATTCGTCACGCTCCTGCATTAGGGAACCTACCTGTTAAGTCCCCTGAACCCCCATACTCAAATTCACCCAACCTCAAAGCCAAACTAAGCCCCTACAGCAACCGTATAGATCCCGTTTTCTAGCTTCATCGAACCTTTGTACCAACCTTGTTTATCAACCTTGTTTATCCCATAGCATGCCAGGTGGGGCAGCGACGTCTTTGGCCAGTCTCCGTCCACTGGTCACTCTCCGACGCTTCCAGTTCTGCCGAGCAAATACTGTGCCTCGGGTTAAAGGAGCGTCATGAAGAGCCTAAAAGAGAGGAAAATGTAGGAACCTGATTAAGAAATCTTGGACCTTTATAAGGGTTCCTTATATGAATCATTTTATTTGGATGTTATAGGCCCAGGGTGTCTTAATCAGGTTCCTACATTACTTCGTGGAAGGATCCGTAGTTCAGAAACCCCGGGATCGAAAGAAGCCCCAAGACTTACGAGGTTGAGGTCCAAGTACCTAATAATCATACACCCTCCTAAATATTGAGCTACAGAACTACTATCCTAAACCCAAGTACCTAATTATTGGGTCCTTATACACGCACACACACACACATATATATACATATGCATATACATATACCTATATACCTATTTATATATACACATATTCCATACATATAAATATATTTGGACCCCTAGGGATTGATAGCAAGGTGATGCCGTTGGGTCATAACGCTCCGGCTCGGTGCTTCTTTGGTGAGGTCTGAGGTTTAGGGTTTAGGGCCCCCTAAACCCTACCTTAACCCTGAAGAACCTACCTTTTTAGGGTTCCCTATTATGACTTCCTTATATAAGTCCTTAAAAAGGTAGGTTCTTCAGGGTTAAGGTATACCCTAAAGCCTAAACCCCTTAACCCTAAACTTCGGAGTTTGGGAGGTTCAGATTTCAGATGAGTTCAGGCCGTTGCTGCAGTGAAGACATCACCCACTTCACCGGAAGCTTCCTCCTCATAGGGTCTAGGGTTTAAGGGTTTAGGGTTTAGGGGTTCAGGGTTTAGGGTTTAGTGCTCGACACCTTGGCCTTTGTCCTGTTAAGAACCATTGAGTTTACCATTGCCGCACCCCAACTACTAAGCCCTAAAAAGAAGGGGCATCAATACTTACCAATACTAGCTTGGGGGTTCCTCAGTAAAACTGTAGTACAAGGGGCCCCAACTGTACCTTTAAGGAACCCTTCAAAGGAGCCCTATCCTAACTATTCAGGCCCCTCATATTACATTAAACCCCTATAAGTACCCTTAATTCTATCCCTTAAAGGAACCCTTAAAAGGAACCCTATTCTAACTAGTCAGGCCCCTATATTATATTCAACTCCTACACCAAATTTCCGCAACCGTCGATCCACAACTACCTGTACTTGGACGATCATGAGACTTAGTATGTAAGGCTAGAAGTACCTGAAATTGGGGTGATAAGTAGCTATAAGTACAGCTACCCTAATTATAACCCTAGTTACTAAGTCCCATGTTCCTTTAAGTATGCAGCGCCATGCCGCGAAGATAAGGGAGCACATGCAGGGTCTCATCACGCTAGGGGGGTCCTTTCAGGGTCGCGGAAATATATGCGGAGGATCATGCGGCTTAGTAAGGAGGTAAGGTTTTAAGTACCTGGGTTGGGGATATAAAAACCAACTATAAGGGTAGTTACCTGACTTAGAAGCTTAGTTACTCGTCCCTATCATCCTTTAAGTAGGGATGTAAGGGCAATTGGTCCAAGAACAACCGTTTAATCAACGGGTTTGCCTCAAATCATAGTGGAACTACTACTACTAGTTGAGGGATATTCCTTGAGCATGGGGCATGGGGCTGTATGATGAGTACTCAGATTCTTCTACGGGCTCAATGTTAGTTTCTGATTCATAAACCCTTTGTCAGACTTCTTACTCTTGGGACCCCTACCATATTCCTTGTTACGAGAGGAAGATTGATTCACCAGAGGTCTACAGTATTCTTGAATCGATGCAGGGTCATTTAGCTTTCTGGGCGTTGGGGTGAAGATGCCGGAGAATTGAGTTTAAGGATGTTGATGTTTCGGGACTAGGGTTTATATAGAGGTTTAGGGCTTACAGTTAAGAGTTTGTGATTTAGGGGTTCGGGGGATTGGGCTTCAGACGCCCTCGATTTCAGGTTTGGGGCATCGAGTTGGATGCATCAAAGCCCTAGACTCTCAACTTTATTACCGCGAAACTCTCAACATGCTGACGGTCATAGTATTACTGATAGTAACGATGGTACTACTGGTTTTAATTGTAATACTAATCAAACAGCAATGGCAGTTTTCATGGTGATTGCACTAGTACTTGCAATAGTAGTCTCAATAATCATAGTGTTGGTAGTAATCGCAATAGCAACAGCAATAGTAGTGCAGACGCTATTAGCAGGACTGGTAGTAATGTTTGGACTAGCAAAGTAGTAGTAGTAGTAGTAGTAGTAGTAGTAGTAGTAGTAGTAGTAGTAGTAGTAGTAGTAGTAGTAGTAGTAGTAGTAGTAGTAGTAGTAGTAGTAGTAGTAGATGATGATGATTACCAGTACTATTTCGGGGGTTCCCTTTTATATTTATTGTGCAACGGGCCCCAAAACCATATTCTAAATTGTTGCCCCTACATTATCGATCTCCACTGTAGGTCCCTTGTAATTAGTGCCCTGTAAGGAACCCTATTCTAATTGTTAAGGCCCCTATATTAGCTGACCTCAGTCTGTTCAGCCTCGAAGAAATGCGTGCAGTTCATCACTTGTTCAGTTTGTGCCGACGCTTCTCAGTTGGACCCTACTTGGAGGTTCATGGGTTCAGGGTTCCTTTAAGGGTTCCTCTAAGGGTTCCATAGGGTTTGGGTTTAGGGATTGGGGGCTAAGGGTAGTTATAAGTGGAGGTAGAAGTACCTTAATATGGATTGTAATTGCAGTTACCTTAGCCCCTAAAGCCGCAACCCTCCCCCAGAAGGCTCAAGACCTCCTTACGAGCCTTAGGGTTATTAAACCCGAAAGAAACCACAGCGGACCGAGGCACAAGCAGGATCGAGTCCTCGTCTTGCAGGTATCTTTGGCAAAGAAATTCGGTACTTAAAGCAAACCCCCCCTCAACTCTCTAAGCCCAAGCCATACGTATCATAAGCCCGTAAACCCCAAACCATACTAAGACCATAGCCCCCGAAGAAACCCTAGCCCCAAGGGGGCTTCGAATATCGAGAATAGTAGACTAGGCAGCTCTTAACCATTTCGTGGTATTCGGGTTTAGAGTTTATGTTTTAGTCGTAGAGCATTTTGTGGTACTACGGTTGATGATATAAATCCTGCATTACCTTAAGGGCCCTAAACTATGGGAATTATGGTATATTCCTTATCATGGGTCATGCAGGATTTCTATCATCAACCGTATATTCCCTACATAATCCCAAAGGCTACTTGAGTTCTTCATACTAGACACGCGAGTGCAGCCGGAAGGGTCCCAGTGGCCCCAACTTAAAGGGGGTTCTGTATTAGATGTTTAGGGTTTAGGGTTTAGGGTTTAGGGTTTAGATGTTTAGGGTTTAGGGTTTAGGGTTTAGATTTACAGCATAAAGTAACCCCCGAGTGCCATTCCAATTACTAAGCCCCCTCTATTATCCATGGAGTCCCCCGAGGGTCCAAGTTCCCAGCTTAAGGCGTTCCATGAGGGCTCTGCAAGGTTCTGCATTGAGGATTGAGGGTTTAGGGTCTAGGTTAAGGATTCTAACATAGTGGCCGTCACAAGGGATTTGTACGGTCTGGGTGTACATTCAGGGCCCCGGCACCCACTAACACTAACCCATTAGTAGGATTGAAGGTGTTATAGGCCGCATTGGCCTAAGAGGTTAGCTGAAGTAACTACGAAAACACTTCTTGAGCGTTCCTGATTGTAAGTGTAGTATAACAGTTTGACCCCGAAGCCCATTCCATAGATTTACCTAACTTATTCCACTTGTAGCTATAGGGTTGTAAGTATAGTAAAGGATTTTCACCCCAAAGATCTTTTTCAAGAAACAAGGCTTTTCTAAATGCGGAATAGTAGGGTTGTAAAGATTCCGGTCCAAACTACCAGACTCTGGATGGCTTTAATGGGCCATTAAGGATTATTAATTGTTTCCACGGTTGATGACACATATCCTGCATTCCTTGCCTTAATGACCCTAGACTATGGGAATTATGGTATATTCCTGATTATGGTTATTGCAGGATATATACCATCAACAGTAGTCAGGGTAGGTCGGGATCCGTGTAGGTCCCCAACCCTACTATAGGGGCCTAAATAATTACCAATACCGTGTTGGGGGTTCCTTATTCTAATTATAGCATACTGGGCCCCAAAACCCTATTCTGGCTAGCAAGGCCCTTATACCCTGAACCCCTTATAGAACCCTTTGAGCAACCCGTTAACCTTAAAGGGAGCCCTATTCTAACTGTTAAGGCCCCTACATAGTAGTAGAGTAGGCAACTTTGAACTGTTGTTTTGGGTAGTATAGTCTCTATACAGTCCCTATATAGCCAAGAAGGTTAAACTTTAGCTCCCCATGATACCGGACAAGTAGGTTAAGGAAACTCTATTCTAGTTGTTAAGGCCCCCATACTAACCCCCATCAGACCCTTTATTATACTAACCTGTTTGTAGAGACCTTCAAAAGCAAGCCTTTATTGTTCAGGCCTGTATATGGGAATTTCCGAACAGGTATTAAGCTCTCAAAGCACTGCAGCCTTGTGCTTTGAGGCGCTACATCTATAGGGATTAGGGATTACTTTAGGACGTGTAGGAACCAGGAACCCCCAATGGCCCCTTAATAGAGCCCTGATGCTCCTTAATGGTGGGTATTTGGAGTATATTAGAGGGTAGTTGAGGGGTTCATTTAGAAGCCTACTATAGATCCCTTAAAGTCACCCTTATAGACCCCTTTAAAGGAACCCAAGGATTCTCATTTAGAGCCCGAGTGCTTGCGATTAGAGTAGAAGCCAAAAAGTTGGAAACCCCATAGCCTCAATCCTTAAGAGTAATGTATAGGGATTACCAGCACTATTTGGCCTTAATCCAGTTTCCAACTTTATGGGGTTTACTGTAGCGACTCCTTGGCCTGAAATCCCAAGCATAGCCACCGAACTTTAAGTTTAAATGCCTGGCAGCCCGAAAGCCAAAAGTTTCGGAACAAAAAAACAAAATATAGGAGCCTTATAGTTACCTATACTATTTGGGGGCTCATTATTGTATTTGTTGTTTATTGGGCCCCCAAGCCCTATTCTAATTATTCAGGCCCCTATATTAATCAAAGCGTGCTGCCGCAAGTACCCGAAAGCCCTCTTACTTGCAGGCTTTTCGACTGTGCGACGTCACGGGGTCCTTCGTCTTGCAACACCACGGAAGCTTGGTGCAGTAATCTACACAGTGAGTTCCTGGGCTTCCTTGGTAATACACCACAATGTGCCCAGTGGCCTTTAGGTTTGGTTACTCGGTTAACGGTTATGGCGACCACAAGGTTTTGACGGGTTTAACGAAAAGTAGCCCAAAGATACTGTTGATGGACACAGGCCCAGCATTAAATTCAAGTTTTTGAGCTATGGGGCTTATGACCAATATTTCAATCCCCCCAAAGCGTTAAAGGCTCTCTGCATCCAGCTACCCTCAAGGTTACTGTAACCGTACCCCTAAGGTTTGGGAGTTGAGGGTTTTTCGAGTTTAGGCAGGTCTTACACTACCAAGACCCTGCTTCAAAAACGCCTTTCAAGGCCCTTTAGCCTGCATGCGGAACTGCTTGGAGGATCATGGGACTTAGTAAGTCAGGTTAGAAGTACCCTAATTGGGGTTATAAGTAGTTGTAAGTATAGTTACCCTAAGTATAACCCTAGTTACTAATTCCCATGATCCTTCAAGTGCTTCCCTCCTCCCGAACTCCTCCCGAGCTCCGCTGCAGCTGCACAAAGTTTTAATTGTTGAACTACGGCACCCCAAACTCGTTGAGGCCCTGTCCCTTAGGCTTCAGTGTCTATTGCGCTGAATATGGAACCCTACGACGCAACCTACAAGGACTCCCACACAAGGTACCTTATTCCGAACCTGCGGAATGCTATGCCCTAGCAAGGATTACACATGCCACTGCAAGCCGGGTTACTGCTCAGACGGCAAAGGCTAGGACTGCGGAGGGGGCCAAAGTTAGGTCAAAAAAGGGTCTTGAGGGTTTAGTCAAAAATTCAGTGTTGACGATTTAACTGGGTATTGCACCGATTTGGGTGTAATGCTCAACTAATTCCCGTTCATGTCGAAACCATACAACCCGGCATGCGCCCTGAACCCCAAATATAAAACAATAAATGTTGAAATTTGAAATCGACACCCAGCAACAGGTCATGACATTGCGTTTCGGATTAGGGCAACCCGACTACGGTACTTGATTGCTGGTCTGCTGCAAATACCCTCGGGTTCCTTAACTTCTAGAGTCCCCAAAAATATGCCCCAACACCCCAGTGGAATTATTGAGGCCCTTGTATAACTCAGTTCCCTCATCCCTCAAGTAGGGTTTAGACCATCGAGAATCGACTACGACATGATCTTGCTTTTCAGAGAGAGCTTCAGGACTTCAGGTCTAGGGTTTCATGTAGGAACCTGATTAAGAAACCCTGTGTCTTTATTGGGGCTCCTTATATGAATCCTACTCTTTGGCGGGTTATGAGGTCAGGTTCTTAATCAGGCTCCTACATTGGGATGGCTGATGATGTCGACTGTTCCAGTCCAGCATAGTGTTGAAGGCAGGTTCATTGTCGAATTGTTGCGGCGATGGGCCTCCTGATTTCAGGAACTATAGGTAGCAGTGAGCCTTTCTGGTATAGGTGATGCTACTATGTTACACGAAATTTGCTTCCCCAGATGCTCCATACACACTACCATTATGGAATGAGGTATCAAAGTTCCATCCCTATTAATTATGGTTTTTGGGGCCTAGTTGCGTAATGGTAGTGTACACGGTCCCTCTGGTTTCATATTACCCCTGGAACACATACGTAACCGAGGGATGCATTGGTTTTGCGTTTTAGTCGGGCGGGTGCCCGGGGCAGCATCTTTACCTACACCGAAACCCAAGTCCGAAAACGCACAGCACCCTGCATCCCTCGCCCTGAGTGTCTTTTAATGACGGTCTGGAAAAACTATTAGGCTTGCCCGGGCGCAGGCGTCTTCTGCGTAGGATAGACAATAATACCTGGAGCCTGAAAAACTCCGCGTGTAGGGACATGAAACCAGTGGTCAGCGACAAGTGGAAACCCTGAACCCACCCTTTTACATCCAGCTGTAATGCCAGTAGTATCCGGCTATACTGCCTTGTTTAGGTTTGCACGAACAAGTGCGCAAGTCCTTGGGTTTAGGTTATAGGGCTCTATGTGTATATATATATATATATATATCCCAGAGGGTCCAAGTACCCAAATAGTAGGGTTTTAGGTCCCAAAATCCATACTCTGAATGGTTTTTGGACCTTGAAACCCTACTATTTGGGTACTTGGACCCTTAGGGTATGACAGCTGAATACAGATGCATTAAAAACTAGTAACGCCATTCCTGCGGGCTCGATGTTAAAACTATACTTGTATCTGCCCCGCTCCCTTCCAAACCCTACGCCCCGAGACTTTATATCCCATTTAAAGCCCTCTAAACAGCTTCTCAAAGGAACCCTAAATCGCTGCAAGCTCGTCTTGGAGGCTGTGTGTCGGTGCATGGTGATGCAAAGCCGACGCCCGGATTCAGCGACTACCACGCAACGCCAGGGCAGCCTGGCCGAGATGTGGAGTGCATAAGTTATCGGAAAATCAAAGCCATAATGGTAGTCCCAAAGGTTCGCTACTATACTATTACTTAAAGTAGAGTTCCTGCGTCGCTGTAGAGGCCTGAACAGTTACGAGGAGTATTTCCGAGGGATCCTGATGACAGGTAAAGATGGTAACCCAACCTCATCTGCAATTCCCCGGCACTGACGGTTTTGGATGGAGAGATCGGAGTGCGCGATTCGAGGCCTTCGCGACCCGCAACTCCACGATGGTTAAGCCGAAATCCGCACAACATCAGGATTTTGAGGCTTTCTTGTGCATAAGTCAGGCATATGGGTCGAAACCGGTTAATGCAGATCCGGATGATCTAGTTGCCAGCCTGTTTGCGAATATCTAGATCCAAGGGCCATCAAGGGCCTTAGTAATCCACAAGCCCCGAACTCACAAACCGTTAACCCTCAGCCCTTCAGCTTCGTAGAAGCAGGAGCACAGGCAACTACTCGTCACTTGGGACCACCCGGAGAGACTACGTGTTACGGCGAATTACTTACACGCCATCCCCTCTCAAGGTTTAACATATCGTTGGACTTTGCACGTATGAGGTTCCATGTCGGATTTTTTCTTAGGATAGCTTGATTTTTGGCGTTTAGAGTTCACCGCGTTACAGTATCGCTGCAGCCCGAAAGAAACCTTAAACCCTGACAAGGTTTTGCGAGACAAAGATCCAGAGTTCTTCCTGCGACTCGGTTCGTTGGTGGTCGCATGGAGTCCGAGCGGTTAACGGTTTAGGAGTTTTGGAGTTTAGGGGTTTAAGTTGTAGGAAGGAGTTTGAGGGTTAAGTCATACCCAGGTCCATAAGTGATGGCGGATTAGAAGGAAGGGAGCACAGGATCCAGAACATAGGTAGGCCACTGGGACAGCATTTGCTCTTGTTTCTTTGTATAACATATCCCCAACACCCAAATCCAATCATTAAGGCCCGTGCATTACTTCGTGATGAGGTGTGAGAGTTTGAGAAGCCTACCCGCATTGGGTTAGGGGTTCAGGGTTTAGGGGTTCAGGGTTCAGGGTCCATGGAGGTTTGGCTCATGGCAGTCGGGAAGTGTTCTGACAAGTTTTTCAAGGGTCTACAATTCATGAGGGGTTTATGTGGTTGTAAGGGGTGTGCTTTCGGGTTGTTCTGAAGGTTCTTTGAAGGGATCTTTGGTAGCGGGTCCTAACCATAAAGGGAGCCTTGTTGTCTTGTTCGAGAATTGGTACTCTTGAGGGACGGGTGTTGTGAACAGTCCCTTGTGCGCAAAACCCTGCAGCACGAAGCTGCCTAACCCTCAAACCCATCGCCTTTGTTTATCATCCCTGAACCCTAACTCCCTCTTCTGAAGGGCCTCAAAAAGCGAACGCACAGCCCTAAACCTCAGGTGTTCGGGCTAAGCTACAGAATTCTATGCATGCGAGCAAAGGCATGATCTTCGATTGCGCCGTGTCGCGCGGGCCCTCGACGTGCAATACCACCGACGCTCTGCCGAAGTGGATGCCCTGCCCTACTAAAGCACTATGGACGAGTGTCTACTCCCAAGGGTCCAAAGGACCTCATGATCAGTTAGTTGGGCTTGTCATATTAGTTCTAGTTGTCGGCTGTGAGTTATACGGGTGTATATGTTAACTAGCTGGTGGCTCCTTCAACCCCTTCAGGAGTTTGAAGAAAGGCGCAGCCTCGCAAACACCAAGCCTTACAGTCAAGACTTGCCAATGCTGTTCCAACAGCCCCCAAACCCCACTCCACTCACTAAGGCAGATAGTTATATTAAGTCGGCACGATCTTTCGGTTGGAGGATCTGAGCACTTTGGCTTCGGAATCAAGGCTTTCGTCTTTTGCTGACTGGGTGTCCATGGATGGTGGTCCATACCACAGGCTTCAAGATCACGGCTTCTACTTTAAACCCTAAACCCCACCCTAAACCCGCAAAAAACACAACAACCTACATCTCAGAGTGGCCAGGGTTTAGTGTTTAATTTGCCTGAGCCCTCAGCCTTTGAATGCTAAGCCCGAAGCGGTAAAGCCTGCAAACCTTATGCATCCGACCCAAAACCCTGAGCCCTTTACCCCAAAGCATCTCCTAAAGCAGTGCTTGTATTGGGAGATCTTTTGGGACGTTTCGTTTGCAAAAGCCTTCTAGCAAGACTAGCAGCAAACCCCCTTCGGATGCAAGAAGATCTGATGCGATTCGGGTGCTGATAATTATAGCCAGGCTTGATAAGATGTTGTTTGTCCTTAGTGTTGTTCGTGGTGTTTTACATAGGGGGCTTAAAGAATATAAGGAAGGGTTTGGAATTAGGTTGCAGCATAATCTTACTTAGTAAGCACCACAAAGAGAAGAGCTGCACAAGCCTCAAATCGCAACCTGCAACACTCGGTACCCGTGGTAGGACGGATGGACGGAATCCCGCATTAACCTATTCTAAGATTCTAAGCCCTAAGCTATGCTATGGCAGTTTACTGTTTGCCGAAATTCTGGAATGTCAGGACTACTTCTGCCATTGCCAACCCGGCTTCTGTTCTGATGGCAAAGGCTGCGTTCCTTTCCACGCGTCCCATCACTATTGAGGACGAGGAGAGCTAGCATAGAGGGGCCGGAATACTCGAAGCCGCAACCCTGTGTAGTCCCTGTAAATCTATACATAGGTACACTGCAATATGGCCCAGAACCGTATCGTAATTCGTACGGTCTTCAAGCGTCTTTGCTACGACAGCTGCTAGGAGTTAGTGTTTTGTGCAGTGGCTAAGTAGGTAACCGCTCAGACTTCTTCCCCTAAGCCTTAAACCAGAACCCTTTGTGGTCAGGCCACTCAGAAACCAGGCTTCCACTATATACCAAGACAGCCAATACCGTCTCCAAATCAACGGAGGTCATGGCTACAGCAGTTGCTGGCACTTAGGGTGTTGTCGTGATCCGAGTTTTGATGTACCTTCGACCAAACAGCTTAAAAGCAACAACACCCTCAACCCCAAATTCAAGAAACAGCAAGCTACAGAATTACTTCTGGTTGCTTCCAAGATCTTTCAAGTCCTTCTTCCAGCATTGACTGGGCCCCTCGTTGTAGAGGGTTGCAAACTGTTTTTCTTTACGTTGTTGGTTGTATCGGAAAATCTTGAAACCTGGCACCTGGAAGCACACACCGGGACCATCGACATTTTGTTTCCTAGACTCCAAAACCCCGTACATAATACAAGAATATCCCTCAAACTGAAAGTATAATCGGCACCCGAATATGAATTAAGGTCCGATCCTTAATGAATGGGTTCTTGGAGACCCCAGACAAAATAGCTACTACAGGGCCTTATAATTACCTACTATTTTGGGGTTCTTTATTATAACTATATTATCTCGGGCCGGTCCCGAAACCCTATTCTAATTATTAAGGCCCCTCTATTATAGTACCCTTAAAGTATCCCTTATAGTAACCCCTACAGATCCCTTTAAAGGAACCCTAGTCTAATCATTGAGGCCCTTCTATTAGATGGAACCCGGGCCATCCCCCAAAGGATCGATAAAGAGGGTGCAGGATTTGGTATCTCGGGTTTGGGGTTTTAGGGGGCTTAGGGTTATATCAGGGGTCCCTTTAATGGAGCCCTTATGGCCCTTAGTAGTGGGTATTTAGGCTTAGGGTATATTAGAGGGGTTTCGGGTTTAGGATTGAGGATGACTCCCCAATCTTCAAATCTAGGCTTGTTCAAGCGCCGTAAACACGAGAGTAACCATTAGAATGGAGTCTGGGGTGAAGTGAAGTACATTGAAGAATTGAGTAGGGGCTTGCAGAGACACTGTTGTGGCGGTTTGTCTTCTTGCTGTTCAGGTCTACACATTACTTGGAGGCACTTTGAGGGCCTTGACCAGGATGTCATAAACTGTAGTTGTGCAACAGAGAGTCGGGTCCTCACTAGGGTCTCATAGAGAGGTTTATTTACATTCTGTGAAAAGTTTTTGTACAACTCACATGGAAGACCATTAGAAGGGATTGGTTCTTCTTGACTGGAGTTTCAGTTGTGACCTCCTCTCGAGAAGCTTTGCTGAGGAGACCGTAGATGTAGCAGGTCGTGGGTAGAGTTGGGCTGAAATAGAGTCACATAGGCGGTTTATTCGAGTTGTTGTCTCAGGAAGTTTATTTTGATAGGTGATAAGTGTATGATACGTCCTATACATAGTTGCAAGAGTCCGGCCTGGGAGGACTTACTAAGCCCGTACCTAAATCGTGCAATACATGTAGACAAGCATAGAACGGTTTAAAGGGAACTCCAGACAGTTGGAATATGGATTCATGGTAGGATCCCCTATAATTTACCTTAAAGGGGTTACGATAATGATATTTCAACTTTCTGGCTTATACTGTAGGGTATTCGGCTTCAGGATTTCGGACTTTATGGTTTTGGGTTGTAGGGTTTCCAAGCGTTCCGCCTTAGCTAAATCCGAAGCTGGTTAACGCTGGCGTTGGAGCAGCTTACTAGCAGTACCCCCTTAAAGCCGGTATGTAAGTAAGTATGCCTCCCTCAAGACCGTATTCTGATTCTTGAGGCCCTTACATGAAAGGCTAAAGCCCCATCGCTTTCAGCTCTCCGTATTTAAATCTTGGTGTCGGCGATTTTGCCTCCAGCCAAACGCGCTGGGATTGTGAGTCGTTCTCGCTTGACCCCGAAGTCTGCGCAGAAATGATCCTGGGTTTCATCGGGTCTTTACTCATGTCATGGACTCTTCTTTGCTTTCTGCGTTGATGCAGCGTTTGTGGATGCCTTTCGGTTGTTGCTGTGAAGCTTTGGAGCTCCTATAAGGGTCTGGGAACAGCCCTCCCCAAACGCTTAAACCCTCGAAGCCCAAACCCCAAATCCTAACCCCCTAGACTCTAAAACAAACCCTAGAAAGCCTCAGAGCCTGAATCTCGGAAACCGAACTTCAAGGGTCATGGGACTTGGTCATTAGCGTTCTAATTAGGGTAACTATACTTACAACTACTTATACCCACGAATTTTAAGTACTCATAACTTTACTTACTAAGTCCCATGAAATCATCTTTTGGGCTGCTTTCTGGGGTAACTGCGGACCCTAAGGTTTCAGCTCTTTTAAGGTAGGACTTAGGCGTCGTTCAGGGTTTAGGCTTTAGGATTCCTTTAAGGGTTTTCCTTAGAGTTTTGGGTTCCTTTAAGCATTGATGTCGTGAGGGTTGTGAGTGTGTTGTAGGCTCTAGTTGTAGGATCTTTATAAAGTCCATGTGGTGATGTATTACATACTGTGGCCGTCAACTAACTACAATATGGGTATTTTGGCATCCAAACCTATACTACATTTGTACATGAACCACAGCCTATACTACATCATGTAGACGGGCAGTTAGAGGGAGCTTCTACAAGGGTCCTCGAAATTTAGGCGGGTTCTGGGATTCTGGGAATCCCACCTTGCCTCCCCGCATCCCTCCCTCCCCTGAATCCGTAGAACACCAAAAAACGGAATCTACATGAATACGAACTTGTTTCCAACGTCTTCATGCATCCTGTACCTTCTAGTAGTATAAACGACCCCACAGCAGCATGGTATGCGAAATTGTAGAGACAGAAAATCCCACATCGTTTGGATCCTCAACAACCCTCACCCCCACATCCTACTAAACCTGAGTATCACGAGCAGCAGAGCTGTCCCGGAACATGCCCTCCTGGAACCCCCCACGCCCCGGAACTTGCCTCAGAGCTGGCGATTATTTGCCCCAGACCTGATGACTTGTGGCAGAAACTAAAGCTTCAATCCCTAAAGCCCTAAACCCTGAAAGCCCTATGTCCTAAACCTAAGCCCTAAACCCCAAGCCAAAAGCCCTAAATCCCTAAAAGCCTGACCTTTGCAAGCCTTGTCCGGAATCCGAAACCCAACACCCTTAAAAGGCTCAAAGCCTCGCTCCTTGAGTTGTGAGGCGCAGCGACGGACCAGCTAGACCTGTCACGGCTTCGGCAAGGCCGGATTGGTCCCCTGAACTGTTCCTTTAAGGGTTCTATTGAAGGTTCCTGAACTGTTCCTTTAAGGGTTCAATTGAAGTTTACTTTAAAGGTTCTTTAAGGGGTTCTTCGGAGGCCCCTTTGAAAGGTTCTGATATAGGGGACCTTCGCAATTAGAATACTGTAGGCTTCTACATGATTTCTCCAGCGGTTCTTAAAGGCTTTACAGGGTTTCGGGTCTAGTCTGCTCGTTTACAGGTTCATTTCGGGGTTTAGGGTCCTTGAGTCCTGAAAGTAGCATGGGGCACTTACTACTTAGATGTAGAGTAGGATTCCGTAAAGAGTCGTTTAAGGGTCCTGTAAAAAGAAGCTATAGGGCCTTAATTAATGATTCTCTACAAAGTTTCTACGAGGACTCAGCTTTCAGTCCAACTCCGACATTGCTGGCATTGTCAAGGGCAAGGATGACGACCGCCCGAAGTGTGCTGCAGATGATGCTTTGTGCTGCTTGCAGTACAACGTCGACGCAGAGTTCACAGAACACGAGCATGAGGCATCTTTCCAAGCCATCACGAATGCCAAAGCCTTGTGCCTGTCGCTCTTTTGTCAACCCTTGCCATCGGGAGAGACGGCGCTCAATGGCAAGAAGGACAAGGCCTGCTTAAGGGATCATGGGACTTGGTAACTAGGGTTATAATTAGGGTAACTATACTTATAACTACTTATAACCCCAATTAAGGTACTTATAACCTTACTTACTAAGTCCCATGATCCTTTAAGTACTTATTTTTGCCGCCAGAGCTTCAACACATCATGCGGCTTGCTAAGGCCAAGCTCAGTGTGGATGGGATGTTCGCGCGCAAAATCACTGGAGAGCTCATTAAAGCGCCAGTACAGGTAGTGGTCTTTTGGTACCTAATTCTATGATGGTAGTGTATATGGACCCTCGTTGCCAAGTCCCTGCTTCAAGGCTAGTTGGGGTTACGCCTCGGCTTCACTCACCTAAACGAGTTGTGACCCTCCGTATAACCTTACCCCAAACCCTAAACTCCAAGCTCTGCCACCTGCTCCGATAAGCATCGCCAAATCCTTCAGAACAGAAAACCTCGCACGCTGTCGTGGTGATGACAGGCACCAAGCAGGAGACTGCCCAGATGTCAGATAACATGAAGGCTCGACACGGTTCAGGTTCTTAGGGTTTAGGATTTATAGAGGTCTTTATAAAAACCTCTATGGATAACATGAAGGCTCGACACGGTTCGGGTTAGAATTCTTACCCAGAGGGTCCAGGTACTCCCTATTATAGGACTTTAGGGCCTTTTTAGGTACCAAAAACCATAGATAGGAACTACTTGGACCCTTAGGGTTAGGGTTTAGGATTTAGGTCCGCGGGTTCAGGGTTTAGAGGTTGAGGGGTTCAGCATTCAGGGTTGCTGCTAGTTTTATGTGGGTGGTTCTGAAAACTTGGTTTGGTGGGTCCCAAACAACAGGGTGCCGTATTAAGAGTTGTAAAGGGATCCCC
The DNA here is from genome assembly GCA_905221615.1 of Symbiodinium sp. CCMP2592. Taxonomy (NCBI): domain Eukaryota; class Dinophyceae; order Suessiales; family Symbiodiniaceae; genus Symbiodinium; species Symbiodinium sp. CCMP2592. The sequence continues at coordinate 549,779 of CAJNDT010004368.1, read as the reverse complement.
AGAAAGACTATGTGCTGTAGCTTGCTTCATCGTCAATGGCAAGACGATGATTTTGACGGTTACTTAAATGTGGACTTTCATTTAAAGCAGTTTCAATGTTGGGTCTTCAGGCCTGGATGACGGCCAAAACCGTAATCCGCACGCCTGTGCCAAGGTGTAAATATACGGAGGCGGTACCAAGACGCTTCAACCCAGACCCTTACCCCCCACCCTCACCCACCCCCCACCCCCCGCCCCCCGCAGGCCCTGAACCCTCAACCCGCGAGGCGAAAAGCCGCGCATAGCTCACATAGAGTCCATGGATGAAGCAGGTCAAAGGCAGCTAAAAACACAGCCGTTGACAGCACGGCAGTTGTGGCTAGCGGTAGCCATGCCTGTAGTTGCCTTTACTCTAAGTTTGCTGACCTGCTGCCTTGACCCAGCCATTACGCTTCAACCCCATCCCCGGAGCTGTAAACTCGAATAAAGGTTGTACCTACTGCTTAGCCTTACACGGCTTAAGCTGGAATGCAACAGCTTAATTAAGCTTAACCCACAATATTTAGCATTCTACCTCTGGGGAGGTTGTTTCCTCCTTTCCAACGCCCAAGCAGCTTGTACATCCCCACCGCATCGCCACGGCTTGTTATGCTGTGGAACCCCAAAACATTCATAGTTACTACGATATGTTATACCCTAAGAAACCTTGAACTCTAAACCTCAAAACTCTATAGTATAGAATACCCCCAAACCCTGCCGCAACCATAAAGGGCCCTGGACCCCTGTATACCCCCCACAAAGCCGCCAAGCCTAGATCCCTGCGCTCCTCCAGCGATTTATTTTCTGTAGTAAGTATATATTTTATATGTCTGTACCCCTAAACCCGAAACCCAAATATGTATGTATGTATGCCTGTCTTGTTGAACTATTTTCTTGGCCTTGATATGGCCAACCTACATAGGATAGTAAGGCGAAGGCTCGTTGTTTGATGATTCCGTCGAAAGTTGGAGGGTTTTGGGGTGAGGCTTCAGTGCTCTAGAAATGCATGGGGTGTAGCAGATACAACATTAAGGCCTCACGGCTACATTGACTTGCTAGGTTTGGGGATTTCGGTGCTTTCAAGTTTTTCCAAATCGTGGAGCCTTCGCCTAAACCCATAACTTGGCGTTCTTCTGGTTGGCTCTTAGGACTTTAACTTTTGGGGTTTCTATAAGAACCATGATAAGGGGCTAAAAGTTGTTATTTTTTAGGAGCAGTTCAGAAGGCAGCCAAGATAAGCCCTATATACACCTAAGTTGAAGACTACGGCAATCGGAGTTTGAGGCTTGGGCTTTCAAGCTGAGGATTTCACCGGGTTAATGGGGATCGGTGTGTAGATGCGAGGCCTCAGGCCATTCCTCACCAAAAGGCTCCATGTACCCTTATAGCAGATACTTAAGCCTTAAAGGGGTCCCTATATAGGTACTTTAAGGCCTAAGTATCTACTATATGGGTACATAGAGCCTTAGGGTCAGGGTTCCCAAATGTGGTTCCGGCTTTAGGGTATACCAGCCTTTTGATTTCATTAACAGCCCCACTTTCCGCCAGCCCAAAACCCTAAAGCGTTCAAAGCCCCATTTTTGCCTCCAAGCCTAACCCGATATCTCTGATGGCCACGCTGATAGTGAACCGTAAAAGACTTATCTAGCTGGCAATTTGGGAAACTTTCTAATTTCCGTTATGGTTCCTATGGAGGTACCTATTCGTTAATACTTTCCAGAGCCCCAAAACTACATCCCAGTTATAGTTCTACTTGGAGGATCATGGCACTCAGTAAGTAAGGTTAGAAGTACCTTAACTGGGGTTAATAGTAGTTATAAGTATAGTTACCCTAATTCTAACCCTGGTTACTAAGTCCCATGATCCTTTAGGTACCTACTGAAGGCAAGGTTCCTGAGCAGTATGCTATTGACCTGTTTTTTTCTTTTGGGGGTCCCCTTGGTATGCTCTTACTGCTGATCGTTTACATAGTTTTTTTGAAAAAATGTGGAGTACTAGGCCTAAAACCGAGTAGTAGGAAAAAGGGTACCCTTTTAAGAATTGGGCAAATCAGAAACCCTAAACCCTCATCCCTAAAACCCGGTAGTACCCTTATAGACCCCTTTAAAGGAGCCCTTGTGGTCCCTTTAACAAGGCTACTGTTAATATAATCTGTGCTGCTCAGAAACTAGGACCAGGAGTAGGCCCTAATTCCTTGTTTTAGGGTTTAGGTTCCCTTATAATAACACCCTTTAAACCCAAAAAGGCACCCTTCTTTTTCCTAGGATACTCTTAGGTCTAGGAATGTGCTACTTGGAGGGTCGGGGGCCTTAGTAAGTAGGTAGTAAGTAGACTTATAAGTACCCTAAAAGGGGGCCCTAACTGGGGTTATGGTACTTATAAGTCCTTAAAATAACCAGTTACTAAGTCCCCCTAAACCCTAAACCCTTATAGGATCCTTATAGATCCCTTTAAAGGACCCCCAAAGCAACCCCTTATAGTTACTAAGTCCCCCGACCCTCCAAGTACTCTCTCAGAAACCTCGCAGGCCAGCTTGGCGGCCATCCGCCAGTCAGTGGGAAAGGCCGGGTGAGACCGGGGAGGTGATCTCTGGCTTTTCTTTGGGATTTAATGTAGGGGTTGGGTACGGTCCCCACTCAGTAACAGTTGGATAATCGTAATATAGAGATATAAGGACCTTAATAGTAGCCCTATTGTAGACTGTTGCTGTATGGGGGCCGTACCCAATATAGGGGCCTGAAAAAAAAGGATTCGGTGCTTCCGCACGGCTCAGGACAGAAGTCATTGAAGTTATCAGACTAACGGGTGAGTCGCTTCGTAGGGCGACCGACATAAATCAAGCGAACATCGAAACAAACACGTTTCAGTGCCATGTAGACCTGGATGAATAAGCCTCTGCGCTGTTCAAGGCAAGCAAATAAACAGGGGTCTACATTGCGGCTTTCAGGATCAGCTGAACAGTTTGCATGGCTAGTTCTCCAAAATTTGGGCCCTTTGTGGTTCAAAGTCCTTTTTATGAGGGCGCCGCAGTTGCTATTTCGGGAACCTCAAAGGAACCCCATTTTAGAGAACCATCCTGATAATACCCGTGCACTCACACTCGCAGCTTTGAGCGAAAGAACTGGTCCTCATGTCCTCCTGACCCTGAACCTTGTCGATATATATATATATATATATATATATATATATATATACAGACATGTATGTATGTCTGTGTGTGTATACATATATATATATATATGTATATATATATATATATATATATATACATGTGGGGATGTACACATACGTGTATGAATACATACATACATATATATATATATACATATATACATATATTTATGTATAAACTCATATTCTCTCATGCTTACATAGATATACACACATATGTGTATATATCTATATATATATACATATATATATATATATATTCTACATATGTTATATATCTACAGCCTAATTCGATACCGCAGGCGGCTTTCTCAGCGTGGCTTTGGGGTTTAAGTTTAGGGTTCAGTTTGGGAATCTTGACTAGGGTCGAGGGCTTTAAGGCTCCAATCTATCCTTTGTTTGCATCGCGGTGCTGCTCCTCTACGGATATTCTTGCGTGGAGGGTCTCACGACAAATCAGATTCCTCTGAAGTCTGCACTTCGCTGCCCGAAACATCTAGCATCACCACTGCATAGTTACATGAAGCACAAGGACGTTGAACTAAGCCCGAAAGCATTGTCTGCCTGACCCTAAACCCTAAAGCCAATTGACTGCTGGGTCGGCATGCTTCGAGTCACGCTGGTCTCGGGGGCAGAGCTGACGAGCATTCCTCTCGCGGAGCTGAGCGATGTGAAGGCCTTGAAGCAGAGATTAATCTAGGGACCTTTTTATAATTAGAATAGAGGTTGGGGGTATATTACACTGTAAATATGCTGATCTGAAGGCCTTGAAGCAGCGATTGCATCGGCAGCACGGCCTGCCGCCGCGTTTCAGGCAGAGACTGGTGCAAGAGGGCAACACTGTGGATGACACTATGAAGTTGGACGCTCCGATGGACCTTCAAGTTGTGGCAATGGCGTTCTCCGATCCTTCCGATGAGCAGAAGTCCGAGCTGTGGCATGCAATCGACGAAAACTCCGTGGACAAGGCATTGGGGGGGCAGGAAGCTGTCTCGGAAGGTAAAGCCCGGATTTTCGGGCAGCCGACTCTCCGCATTGTTCTCCGAAAAGAACGGGCGTAGTTTGGGAGAAGCCCGAAACCCCAACCCCAAAGCCTCACTTTGTTGGACAGCCCTGAGGTTGAAGAGCTGCTTCACATCCCCATAAACCCAGATGCAGCCATCCGTGGTGACGACACAGCGATGATGGTTGCACTCTGGAGACACAACTTCGATGTCGTAAAGCTGCTCCTTGAGGCTGGTGCTCAAGTGGGCGGCCGGGACGGCAGAACGATGCTGATGATGTGATGGCAGCCAGGCTGGGTAGTCCTTGTGCCCTCCTCGAGCCATCTGCGTGAGAAAGGCTCTCCGGCGCTGATCTGTGCGGCCTACTTCGAGGTTGGGCTAACTGTCGCGAAGACCAGGAGGCCAATCAAAATGACTTGCAGTTGCCACTATCCAACACTGATTCGATTTGGGCTGCGCAGTTGCTCCTGCAGGACGCTGCCTCCACACGGTATTGGCCAGGCCTCGACGCGTCGCACGATGAGGGAAAAGAGTGCTGAAGTCCGGATATGTCGTTCCACCTACTGTGTCGGATTTAGAACTCTTCGGGTATGGATATGGGAGTTTCCGAAAATTATGGAATCCCGAACAAAGTACCCTGAATAGTAGGATCCCGATTCAAAGGACCCCCAAAGCAAGGCACCCCTAATTTTCGGAAACTCCCATATGCTAAAAACCTGCAAGGAATCATGAAGCTTCCAGCCGCATCTTGGGCCGGGTGGGTCACAACTTCGTTCATCCCGAGGCTGCCACGCCTTAAAGCCCCAAATCCGACACCTTGTAAAATCTTCGAACCCAAAAGCCCTGTGCCCTAGCGAGCCCTAAAGCCATAAGCCTTAGGTCCTTTATGGGATTGCGGTGACGGCGCGCCAAGATTTCTTAAAGTGCTCTTATCATTCTAGAAGGGCTCTTACCATACGGGCTACGGGATTCTGACGGCTCCGTAATTCTTTGTCAGTTGCTGCTTCTGTTTCGAAAGGCGGTGACGAAGGGGTTCAGGGTTGGGAGTTTGGAGTTCGATGACTTCATATAGGGGCCTTAACCATTAGACTAGGGGTTCCTTTAAAGGGATCTATAGGGGCTACTATAATGGTACCGTGATAAAGGGTTCTTAATAATTAGAATAGGGTTTCGGGTTTAGGGAACGCCCTTATCTGAACTTCCAAGGCGCACAGACCCGTAAAGAGCTTTCAACCCCATACTACAAGACAGAAGTGGGAGTTTCCGAAATTAGGGGTACCTTTCTTGGGGTCCTTATAACAAGGATCCTATCATTTGGACTACTACATTAGAGTCCCCTATTTTCGGAAACTCGCAAGTCGGTTTTGTGTAGGATACGCCCTGCTTGCGCATACTGTCAGGAGCCAGGTGCCCCAAATATCCCGAAGGCTAAGTCCTCAGCCCTCAAGCCTTAAGGCTCCATGTACCTACATAATCGTACATACTTAGGCCACCTTAGCCCTTTAAGGCCTTAGTATTTATATATGGGCACATGGAGCCTTAAGGGAAGCCTGTACCCTAAGCTAAGCTTAAAGCCTAAAGCCTTGCATTCCCAAACCCGAAAACCCAGAAGCCCTACCAAGTCCTCCCCCTAGCAGATTGCAAGCGAAGACAAGCTCATCCGAGTTGTGGCGCGCAGCGCTGCATTTCGTGGATGCGGAGGTAGAGTCAAGAACTAGAAGGGGGAAGAATGCTTGGGGTGCATGGTGTAGGGTCTAGGGTTTAGGGTTTAAAGGTTTAGGGAATCAGATGTAGAATCAGATCAGGGCAGGGGGTGTGCATTATTATGGTACAGTCACACAATTTTGCTGATTCTTCATAGTTGATTGTAGGGTTTCGTGTTGAAGGATCTCGAGCAGGCTGTATCCGGAAGTCACACTGGTCTTCTATTTCCGAACACAGCTTGGCCACAGTGTCTAAAACCCTAAACCCGAAACCCTGAATCCTAAATCCTGAACCCTAAACCCTAGACCCTTCAAGGGCATCGTTGCACATCAGTTCAGGCCCAAAGACCTCAATCCTAAACGGAGGAACTTGCTTTAGGAGCCCAGGTACCTAAAGCAAGTTACGGGCTTGCGGGTACTACAAGTGTATATACGATGTATATATTATTTAGTTATATAGGGTTTAGGGGGCATCCCAAACGTAGGAACTTGTTCTAGGAGCCCAGTTACCTAAAGCAAGTTAGATGTATGTTTATTTAGTTATATAGGGTTTCAGGGGCAGTGCCTGGGCTCCTAGCTTCCTTGCTTGCTGCAACATGGCCCTGCTGCGCATCATGCAGCTCTCGGGGGAAGAGCTGACGAGTATTCCTCTCGTGGAGCTGAGCGATGTGAGAGCTTTGAAGCAGCGCTTTATCTAAGGACCCTTTTATGATTAGAATAGAGTTGGGGCGGGGCAATTATATATACTATAATTATAATGATCTGAAGGCATTGAAGCAGCGATTGCATCGGCAGCACAGCCTACCACCGCGTTTCAGGCAGAGGCTGCTGCAAGAGGGTAGCACTTTGGATGATGACGTCAAGTTGGAGACCGAGATGGATCTGCAGGTTCCCGGCCCTCATCCCTAAAATCAGGACCAACTCAGATCTTTTCAGCTCTATCTTAAGAAAAGTCTCGCCCCCGTGCAGTAAAACCACAAGGCCAAAACCCTAACCCCTACAACAAAGAAGCTTCTGATGGTCAAGCCGGAAAAGAGCCCTTAGATAAGACAAAAAGCGAGGTTGTGGTTACGACGTTCTCCGACATTTCCGAGGACGAGCGAAGAGCCCAAAGAATCTTCTTAGGCTGTTAATTGATAGGATATATACTATCCTATTATAGGATATATAGGCTATTTATAAATAGCCTAAATAGTCTATTATAGGATATGTAAATATCCTAAAATAGACTAATTTTCTATGTCTTGAAATGCCATCGTATTGGCATTGAGCTGCAAGGCCACAATAAGTTGCTTGCATCAGTGCCTTCACTTGGCATGTGAAAGGGTCAGCAGGAAGCCAAAGGCTCCTAAGGTTGAGCTAGGATTCGTAGCGAGACAGGAAACCGAAGGCTAGATCTAGAGTAATGATCGAGAGGAACAGGAAGCCGAAGGCTCCTCTAGAGTAATGATCGACAGGAAGCCCAAGGCTCCTCTAGAGTGTTTGCATGCCTGTAGAGTGTGAGTGCTTGTTTAATGCATGTGCATATATCTGCAGCTTTTGTGCTCGAAGCTCTTAAGCTAGTGCCCTTCGAAGCCATGAGGGTGGCAGCTCTTGTGCTGCTGGTGGCCGTGTGGGGCCGTGTCGACGATGGATGGGAAGTCGTTCGCACGGCCCCTGAAGATGGTGCAGCTGGTGCTGGTGCTGCCCCGAACCAGCCGATGCAGGTGGACGAGGAGGGCCCTCCGGAAGTGCCAGTGCCGGTGCAGGCGGAAGTGATCCCCGGTGCTGGTGCTGCAGGTCCGGAAGTGCCAGTGCAGGCGGAAGTGATCCCCGGTACTGGTGCTGCAGGTCCGGAAATGCCAATGCCGATGGAGGCGGAAGTGATCGACCTGAGCTTCGAGGAATCTGCGGAGCTCCATGAGGCGGCGGAGAAAGCGAAGGCAGCCGCTGCCGCTGAGGCGGCTGAGAGGGCCAAGGCTGCCGCTGAGGCGGCTGAGAGGGCCAAGGCTGCCGCTGAGGCGGCTCAGAGGGCGAAGCTCGAAGAAGCTGAGAAAAAGAAGGCAGAAGCTCTAGCAAGGGCTCAACAGAAGACGAAGATGCACGAGGAGGCTGCCAAAAAAACTCACGAGGCAGCAGAGAGGCTAGCTGAGCTTTGCATGGCTGAAGAAGAGGCAGCAGCCCGTTTGGAGCAACTGCTGCAGCAGGCGGCCTCCAGCTCAGGCGCCACTTCAAAAATTTAGGAAGCCAATGGCTCCTTCAGCTTTATAAGTATAGATCAGGCAGCCACAGGCTCCTAAGCTCCGGTCCGGCCTGCAGGTGCTCAAAGCTCCACGTGGAGACCGGGTGCACCTGGCCCAGAGCAGACTCAAAGCCCAGGCTCGATCCCGACAAAATCTTTTAATCTAAGACAATGGCTCCTAAGCTCCTGTCCGGCCTGCAGGTTGTCAAAGCTCCACGGCTGCACCTGGCTCGGAGCAGACTCAAGGCCCAGGCTCGACCCCGACAAGTTCTAAGGCTTAATATAGGAAGCCCATGGCTCCTTCAGCTTTTAAGTAGGATGGATCAGGCAGCCACAGGCTCCTAAGCTCTGGTCCGGCCTGCAGGTTGTCAAAGCTCCCCGTGGGCAACTGGTCCGGAGCAGACTCAAGGCCCAGGCTGGACCCGGCAAAATCTAAGGCATGTAATCGATCCAGATCCCTGCTGCAGGTGCTGGAGTTCCCCCGTGGCGGCGAGCTGTTCCTGAAAGTCCACCACCGCCGCAAGGGCCGCCGCCGCAAGGGTGGCAAACTCAACCGCCGCAAGGGCCGCCGCCGCAAGGGTGGCATACTCAACCGCCGCAAGGGCCGCCGCCGTTCAGCTGGCCTCAAGGACATGCTTGGGCTCCAGGCTACCCTTGGCAGTTTCCTCAAGCATGGCCTGGAGTCACGTGGCCTCCTCCGCTAGGCTGGCCCAGCTGCACGTGGCCACAAGGTCCACTTCAAGCTCCACCTCAAGGTCCACTTCAAGCTCCACCTCAAGGTCCTCAAGCTCCACCTCAAGTTCCTCAAGCTCCACCTCAAGTTCCACTTCAAGCTCAAGGTGAAGTTCACTTTCAAGCTCAAGCACAAGCTTCACCTCGACCTCCACCTCCACCACCTCAAGTTGAACCTCAAGCTCGAGAAGCTCCACTCCCACCGCAGGAACCTCCACGTCCACAAGCTGAAGGTCGACCAGAAGCTGCTGGGTTTTCAGGTGGACAAGCTCGTGCAGGACATGGTTTAATCAGGTAGCCAGCGGCTCCTTTTTTACAGGATTTATAAATCAGGTAGCCAGCGGCTCCTTTTTTACAGGATATTGGTGGCATCGTAATGCTTGCTTCCAGGACCTCGCCTCGACCTACGATGGTGCAAAGTCTGCCATGCCCAGAGCTACTACCAGTCCGGCACATGTGTCAACCCGGCCTGCGAAGCTTAGCTTATTTTGAGACCCTAGACCCTAAACCCCTAAACCCTCAACCCTAAGGCCGAAATTTAATCCATACAGCCGAGGCATTGTACACGGGCAAACGTCCAACCACGGGGGGGTGGCGCTTAAAGCGAGGAACCCGTGGCAAGAAGCGGGCTGAGTGGTGGAGCAAGCGGCACGGAGGCCAGTGTGTTATAAATAGCAGGCAGCCTTGGGCTCCTGTAAGTATATATATATATATATTATAAATAGCAGGCAGCCTCGGGCTCCTTCCTATAAGTATATATCCTATAAGTATATTATATATAATATATTATATTATATATTATATATATATATGTAGATAACTCCTTAGAGTGTTGTCCCTGCCCATGCAAGTAAACCCCCCTGCAGGTGCTTCTGGCTCCAAGGGCCAGGATGACGAGGAAGATGACGATGAAGAAGAGGAAGACGATCAGACATGGGGCCCCTGGAATCCCAAAGATGGCTCGAACGGTGACAAGAACGGCGGTGGATGGGGCTCCTCTGGTGGATGGGGTTCCTCGCAAAGCTGGGGAACTCCAGCCGTGTGACCATGCAGCGAGCATAATGCACGATCGGTTCTTGCAGAAAAAAGTTTTGTGTCCGTGTTGTGTACTGTAAGTGACTTAAGGCAGGAAGCCTCAGGCTCCTTGAAGTGGTAGAGGTGCAGCAATTATAACAGGAGCACTATATGCACCCTAAACCTTAAACCCTTAAACCCTAAAGCCCCAAACCCTAAACCCGCCTGCGAGCTTCTTGCAGTTTTTCAATAGGGCAGGAAGCCTCAGGCTCCTCAGAAGGTTTAGGACAGGAAGCCTCAGGCTCCTCAGAGGGTTTAGAACAGGAAGCCTTGGGCTCCTGAAGCTTGAAGCTAGAGTTTGACCGTGGCCGAGGATTACTGTAGCACTCTAGAGGCTCCCATGTCAGCCCAGGCCCCTTGTCATCTGCATACCGTGCTGCAGTCCTGGAGCTCAAGACAAGACGTGTTTCACCCTCGCTTGAAGCCATGAGCCAGAGTGCCTTGGACGTGTTCTTCGGTGGAAAGGGTAGTGAGCCAGAGCTCGACACTCAGCAAGAAGACACTCAAGAAGTGGAGGTAGTTCAGGAAGTCCCGGAGCCTCAAGAGCCTGAAGCTAGCGAGGTTGAGGCTGCACCCAAGGCCAAGGCCAAGGCCAAAGCCAAGGCCAAGGCCAAGGCCAAGGCCAAAGCCAAGGCCAAGGCAAAGGCGAAGGCCAAAAGCAAGGCCGCCGAGGAGCCTAAAGCAAAGGCCAAAGGCAAGGCGGCAAAGTCCGAGAAGTCCAGCGAGGACGAGAAGGCGGGCGACGAGGCCGTGGCGAAGGAGGAGAAGCAGCAGGAGTCGAGCCAGGAGCACGAGCAGGACGAGAAGGCCGACAGCGACAGCAAGGCCACCAAGCCCCAAGCCAAGGCCAAGGCGAAGGCCAAAGCCAAGGCCAAAGCCAAGGCCAAGGGCAAGGGAAGCACGGTCGAAGAGCCGAACCCCCCCGACAACGGTACGGAGAAGCGACCGGGCAGCCCGCCGGAGGAAAGCAGCAAGGCGAAAAAGTCTCGCTCGGACCAGGACCGTGAGAAAGCGGCGAAGCTGGGCGACCTGCAGCTTTGCAACAGCGAGCCCCAGCCGCCTGCCGGGCAGGGGGAAAGCAGGGACAAGAACAAGGCATGGTGGTTCTCGAAGCACTTGAGCACCATGCCGGACGATATCCAGAAGTTGTTTCTCTCTGAGAAAGTGTCACGGGTGCCTTGCCACATTTTGATATCTAGGCTTTGGCCCTATAAAGGAGGCACCGTCAGAGGCAGCCTTTGGCTCCTGCTATAATTGCCATAGGCTTTTGATCCTTGAGGTAGCCTTTGGCTCCTGCTGTGCAACCATCTGAGGCCGACAAGACGAAGCTCATCAATGGTGCGGTTGAGAAGAAATCCGGGGGCAAGGCCGGCCAGATGTACAAGCTGAACACCGAGTCCGCCGTGCTCCAGCAGCTGAGCACCTTCTACAAGAAGGTTTGTGGCAAGGACAAGGTGAAGGGCAAACCCAGAGCACTGATGGTGGCCAAGCTGGGAGGGGAGGAAGCTTTCAAGAAAGCTCTGGCCACCGGGGATGTGTATGAGGTGAACAACAATGGTTCCTTGTTCTACTGCTTCAGAGAGATCGTCGTCACCAATGAGACTGGCACCAACAATAGGATGTCGACATCGAAGCTACGGAGCATTTAGAGGCTTATGTTTTAAAAGCTTGAATGAGCTATAGATACTAAGTTTTGTTCCCATCAGCTCAGGAAGCCCGACCAGAGCATCACCGACTCCGCCGCCGAGGGATTCGACAGCTTCTTCGCAAACTTCCAACCATGCCTGGAACCGGACCGTGCTGCTGGATGTGGCTCAGAGCTCCAGGGTGGCCTTCTGGCTTTGTGTGACAAACCGGGAGCAGAGAGCTGGACTGCGGAAGCTAGTACGAAGGTGGAGGAAGCCTTGCAGTGGGCAAATGCCACGAGGATCAGTGTTTCCAAAGTGCTTTCAAAGGAGACGGCAGCTTTGAGCAAAAGCTCGGTGTGGACGACCCTCAAGGGCCAGCTCCAGAAGGCTTGGGAGGACTTGATGCCCTTGCACTCGGATCTCGAGAAAGCGAAGCTCTTCAAGAACCTTTCGCTTGCTGAGCTGAGGTCGCTGTTGCAAAAGGCTGCAACTGGCCTGCTCGCAGCCCAGGATTTGATCAAGGGCATGACTGCCCTCATTTGATTTTGAATGTTTCCATTCTACAATTCGTCTTTTAGGATCGACGTGTCATGACACATGTGCATGTTTGCTCTGGGGATCGAAGCAGCTGCTGCGACGAAAAAGAAGTGCATGTATGCATGTGAGCTTTAGGAAGCCAAAGGCTCCTAAGAGAATATTATATATATCCTAGGTGTATGTTGCAAAGGAAGCCTTCGGCTCCTCCAAAGAAGACTTTATCTTCGGGTTTGGTGGATGTTTCTTAAGTTAAACTCTGAGGCTTTAGGGTTTGCAGGGCCATAAGTTTTGAGATAGATGATTTTTTTGGTTGAGGTGTCTGGGTTTTCTGGAGTACTCGGGTTTAGGGTTTTTGGTTGCAGCTTTTCTCGAGTTAAAGGGTTAGGCTATAATTGAGGGTTGCGGGCTGGGGTTATAGGGGTTTAGGGTTTTCACGATATTGGATTTGGGATGTTCGGGTGTTCAGGATTCAGGGGTTTAGGGGTTTAGGGTATAGGGTTTGAGATTCGGTGGTTTAGAGTTGGGATGTAGCCTGTTCATGGGTTTAGGGTTTGAGGGGTTTAGGGTATGGGGTTTTGGGTTTGAGATTCGAGGGTTTCGGGTTTGGGGGTAACGTGGGTTCAGGGGTTTAGGGTATAAGGGTTTAGGTTTGAGATTCGGGGGTTTCGGGTTTGGGTGGGAGGGTGTTTAGAGGTAACGTGGGTTTAGGGGTTTATTTGTACGGGTTTAGGGTATTCGGCTTAGGTATTTTGGTTTAGGTCTAAGCTAGGGGCTTTAGGGTTTAAGGACGTTTTAGGGGTTTAGGTTATAAGGTTTAGGGTTTTCACGGGCTTGGGGATAGCAAGGTGTTCAGGGCTTCTGGTTTGCGAGTTTAGGGTAGGGCTTAAGGTGAGTCGAAGTTTCGTCGAAATTTCGATCAAACTTCGACTCCTTCGGTGGTGCTTTTCTCACGGGGCATTGAAAATTTTCAATGCCCGGTAAAAAAGCGCCACCGAAGGAGTCGAAGTTTGATCGAAGTTTCGACGAAACTTCGATTCACATAGTAGAAGTTTCATCGAAACTTCGATCAAACTTCGACTCATGCAGTCGAAGTTTGATCGAAGTTTCGATTCCGAGCAGTCGAAGTTTGATCGAAACTTCTACTGCCCAATCGAAGTTTCATCGAAGTTTCGATTGCGAATCGAAGTTTGATCGGAACTTCGACTCATGAGTCGAAGTTCCGATCAAACTTCGACTCACGAGTCGAAGTTTCGATCAAACTCCGACTCGGAGCAATCGAAACTTCGATGAAACTCCGATTCACTGAATCGAAGTTTGATCGAAGTTTCGATGAAACTTCGACTCATGAATCGAAGTTTCATCGAAACTTCGATGAAACTTCGATTCAACACCCAACTCACCCGGTGGCGCTTTCTGTCCGGGCACTGAATTTTTCAGTGCCCGGACGAAAAAGACCACCGGAAAATCACCCAGCCAGCACCACCCAAACACCACACACGACCCACCGCCCATTGCCCAACACCCACCACCACCTAGCACCCACCACTACCACCCAGCACCCAGCACCCACGACCAACCACCAACGACCCAGCACCCACGGCACCCACACCCAAAACCCGCCACCCACCGCCGCCACGAGCAACCATCCACGACCCACCGCCCACCACCCGCCAGCCCACCCACCGCCCACGACCAACCACCAACGACACAGCACCCACGGCACCCACACCCACCACCCACCACCCACCGCCCATCGCCACGTACCATCCACGACCCACCGCCCACCGCCCGCTATCCACCACCCACCACCCACCACCCACCACCCAACGTGTATATATATATATATATACATACATATACATATACATATATACATATATATATATATATATATACATATACATTGACATATACATATACATTTTTATTTATATATATATATATATATATATATATATGTATATGTATATGTATATATATGTATATGTATATGTATATGTATATGTATATGTAGATGCATATGTATATGCATATGTATATGTATATGTATGTATATGTATATGTATGTGTATATATGTGTATATGTATATATGTATATATGTATATATGTATATATGTATATATGTATATGTATATATATATATATATATATATATATTCATATATATATATATATATATATATTCATATATATATTCATATATATATATATACACACATATATATATATAAGATAGAAAGATATACCCTAAACCGTAACCCCCTAAACCCTGAACCCGCTAAGCCTGCCCTGAAAAGAACCCTGAAGAGTCCAGTGCCCCAAACCCTAAACCCTGAAAGCCATCAACCCTTAAACCCCCCTAAGCCTAAACCCTCCAAACCCTTAGGGTTTTAGGGTCTGTAAGGGTTTAAGGTTTTAAGGTTTTTCCACAATAGCACTTTAGGGTATAGGGTTCGGGCTTAGGGTCTTTAGGGTATACCTGTTCTAAACCACAAAGGGGTCAGGGCACCCAAAGGGGTTATAGGGCTTAGGGTTTTTTTTTCGAGGAGCACACGTATATGAGGATGCCGAAGGCTCCTTGAAGATAATGTAGGATAAGGAAGCCAGAGGCTCCTTGAAGCTAATGTACAATTAAGGAAGCCAGAGGCTCCTGTTTTGTGGCCGCTAGACAATATTTGTTTATCCTCAGCAGTCCTCCCAAGCCTTGAATTTTTTGCAGTAGATCTGTGAGATGTGTGCCGCCATGGATCCGGACATCATGCAGCGGGGAGGATCCAAACAAAGAGCTGCGAAACGTGCTGCACAAACTTCGGCAGCAGTTCCAGAACCCAGCCGATTGGCGACCCACCTTCTGCGGTCATTCGGCTGGGGGAAGATGTCTTTGCCAGAAGTACAGGTGGTGGCTGCACTGGTGGAAGAAGATGCATTGGAGCCAGTGAAAGCCGAGATTCGCATACTTGCCAATCTCGGCTCTCGGGGCCTATATCAGGGAAATCTCCGGAGAGACCTATTGAGGCACACTCAAATGCCTGCTCTTGTGAGCAGCAACGTGTGTGTGCCCATCAAGAAAGCTCTCCGGGCTGCGATCCCGTTTTTGGACCCTGTTGACGTGTTTCGGTCGCTGCAGCGACAGCCAATGGTCTTCCGTGAGTTATGCTGCAGGAACGATGGTGACATAGCGAACTTTTGGCGAGAGGTCGGCTCCTCGCACCCTGCACTCCTGCACCATCCCGTGAAGAAGATCAAGAACTACCAATCCAGAGCGGTACCGCTGATCCTGCACGGCGATGGAGTTCCGATTGACAGCAAGGACAGGTCTTGTGCTTTTATCTCTTGGAGAAGCCTGCTCTCCTCACAGACCTCTTCAAAGCTCGTCCATGTGCTGATAAGTGCTGTTTGGACTGAGCAGATCGTGGTGTCTTCCTGTGGCAACACTGTGGCCAGCATCTGGGGACACGTCGTTCGGGCCTTTGAACGATGTTTCGAAGAATGCAAGACGAACAATGACTTGTTCCCGGTGCTCCTTTTTCTGACTGGTGACTTGGAATGGTACAACACGAGTCACAACTTGCCACGGTGGAATTCCAACTTCCCTTGCGGGCATTGCAACATCAGCAAAGACAATATGTTCGACTACAAAAACGTGGCGGAGGTTCCTGTGGATCCATGGCACTGCCCTCGCCGCAGCTGCTGCCCTCTCCTGCGACACCTTGTGAGCCCCAGTGGTGTGATTCCGGACTGGATGCACAGCAAGCACCTCGGCTTCGACCAGCGGCTGGCTGGCTCAACGTTGTGGGTTCTCTGCTGGAGGATCCTTCCTGGCGGAGTAGAGGAAAACCTGGACAATGTATTGCTGCAGATGAAGGCTGTGAACTTTCCTTTTTTTCAGATAGGCTAGCTTAAGCTCCTCCTGTTTTCAGATATGTATAGGCAGCTTAAGCTCCTGCTGTTTTCAGATATGGTATAGGCAGCTTAAGCTCCTGTTGTTGTGAGACATGGTATATAAAAGTTGTAGTGTGTAGGCAGCTTCAGCTCCCCTGCAGGACTACTGGCGGCAGCACAAGGGCAATGGCATCAACTACATCACTCAGACCATGGTCCTGGCTGACCCACAGGATATTCACTGCAGAAAGGGATACCCTCGCTTGAAGGCCAAGGCAGCAGAAACTAAGGGCGTTATTGCAGCTTTGGCGAGCATCTGCCAACAGCACCTGCAACAGGACAACGAGGAGCACCAACAGATTGCCCTGGCTTTGAGTTTCAGCCGCGATTTGGACCAAATGGCAGATGGCATCGAAGACTGGAAGCCCTCGAAAGAGGTGGCGGATCGGATGATGCTCACGGCCGTTTGTCTCTTCCAGTGCATGACGATTTTGAATAAGTCCTTTCTGGAGCAGGGCCATCTGGCCTTCCAGTTGACATTCAAGACACACTGGTTTCTGCATGGGCTGCAGCTGGCGAGGCATCTTTCCCCCAAGCTGACTTGGACATACTCCGGCGAGGATTATATGTCCAAATGCAAGGGTCTCCTCAAGATGTGTACCAAGAGCCGGACGATGCTGACTTCGTTGGATCGTTTCATGCGGCAGTACACAGATGCCATGTCAATCGAACTGGCAGAGATCCTTGCACAGCCTGGACCGCCGCTCTGAGGAGAAAAAATGGGACCGTTCCTTAATTGCTGAAGGAAGCCTCGGGCTCCTCGTTCCTTAATTGCTGAAGGAAGCCTCGGGCTCCTCTGAGATTTTGAGCGCCTGCAGTTCTGAAGCAATCTAAGCCTCGGCCTCCTTGTAGGATCTTCAGGGCATGTCGTATCTGCTGCAGCCGTTTTTCAGCTCAAGCTCGCCGCTCGCCTCCGTAGTACAGCCATGGCAGACGAGGCCGAGCAAGCCGTTGAGGTCAAGGACCTCGTGGAGGCAGCTCTGCAGAAAGACGAGGGCGACCAAGCCGTTGAGGGCAAGGACCTCGTGGAGGCAGCTCTGCAGAAAGCCCGAGAGGAGGAGCTCGACCCAGAGGCTCGCAAGTGCAAAAGGGAACGGTGGGTGGGCTACCAACACGTGAACTTCCCCTGGCTTTCTACCGCCTTCCTCAACGAGGTGTTGCCCAACAGCTGGTTCGTTTCCAAAAGAGCTTGGGAAAAAGAAGCCTGTGTTGCCCGTCGAACCCTGAGGCTGTTGACTTGCCTCCGCTTCGGCCTCAAGCTACAGCAGCTGGCTGCCGGCAAAAACGGCGGGGCATGAGTGCCATGTAGTGGCTCCATGCTATAATTTAATGCACGTGTCATGACACATGTGTATATATGCTAGGGATCGAAGTCGCTGCGAGGGAAAAAAGGAGTGCATGAATCTATAGGAGCTGTAGTCCAGGAAGCCAAAGGCTCCTGAGGGATATTAAGATAGGCCAAGGGCGAGGAAGCTGCCAACTCGATCGCTTTAGAAATGCAATAAGCAAGGAAAAGGCACAGAAGGCACAAATGCACCATATACTCAGAAAGGCTTCCATGAACCCCGCAAGCCAATGGGGTCCAGGAAGCCAGGCAACCAAGAAATCCAGGATGTGTCAGTCCTGGATCCGCACGGGACCGCCTCGTGAAGACGTGGCGGTCCCACCCATGTGCGAGGAAGCCGCCAGCTCCTAAAAAAAAAGGTAGCTTAGAAGCTCCTATAGGCATCCGGTGACACCATAGGATGTGCCCGCATGCATGGTTGTTGTATATATATTGTATGTTTTTCCCGTGCAGTTTTTTTAGTTTGCAGCTGTAGGACTCCTGCCATGGCACTGCCGACAGTTGGCGAGCGGCTGAAGGTGCTGCCGTCAGTGACTGCAGCTGGCCTTGAAAATGCCGTCGAAAAAGGGTTGCGGCAGATGGGCCACAACACACTCGGCATGCTGTGCAGAGGACTGGATGAATGCTCATGGAAGACGGCCCTGGGCAAACACATCCAGGAGGTCGTGTTCCTCGCTCCGATCTTGAACCGTATCTTCGAGATCTGCACCAATGGCTTGATACCCCATGCCTTGCTCCAGACTGCTTTGCTCGGCCTGTTCAAGAGGGACATCCTGGTACTACAGGCTCCACAGCAGAAGTTGCCAGGCTGGGGGCGCTTATAATCTCATGATAGGTATAGCCTAAGGATCCTAAGACTCTAGTGCCTAACCCGGCCCCTAAACCCATAAATTCAAAGCCCTGCAGGCTGGGAAGACTCGTCGCTGCAGTACTTCAACCTGAGATTCAGAATGCTGGCCGGCAAGATTCGGGATGTTGCCACCGGCAAGGAAAAGATGCCCAAGAAACTCGACAAGCAGGCACTTCAACAGGTGCAGGCCCTCTGCTTGCAGATCAACCCGAAGTTCAAAATGGAGGACATGGTGCAGCCATCGGAGACAGTGCCGCTGAAAGGTGTACTTGCACTCCAGGACGGGCCAGCGAAGGATGCCGAGACGGAGCCTGCAGCAGCAGTCGTACCTGCACCTGTCACTCCTCCGGTGTCCCATACCCCCGCTTCTGGCAGCATGGGCTGCATGCCAAGGGCATCTGGAAGCATGGACTTCATGCAAAGGGCGACACAGCAAGCTTTGCAGAATGCCTGGGCAGCCTCTCCGGCCAAGCCCCTCACCAAGAAGCAGAAGGAGGCGGCTGTCCAGAAACGGCCTGCGAGCAAAGCTCCAGAAGCCTCGCCGAAGAAGCGGCCTGCTGCCAAAGATCCAGAAGCCGGCACAGCTGCCAAGAAGCAGAAGGAGTCTGTTAACCCTGCCCCTGTGCCCGGCCGCGAGGAGAAGGAGCTCTACCAGGAGGCGATCAGCACTATTATCTCTGACTCCGTGTTTAAAAGCACGGACAGTAGGAACCACTACACATCTCGATTTTACGCCAAGGCGAAGAGGCTTGCTCTTGGCCACGGCTTGGGGAAAGAGAAGGCCGTAGAGTGGGCTCGCAAAGCCCACTCGAAAGCCAGCCAGCTCTGGGATGAAAAGTTTCACTGAGAGTGAAGTCCACTCGAAAGGAAGCCATGGGATGAGACTGCGAGTAAAAGGAGTGCTGCATCTGGGGTTTTGGGCAAATTATAAGCCAGAAGCCGCCTTAGGAAGCAGAAGCTCCTGAAGCATCCAGTCCAAGATTTAAGTCAGGAAGCCTTAAGCTCCTGAAACATCCAGTCCAAGATTTAAGTCAGGAAGCATAAGCTCCTGAAAAGAATTCAAGGAAGCAAGAGCTCCTGGAGGAAAATCAAGGGCTAAAATAGCCTATGTAATAGTTTAAAATAGACTATTCAATAGTTTAAAATAGACTATAATAGTCTATTTAAAATAGACTATATCCTAGTCTATTTTTGACTATATATCTTATAATAGACTAATAGTCTATTTTAGGATATATAGTCTGTTAACAGCCTAAGAAGATTCTTTGGGAGTTTTCCTTGAAGCAGCCGAGGATGGCGACGTGGCCCAGGTTGCTTTTGGCTTTCAGGCTTTATCGGGGATTCGGTTTCAGGGCCTTAGTTCCGGGATTTGGTGCTTATGATGTGGCCCGGGTTGCCTTTAGAGGCTTAGAACTGACATGAGTTCGGGGCTTTTCTTCGCATGTTGCAGTGTTTAGGTCTCGGGGTTTCTTACAGGGTTTCTCTGGTTGTCCTTGGGATCTGCGGGTTTACAGTGATTCGATTCAAGGTGTAGTAATTAGTTGGATAGTACGTTTCCATTTTTGCAGATGAGACATGTTCAGGTTTCCGCGGCGCTGATCTTACTGTACTGGGTCTTGTAGGTGTTTTAGGATGAGGGGATCTAGTATATACTTTCTTAGAGCTAGGGTACAGTTTACATGTTTTGGGGGTACTGAATTCCAATAGTAAGGAATAGACACTTACATGTTTGATAGTATCCTCTGGGGATTACGCTGTCGTAGAACTCCACAGATCCCCTACCAGGAGTCTGGACCCTACAGAAACCACCATATCGTCTGTACGACACATTCAAAAAAGAAGCTACCCTAAACTCTACAGCATCCTACACCCGAATCCCTAAACCCTAAACCATCCTAAACCCTAAAACCCCTAAACCCTAAACCCAAATCTACCACCTAAGAGGCGATCTGTATGTCAGAAAAAAGCCCAAAAGCTACCCTAAACCCCAAAAGCCTTAAACCCCAAACTGCCCTAGACCCTAAACCAAAGCACCTAACCCTAGGGATCAAAATAGCCAAAGAACCTTACATAGTATGGCTTTCGGGCCCAAAAGCCTGAATATATGAGTCCCTAGATCCCTAATCCCTATAGATCCCTTTAAGGGACCCCTTGTAGATCCCTTTATTTACAAAAACCCTATATGAGTCCGTAGATCCCTCGGGCAAGAGGCCATCTCAAAAGTCCAAGCTTTGCAAGCCTCGAGGTTGAGGCGTTGCTGCAGATTCCCCTGGATCCGGATGCAGCAAGCGACGGCTTACCCAACCGATGAGAGCACTGTTTTACCTTTCTGGCCTATATATATATATATATATATATATATATATATTTTTGTATTGATTTATTGATTTGCGTAGAATAAGAATAATAATAACAATAATCATGATATATATATATATATATATTTATTTATTTATTTATTTATATATATATATATACATACACACACATACATACAGACATACATGCATACATACAGACATACATACATACATACATACATATATGAGCATAGTCTCTCTCTCTCTCTCTATATATATATATTACACACACACACACATATATATATATATATGTACATACGCTTGGTCTAGCTATGCCTATGTTAGAAGCTTTGAACTTGCTTGGGCCCGGTTATTGCAGAAAAGAGGCTATGGCACTACACCACTGATGCGGGCAGCAACCTGGGGCAACGTTGATGTCGCGGGTTTGCTACTGGAGGCCGATGCGCAGGTGGGATATGCACAAAGGGCGAAAGGTAATTAGGATCCCGAGCGTAATTCACCTCAAACGAGATGGTTAACCATTTGTAAAGAGATGCCTTTCAAACTAGATTCTAGATCCTATAAGGATCACGAAAGAGATCCCTAGTTGATCCCACTGAAGACCGCGAGTAGTTGAATCCTGGCTATGAGCGCCCCATTATAATTATCCAAAAGAGACCAAGGATTTTATCATCAACCCTAAACCCACTTTCGAAAGCCTAAGGTAAGTTTGCGCAGCGACACGGACTACACGGCCTTGACGCTGGCGGCACGCGAGGGTCATCCTGAAGTGGTGCAGCTGCTAGATGTTTTAGGGGATCTCGGGTTTGGGAGTTTGGGCTTTAGGGGTTTGGGTTAAGGGTTAAGGGCTTGTGTTTAGGGTTTAGGGTTTAGGGTTTGGGCCTAGGGTTTATAAGGGTCTTACAACATAAGTCATGGTTTTCAGTCAGGCTGCTATGGGTTTCCCCACACCCCCAAAAAAAACCAAAAAGTAGATCCCTTCATGGGGTTCCTATAAAATACCCGTAGTAGTATAGGGCCCCAAATTAGAGGATCTACTTTCAAGTAGATCCTCCCGGGGGTCTCTGGGTCTCGTGGTCTTTCCAGGATCGGCAGGGTTTCTTTATGTGGACCTTGTACGGTCTTTCAATCATTTCCATGGCGTTTAACAAGGGTGCGAATTGTAATTTCCCATAGGATGCTGTACCTGGATGCCAAGAAACAGAGTCTACTTAATGTATTTCCGAACAGGGTGCGAATTGTAATTTCCCATAGGATTTGTGCTTGGAATCCATATGGTTTTGGTAGGGTGCTTTATACGGGGTTCTCTAGGGCTTTAATCGAACATTAGTCGGTTTTCTGCTCGGCCCAGAAGTATCCCTTCAACAAAGACGGTGCGACTGAACACGTTTTGCGATAAGGAAACCCGAAACCGAAAAAATGAGTAGAAAGGTACTATTGGGGCACATAAACCGCACGACCTGTGCTAAACACCAAAGGCCTTACCGAAGTTTGACGGAAACTTCGAATAAACCTTATCACATAAACCTTAGCAAGTACTTTAAGGATCATGGGACTTAGTAACTAGGGTTATCATTAGGGTAACCATACTTATAACTAGTTATTACCATATTTAAGTTACTTATAACCCTACTTACTAAGTCCCATGATCCTCCAAGTAGAGCCTCATGACACCTTCTACATTAGAAGGTGCCCCCACCCTGTAATAGTGGTATAATAGGAATATAATAGGGCCCTAATGTAATCCTTATAGTCACTAGTACAGCGTGGGGGCAGCTTCTAACTTATACACACCAATAGAAGTCTTGAAGAGTCCTTTCCAGTGAACAGACCTCTCCCAAGTACCTACATAGTAGAAGTGGGGTTTCTACAGTAGGACTCATCACTGTGGGTGCTTAGCTCCCTTTGGGGAATCATTGACAAAAATGTTCGCGATCCCAAAGCCCTAAACCCTAACAGAACCCTTGCAGACCCCTCAAAGGAACCCTTTAAGGGACCCTAAGTCCCGTGAACCTGTAGGGGACCCTCAACCCTAAGCCCTAAATCCTACGCCAGAAAGTTGGAATATGATTATCCTAACCCTTCTATGGTAAATTGTAGGGTATCCTACCATGAAACCATATTCCAACTTTCTGGAGTTCCCTTTAAACCCTGAACCCTAAACACTAAACCCTAAGCCCTTCTGTCGGGGGCTAAGGTTGCTTCTGGCAGCCGGCTCCGAGAAAGAACTCATCGACGAGTACGGCCTTTCAGCACTGATGTGTCCTTGATCCCAAGGGATCTATGAGGGCGCCTTTAAAGGGATCTCTAAGGGTTTCGTTAACGGAATCCATAGCAGGGTTCCTTTAAATGGATCCATACGGGTTTCTTAGGGTCTGGGGTTTAGGGCAGGGTTTAGGGTTTAAATCATGTTGGAGACTGAGATGATGTTTTAAAATGTGAAGCCCTAACCTCCCTACACCAGAAAACCAGTTTAGGGCTTGGGTCAGAAGCACCCTCGTTTCGATGGCTATTTTGCTCCAGGTACCCATAGGCTCCTCAGTAGTTCTTTTTTCGGATTACATTATAGGATTCTAAACAAAAAAACCCTAAAGAGGAACTACTATGGACCCGTGAATCCCTTTTGGGATTGCCTTTTAGTCTCATGGGATCCTGATCCTCAACCCTGAACCCAAAAAGGAACTACTATGGAGCCGATGGGTGAGAAGAGCCCTTTACAGGAACCCTACAGGAACCCTAAACACCTAAACCCCCAGTATGAACCCTAAACCCTGAACCCAAAAAGGAACTACTATGGAGCCTCTAGTACTTGGAGGTTCAGGGGGAGTTATAAGTGCGGTTGTCTATACTTAAAACCCATATTAGGGACTTATAACTCCCCTTATAACTACCCATGAACCTCCAAGTAGGGTTTAGGCTTTAAGGTTTTGGGGGTCCAGGTGGCTAAAGCCTAAGCCCTCCTCTCGGGGGCTAAGGTTGCTTCTGGCAGAGTCTTACAGGATTCTAAATATGAACCCCAAAGAAGAACTACTATGGAGCCTCTAGGTATGCAGGGCGCCATGGTCAGGCGGAAGTTGCGGAAGTGCTTTTGGAGGCCGGTGCTCAGGTGGGAGTTTCCGACAAAGGGGGTACCTGTAAAGGGATCCTTAAAGGGTTCCTTAAAGGGATCTATAATAAGGGTTCTACAAAGGGTTTAGGGTTTAGAGTTTCCGAAAATCGTTTCGGGGTCATTATAGTACGTATCCTACTATCTAGGGTGCTATATTAGGGTCCGCTGTTTTGGGAAACTCCCAGGTGGACTTGTGCAACAAGGACGGCTGGACATCACTGATGTTTGCGGCGCGCTGTGGTCATGCCAGAGTGGTCGGCCTGCTTCTCGCTGCCAATTCTAAATGGGATTCGGTGGACAAAGACGGCCGTACAGCGCTGATGATGGTCAGTGATGGGAGAGAATTGGAGGTTCGGAATGAGGTTCGGCTATTGCTGCTAGAGGCTGCTTGGGCGTGACCCAAAGCTATGGCCTGTGAGCGAAAAATGCAGGGCTGCACAATGATGAAATCTCGTTATTGCATTACATGGTTTGTCATAGGGTTCCTTTGAGGGTCCCTGCAAAGGGTTACTTTAAAGGGTGATGCAAAGGTTGCTATAAGGGTTTGAGGTTTTGGATTCTTCCTCCCAGCTGCCATGCTGCGGCGGGTACTATAAGGGCACTATCCGGGTTTCGAGGCTCCATGTACCACAAAGTACATACTTAGGCCTTAGAAGGGTTCCTATATATCTACTTTAATGCCTGAGTATATAAGTCATGCGTACATGGAGCCTTGAACCCTACACAGAGCCCTTATAACAGTACCCTTATAGAACCCGGTATGGTCCCCTTAAAGGAACCCTTAGAAGCGTACATGGAGCCTCAGGGACTGTATTTTCACGGTAGAACATTGCATCTATAGCACGCATCAGTTTCTATCCGGATGACACCTACATTCGAAAAGCCCTAACCCTAAGACTACAATCACCGAAACCACAAGACCCCCCAAACCCCAAGCCCTCAACCCTAAACCCTAAAGCCAAAAAACCCAAGTCCTTAGACCCGAAAGCTGAAAACCTTGAAGCCTTAAACTTTAAAGCACAAAGCCCGAAAGCATTACAACAACCAAGAACCCTGAACGCCCCTAAACCCTGAGCCCGAAAACCCCAAAGCCCTCAAGCAGGAAATTGATTCGCTCGGATCGAAGAAGAAGGAGCGGCTGATCCTAATATCTGCCCATGACGCGTCATGGGGTTTAGGGTTTGGGGTTTCTACAAGGGATGGTAAGAGACGGTGTAAAGTAGGGGTCGGAATCATGCCGGTAGCAGTAAGATTTCTTTTTAGCTCCCACCTATTGCAGCTACATTAGGTTATTCCCGCAAAACATGACCATATCAGTCGTAGTTGGTTGTAGTTCCTATTCTTCGTTGAATGATATATAGTACATGTGTAATATACTCTCGAACCCTGTTCTGACTTTTTGGGGTTCAGAGTTTGCAGCTTTTGGGGTTTGGAGCTCAGTGGATCATGTGTTCAGAGTTTCGGATTTACGGGTCTAGGACTTGTAGCCCCTAATGTAACATTCCCCAACACCCCCGTCGAATGATTAAGGCCCTGTATTAATCCGTCCATGAACATTCGCTGTAGTTCCTGACCTTCGGCAGGTCAAAGTGCTGACATGGTGCCGAAAGCGGTTGAGGGTGTGCTTTTCTGCAAGAGATGCAAAGCTTGCAGGATGGACCCCCTCCCTTCCCCTCCCCCCCAAAAAAAAAAACTATCATCAATAAGACACGGGAGTGCAGATGCAGTTCGCGTTCTTGGACTTCATTTGAACGTCAAATGGCCTGGTGGCTTCGGAAACCTGCTGTTCGACTGGCCAGCTCCTGGGCGTCCAGGTGATGCAGTATTGGGGGGACGACCGTGGTAGCTGGTCATAGTTTTTAGGGTTGTTTTGAGGGTCTTGAAGAGGGTTTTGGATAGGGTCCGGATTAAGTAGTATCTAGGAGGACCCTTTATCGCTCCGAATATACCCATTTGTAAAATCTACCCCAGAATCCTTGTTTGATTCTAGAGGCCGCGATGTTATATTCTGATCAAGCAGTGCTGCGTATAGTAGAGACCTGGAAGGAAGTTGAGGCTTGGTGTGTGTGTGTGTGTGTGTGTGTGTGTGTGTCTGTGTGTGTGTGTGTGTTCCAAAGGCCACCCAGCAGAGCACCCTCCGGGAGAAGAATCCGCTGTAGATCATGGTGTTGTCTTTATTTATTAAAGGGTTCGGGAACGGTTGTATACGTGGTTCTAGACAGAGCTTAAGGGCTGCAGCACTTAAGATAAATGCATTTCTTTTCAGCGTCAGAATCGCAATCAGGGATGCGGCACCGCTGTCGAGAAGGTGATAGCAATAGTGTCACTGCTCTTGATGGTGACGCCCAAGGTCTAAGTAAACAGATGGCTTCTGACGATGGCGAAGAAAAATGACGAAGAGCACGAAGTAATGACACCTGTGCCTATGATGAGGACTGTACACCCGAGGCCCTCAACCTTACTCCCTAATGCCTAAACCCTACAACCCCACTGGGACCTAGAGTAGGCCCTTATTCCCTTTTTAAGGGTTCAGGTTCCCTTATAAGCCCCTTTAAACCGGAAAGGGCAGCCTTTATATTCCAGGGTTACTCTTGGGTCTAGCCCACGACCCCAAGCCCCTAAACTCCGGGCCTGGGAGCTGTCGTGTGCTCTGCGCGTTTGTCAAACGGCCAGGAGAAGAAGAGGCGGCAGAGTGGACAAGGACTGGATCTGCTCTCCCCAGATGTGCACTTAAACCATATACTCTACAAAAAAGGCTCTTTAGCCTTTACTTAGGCCTGAAAGTACCCATATAGGAGCCCCGTTAAGCCATGAGTTTATATTATATGACATGGGTACATGACACGAACCCTCGAACCTTTGAAGGAACTCTTAGGGTAGATGGAGCATCAGAGTTTTGAATCGGGCCCCAGAGAGTTAATCAGGGTTTTGGCTTCAAGGTTTTGCTTTTTTGGCTTCTGATATGGTTTCGGTTTGGACCTTCTAGACCGGAATCAGAAAGCGAACACAAGTGGCTTGCACCGACATCCAAGGCGAGACCCCCAAAGTCATGGGCCAGAGTGCCTTTAACGGTTCCTTCAAGGGCTCCTTTAAGGGTACCTTTTAAAGGTGCCTTTAAGGTTACCATAAGGGTTCCGTAAGGATACCAGGAGGGTTCTATATGTCAAGCCCTTGGAGTGCAGCTGGCCAACAGTTGCGGAGTCCAGTTGCCAGTGGGCCACAACAGCAAAACGCCCCTCCCGTCTGAGCCTCTAAACCCCAAGCCTTATGGGACTTAGTTGGTACTGTTACAGGTACCCACCTGGGCTTGTATTAGTAATTATGGCTACCTTATTCAAAACTCTAGTTACTAGGCCTGGGATCATGGGACTTAGTGACTTCGTATTTGTAGTTATACGTACCTGAATTGGAGGTATGAGTAAGTACAAGTAGAGTAACCCTTGTTTTATCACCCTAGTTACGAAGTCGATTGAACCTCCAAGCATGGCAGCGTTGAAGCAACGGGCAATGTGAGGAGTGGACCTGGAGTGACGATGCATGCTGCGGCGACAGCATGCATCGTCACTCCACCTGGCATCTTCAATAGATCACCGCCAAATCACCCGCAGAGGTGCATTAGGTCTTGCTCAGGCCAAGGCCGTTGAATTGCAGAAATACGTGGAGTTTAGCGCCGGTGCCGTGCCTGCCACGGGCACCGACACCACGGTTGAATTGCAGAAATACGTGGAGTTTAGCGCCGTTGCCGTGCCTGCCACGGGCACCGACACCACGGGCTTTCTGGAAATATGCCAACCAAAGCTATCAACATGTCCGTGCCAACGACCCGCAGTACTGTGCGTTGGCCGGGACGATGGCGTTCCGAGGAGAAGTTGCATGTAAAGAGCAGATTGTTTTTGACTTATACATCTTACAGTTTCCGACAAGTACCCCAAAAAAACCCGCCCGGAACCGCAAATGCACGAAGCATAGCATGATGCAGTCATCTCCGGACCAGGGCTTCTCTCCTCAACATTAACCCTAAAGGCTCCATGTACCCTTATAGTAGAAACTTAAGCCTTAAAGGGGTCCCTATATAGGTAGTTTAAGGCCTAAATATGTACTATATGGGTACATGGAGCCTTTGGGTAAACCTAAAGAGTATTGCCAACTCCAAGCAGTTTTCTACGGTTCCTTCAATGAAGCACTGAAGCATAAAGGGCAGCTTAGCCCTTATGAAGCCACCCGCCTGGAAGTTTGTATGCTCTTCTTGTCATATAACTTGATGAAGCTTTTTACCACTCACCGGTTCATTCCATACAGTAGGGTGCAAGATTCGAACCTTAGACCCGGAACCCCCGCTAAACCATTCCAGACCCTCATCATCCACCTGAACCCTAAACCCTAAGCCCTAAACCCCCCAACCCATTTCTCCTAAAAACCTAGCCCTTTAGAGATCCCGTTCAAGATCCCGTTCAAGGAGCCCTAAACCCTAAACCCCCTAAACCCATCTCTCCTAATACCCTAGCCCTTTTGAGGACCCTAGCCCCTCCAAAGGAACCCTAAACCCTAAACCCCCTAAACCCATCTCTCCTAATACCCTAGCCCTTCAGAGATCCCTTGAAAGGAACCCTAAACCCTAAACCCCCTAAACCCATCTCTCCTAATACCCTAGCCCTTTAGAGACCCCTTTAAAGGAACCCTAAACCCTAAGCCCATCTCTCCTAATACCCTAGCCCTGTAGAGATCCCTTTAAGGAGCCCTAAACCACCCTAGTCCTTTAGAGATCCCTTTAAAGGGACCCTGAACCCTGAACCCGAATCCTCCTAACGGGAACTTTGCTAAGGGGTTGCATTTATGTTACCATAATCCCTAAGGCTCCATGTACCCTTATAGTAGATACTTAGGCCTTAAAGTACCTATATAGGGACTACTTTGGGGCTTAAGTATCTACTATAAGGGTACATGGAGCCTTTGGGAATAGGCATCTATGCAGGTTTCTGTAAGGGATCTACCAGGACTCCTTTAAGGATATAGGGTTTCAGGTTTCAGTTACCATAATAGGTAACTATAGTAAACAAGAAGGTTACCTGAGTATGGTAGCTTAAATAACATCCCTTAACAGGAACCCCTAAGCCCAATAGATCCTTAAATGCCTGTAGATCCTTTTTAGTATTCTTACAGTAGCCTTATAGAGCCCTTCAAGGAACCCAAAACAAGACCTTAACCCCTAAACCCTTATAGACTTATAGATGCTTAAAGGAACCCTTATAGATCCCTTAAAGGAATCCTAAATTATGGTAGCTTGAATAGAACCCCTTATCCCTAAACCCTAAACCCTTAAGTATAATCCCTTATAGTAGCCTTCTAGAGCCCTTTAAAGGAACCTAAAGGAACCCTAAACCCCTAAACCCCCTGTTTAACCTCTAAACCCCAAACCCCAAACCCTAAACCTCAAGGTCCCTTTAAAGGAGCCGTTAAAGGAACCCTAAGAACCCAGGTCCCTTTAAAGGAGCCCTTAAAGGAACCCTAAGAACCCAGGTCCCTTTAAAGGAGCCCTTAAAGGAACCCTAAGAACCCAGGTCCCTTTAAAGGAGCCCTTAAAGGAGCCCTAAGAACCCAGGTCCCTTTAAAGGAGCCCTTAAAGGAACCCTAAGAACCCAGCTTTTGAGATCTCCAGCTCGGAGGCCTCACCGGAGTGACAGGGGGCCTTCACTCAGGCGGGGCGTTAATTGAACTGAGGGGTTTGGGGTTCCTTTGGAGGGATCTATAAGGGGTTCTTTTCAAGGGCTCCATAAGGTTCCTTTAAAGGGATCTTTTAGGTTTGGGGTTTAGGGTTTAGAATTTTAAGGGGGTTTAACGGGTTTAGGCTCCTTTGAAGGGCTCTATAAGGCTACTGTAAGGGTGCAATAAGGGATCTATAGGGATTTGGTGAGTTTGGGGTTTTAGGGTTTACCCGGGCGCCCCAATGGCCGTTTAATGGAACAGTGTGTATTTAGGGTATACTAGGGGGGAAACTGGGGTTGTGTAGCTCAAGGGGTCCTGGGTCCTAGGTACTGTTACAGGGTATACTTCCCTAAATCAGACTGGTGATTCCTAACATAGAAGCTCTACACTCTACTATATAGGTACTTAGGACCCTTTGTGTAAGGCTTGAGGGTGCTTCCTCATTGTTGGTTTGCTTGAAGCATCCGAGCCTCAGACCTTTCAAAGGCAAAGGATGTTTTCTGGAAGTCCTGTGCAATGCCAGGACATGTGCAGAGACTTGGCCTTCAACAGCAGATGCCATACCCTGAATTGCTTGGTGCTGAACTCTTGCTTGGTGAATTTGTGTATGTCACAAGGGTGCTTTTAAGTTCCTTCACGGGTCCTTTAAGGGTTTTTTTCAGGGCTCGTTCAAAGATATTGCGGCAGGCCGCGTGGTACCCGAGCTCATTGAGGAGCAGGCCGAGACGACTATGGCAGATGAGAAATACGAGACACTCACCTGAGCCATGTAGGGTGCCTATAACCGAATGCTGTAACACTGTTACTTTCATTTAGAGTTCCTTGTGATAGAGGGTTTGATGACCAATATAATTAATTCCTTGGCTTTCCTTAGGGCGACTGAGCGGGTTTGTGTTGCGCATGCTTTTGCGGGATTGCATGCACCAGGATCCGGGGACTGTGCAGAATTTTTTTGGCAGCAAGAATTGCGGTCGTAGTTTTTCGGGTCCGTGTGAAGCACTTGCCACGACTTACTGATGAACCCTGCAAAGACATGGTTCCTCGATGTGCCTCATTTAAATATCCAAATTTTTCCAGCAGATATGAACAACATAGTGACATAGCCGTGCAGGGTTTCTATGGGGTTTGCTGATCGTGCTCCTACCGGGGTTTGACGAAAAGTTGCGCACCCCTCAAACTTACACTGGGCTTGCTATCATGACTCAGGAGTTTTCCCTAATTGAGGGTTCTCGGCTTTTTGGGTACTCGTAGAGTTGGCTTTCTTACATATCTCCTGCTTACTGGTCCCCATCCATGACCTTTTCAAGAGCAGTTTAAGCTCAAGCGCTTCTGCAAGCATGCGCGATAGGGCGCTTTAGCGGCTTTAGCGGTGTTTGGGGTCTCGCGCATACACAGTCAGAAACTCCCTAAACTCAACTTATCTCAACCCCTCCTTTAGCAGGGCGAGACCTAAGCCTGTTCTACCCCCGAACCGGGAACCTGGCTATCGAGAAACTTGGATCCCTGATATAGGGGCCTAGATAATGACCAATACTATGTTGAATTACCTAATTTTAAGTATAGTATAATAGGTCCCAAAATCTCATTCTCATTATTAAGGCCCCTGTACCCTCAACCCCTTGTAGAATCCCACCTAGATAAGCCTAGGAGCCCAGTTAGTTTTATGGTGAGTCACTGGCCCTCTAACTGCAAGAAAGTCTTCTTATGCCCATAGCCCTGCAACTTGCCATTTTGGTATTTGGGCTCCCAAGGTATCTTGAAGGGTTTAAAGTGCAGCTTTTGCTCCTGTCCTGTATGGCCCTTAGTCTTGCAACTGTACGCTTTAGGAATTGTGCCCACCTAGATAACCTGCCCCCACTCTGTAACAGTCGGATAACATGAATGAGATAATTCTATAGAGCCCTTTCAAATAACACCGAAAATCGACTGCTGCAGGGTGGGGGCATTACCCAACCTAGGGTAACCTTTGCGATTCGACCGCTGGGGCTCAGGGCCCAGATAACTTTGGGGCTTACACTGTTCTTAGGGGTACTTAGAAATAGTTTTTAATTTTTGGTTATTATAATCCCTAAGAAGCAGCTAAAATTTCAATTTTTGCTAGGGTTCTAAGTTCAGTACAGTGTTAGCATTCCAGGACATGAAAAGACCTGCCGGTTCGTCGTACGGTTTAGGGAGCAGACACAGCTTATCGTCAGGGACACCAAAAAGGATAGAAGCATAAGCATGTTACAGAGATAGTACTACCTTATTGGGTTTCTTTATAAGCGGGTTTAGAACAAACATCCCTATCCTTAGTTTTGCTTGTGTGCTTTTTTGGGGCCCTATATTAATATCGTAATTTTGCTTATGTGCTCTTTGGGGGCCCTATGTAGCCTCAAGCCCTAAACCCTAAACCCTAAACCTAGTAATATCGATCTACCCTAAGCGCACCCGGGTACATGGCTCCATCCTCTTTGATGCCCAAAGGGCAGATCAGAGCTGTAATTTCTGCTGGGCGCGTGGGGTCGAGACTTCGGAACGGACGACTTTTCGACACTGATTGCGGTTTAGGGTTTAGGGTTTGCCCTTCCTTTCCTGAGAAATCTAACTTGGGCACCCTAAAGTCAACATTTTCCGTGTTCCGCTTGAAACTCCTTGCGGAGGTAGGTTTTTTGGAGTCCAAACTGTCCTTATTTATTTCACCCAGAAACCCTAAACGCCCTAAAGATAGAATGAAACTTTATGATAACACCCCGAATCACTACTCGCTGACGACTCAGGAGTCGACAGTACCGTTTCTACAAAGCCAAAAATGCCACAAAAGCCTTCAAGCCATGGGAGTTTGCGAAAATTAGGGGGGTACCACCATATTTTGGGGGTCCTTATAATGAGGAGCCGACCACTTAGGGTACTATATTCGGGTCCCCTATTTTCAGAAACTGCCATATGAAGGTTGTGGGTCCATGGTGTTAGGCCTTGCTGTAGGGCTTACCTTAACCCCTGAAGAACCTACATTTTTTGGAGCTCCTTATTATGATTTCTTTACGTAAGTCTGTAAAAATGTAGGATTTTCAGGGTTAAGGTAGGTTTTTGAGAGTTTAGGGTTTACGGCTTGGGGTTTAGGTTGAATCCCTGGGGCCCGCAGCGCCTGGCTGAGGATTTTGGTTTATTTAGGAAAATCCTACAGCATGAACTTCTTTGAGCTCCCTACCCAGAGAGTCTGCATCCATTATGGAATGACTCAGTGCTACTTAGAAATCTTGTTTTAAGCTTTGGTTCTTACAATCCCTAAGATGCAGCTGAAAGTACGTTTTTTTTTGCTAGTGGTCTAAGTTCAGTATAGATTGGGGCTCCAAAACCATAATAGGGACGGTCTTTCAGGACCTACTTCCATAATCGCAGTCTATATACTCAGTGGTAGAGTCGGTGGCCTTTCACCTTTTTTGGGTAGGGTTTAGGGTTTAGGGTTTAGGGTTTAGGGATAGTCCCTATATAACCAAAAAGGTTAACCTTTAATTTCTCATGATGCCCGACAAGTAGGTTGGTTTTTTTCTGCACATCTCCCGAACCCATAGATCCCTTTAAGGATCCCTAGAGATCCCTTTAAGGAACCCTTACTTACTAAGTCCCATGATCCTCCAAGTAGGGTATTTGTTGCAAGTTTCAGGCGCCCAGCTCCGACAGAGATTCGAAGTCTCCATCTACCCCGGCCCGCCCAAAGGGTCCAAAGTACCTTCAAAGGGCTCCTTAAAAGGGATCTAGAGTAGGGGGTCCATAATATAGGGCCTTAAGAATTACGTGTACTACAGGGGCCTAAATAATTACCTAGACTATTTTGTTGGGGTTCCTTCTTATACTTATAGTTTAATGGGCCCCCAAACCCTCTTCTGATTATTAAGGCCCCTGTATTACCTGCATAGTAGAATGTAGGATTTCTATATTCGGACTTACTACTATGATTCCTCCATTCCCAACTAACCTAAGGTAAGTTATAGGATTATTAAGGCCCCTACCTTATAGATCCCTACTATGATTTGGGGAAGTATCCCCCCCCTAACAGTACTTAGGACCCTTTGGGCCAGGGAGCCCACAACTCCGTAGAGCGGTTCAAAAGCGGTTCAAGGCTTTATGGTTTAAGGGTTCAGGGCTTTATGGTTTATTGGTTTGGGGTTTTATGGTTTAAGGGTTTAGGGTTTTATGGTTTAAGGGTTCAGGGCTGTATGGGTTAAGGGTTTAGGGCTTTCGTGGTTTAAGGGTTTAGGGTTTTATGGTTTAAGGGTTTAGGGTTTAGGACTTTTACGGTTTAGGGCTTTAAGTGTTTAGGGCTTAGGGCTCAAAAACTGTTTTCTGTTTTTGGCGTTTTAGGGTTTAGGTCACCTAGCGCAGGGTATGCAAGGGACCAAACGAAGGTACACCAACCTATGCTTAAGGGTTGCATTGGTTATCCTAGGTAAATTCAAAACCCACCCACCCACCCACCCACCCGCCTCCTCGCCCCCTAACCCCGAAGCCTCAATCCTCAACCCAAGCCCTACCGGACCAATACAGAGTCTCACCCTGCCTCGTTTTCAGGCGCCTCCTCTTCTACATAGCAAGTCACAACCATCAAGCATAGAACTAGGCACTCTACAAAACTGGTCGGGAATGAATTTCTAACCACCCGGTCACCTCAAAGCTTCGGTGGCTTGGTACGTTTAGCCTGAAGCGGGTCATGATGTCCCGAACCCTATGCCGAAACTCAACATTGCCGTTGTCTGTTCGCTCGAAGCGGATTTCATTATCCTCAGTCTGCAGAACAGTCGTCGCTTCTCATGTTTAGTCTGACTTCAGTTTAAGTGAAACATAAGAAGCTTCGAACCCCATATTATGACCACACTTGCTTTACTCTTGTTGAAGTCGCAGGAGTAGTGGGCTCTTGGTGTTTGTCACCACATCCTCAAGACTCGCTACTCCGAATGCAGAGCCGGGCAAAAAGGTGTTGGCCAGTGAGCTTTGGGAGGTAGGGCCTATACGGTTCTAAGCTGAAAGCGCTTCGAGGATATTTGATCGGGCTTTTTTGCACGGGATTTGGTTGGTTTCTGATTGGCGGAGAACGGCAGAGCTTTGAACGCAGGGATTCAGGCGTGTCTGAATCCATTGTGGTGCACAAGAGGGTACTGCGTCCGAATATGGTAAAGTGTAGAGGGGCCCTACAAAAGACTGGGTTATGATATTGATATTAGCCCCTTGTCTGAAAATCTAAGCCCCAACACTTAGACAGTGTTACGGCATTTTGGAAGGGTTTACCTTAACCCCCAATAACCTACCTTCTATATAAAGAAATCATATTAGGGGGCCCTAAAGAGGTAGGTTCCTTAGGGTCCAGGTCGGGTAGGAGTCGAGCATTTAAGTGTTTTCAGTGCTAGTTTCGGTGTGCCTGATGTGACGCTAATCGTGCAGGCTCCTGTATTACACCCTGTCCGTAAAGGCCCTGATTCTGGGATCGGTCATGTACTCCGGGATGCACCGCCGATGTAGACCCTGATCAAGATACACTCTATCTTTAAGGGCCCGAATCTTAGGATCTATAGTGGCCTTAATGATCTGGAATAGGGCTCTGGATGTTGATTTCAGGGCTTGCGGTTTACCTGGACACCAGAAGGAATGCAGAATAACAGCCCTTTATAGAGAATAGGTGTTGGGGCACTCTTTTACGCACGTTTGTACGTTTGGGGGGTTGAATACCCAGAGGGTCCATATAGACTACCATTATGGAATTAGGTCCCAACAGACCATCCCTATTGTGGTTTAGGGGACCTACTTCCATAGTAGTAGTATATATCCCTAAGGGTCCATGTACCCATATAGAGATACATGGGCCCCAATGTACCTATATAGGGACACATTAAGGCCAATGTATATACTATATGAGTACATGGACCCTTAAATCCCTAAACCCCTATAGAACCCTTATAGGACCCC
This sequence comes from Symbiodinium sp. CCMP2592, assembly GCA_905221615.1. NCBI lineage: Eukaryota > Dinophyceae > Suessiales > Symbiodiniaceae > Symbiodinium > Symbiodinium sp. CCMP2592. The sequence goes on along the minus strand of CAJNDT010004368.1, from coordinate 514,477 downwards.
TTATAGTAACCTTTAAAGGAGCCCTTAAAGGAACCCTTATATAAAGGAACCCTTATAGGACCCTCTGGGATATTGGGGCCTAGATAATTGCCTATACCATCTTGGAGGTTGCTTAGTACTAGGATGCCCAGTTATTAGGGGTACCTTTAAAGAGATTTATAAGGGTTCCTTAAAGGGGTCTATAAGGGTTCTATAAAGGGTTTAGGGTTTCCGAGAATTAGGGGCTAGGATGCCCAGTAGTACCCTTATTCCCCCCTCCCCTTGTTCCTTTTTTGTAGTCCTACGTTCCTTAGAAAGTTACCGAATACCAAGAAGAGAGGCCTTTTTGTTCTTAGGTTACTGGGTATCCTAGTACTAGAGTATATACTGTTGATGATATAAATCTTGCATGACCTTAAGGACCCTAGACTCTGGGATGTATGGTATATTCCTTAGTATGGGTCATGCAGGATTTATATGATCAACCGTAGTTATAGTATAACCGGCCCCCAAAACCCCGTTCTAATTATTAAGGCCCCTACATTAGGTATGCTTGGCATTTGCTCAAGATTGCGCTTTCTTCCTGGGGCTCTAGCTGGGCCTTGGTGCTTTGGTCTCCATTTCTTCTCTCAGAAGCGGAGTTATAAGTCCCCTGTCACCTGATATGGGTTATAAAGTTAATTATATACTTGTAGTTTGAACTATAACCCCAGCCTACTGATTACTACTTCTCGAAGCTTTGGCTCCAAACGGCAGCTTTCCGAGTCGGTCCTTCCAGCCCGTGCAAGCAGCAATGCTTCGCATGAAGCGTCTCTCAGGAGAAGTTTTGACATCCTTCCACGTCGAGGAGCTGAGCGGCATGAACGTGAACAATGTGAAAGAATTGAAACAGCGACTGCATCAGCACCATGAGTTGCCCCCGCGATTCAGACAAAGGATTCTTCGCGACGGCGACACGAATGATCCGATAGATGATGCCATTATGCTTGACTCCTTGCTGCAATCGCAGGCCGTGGCCACGACGTACTCTCAAACGGACGAAGGAGCCTCGAAGAAGCAAAGATTACTTCACGAGCAGAGCGGTTCGGAAGCTTGTGTCGTGGATCTGCAGGTCGTGTTAGTGGCATTCTGCGATGCTTCTGCGCACGAGCGGCTGCAGCTCGCTGTAATGGTGCAAGACGGCCGCGCGGACAAGGCAGGGCGGTTTGATACAAGAAGCCGAGCAAAGACATCCCGGCAGTCCACATAGTCATGTTTAGGGTTTAGGGGTTTAGGGTTTAGGGTTTCCTTGCACCGTCCCAACCCTCGACACGATCCCACGAAAACATCCTACTAAACCTCGGAGCCCTGTCTTTAAAGTTGTAGATCCACATTAAGGAAGCCGTTCACGCTTTCTCAAGCTCTCAGGTTGAAGCTCTGCTGCAGCTCCCCATGGACCCGGATGCTGTTTTTACAGATGAAATAGATGGCCTTACTCCATTGATGATAGCGTCTGTAAACGGCCGCGTGGAGATCGCACAGTTGCTCCTGGAGGCCGGCGCTGACCCCGATGTCGTGAGTGACGGTGATGGCTCCACAGCACTGATGTGCGCGGCACGGACAGGTGATGCTCAAGTCTTGCAGTTGCTCCTGGACGCCGGTGCACAGACGGATCTGTGCAATTCGGATACCGCGACTGCGCTGATGGCTGCAGCAGCGCGCGGTCACGCTCCCGTCGTGCAGCTGCTTTTGGAGGCAGGCGCTCAGAAGGATCTGCGTGATGATCGGGGCAGTACGGCGCTGATGCGTGCAGCCTACAACGGTCATGCTCCAGTCGCGCAGTTGCTGCTTCAAGCCGGTTGCCAACCGGATATTTGCGACAATTTGGGCAAGACACCGCTGATGGATGCAGCAAGCCACCATCATGCTGAAGTCGTTCGATTGCTCCTGGAAGCCCGTGCTGAGAAGGATGTGCGGAATTCGTTTGGCCAGACGGCGCTGATGGTAGCAGAGGATCCCGAGGTCCGGCGATTGCTGGAGGCTACCTACTTGGAGGATCATGGGACTTAGTAAGTAAGGTTTTAAGTACCTTAATTGGGGTTATAAGTAGTTACAAGTATAGTTACCCTAATTATAACCCTAGTTACTAAGTCCCACGATCCTTTAAGTAGTCCTTCGAAAGTACGTAATTAAAATATTGGCCCAACACCTATAAAAAGGGCTGTTATCCTACATCCCTATGTCTCGAGGTGATCCTAAACGCCCTGACCCTAAAGCTTATATGTATATATATATATATATATATATATATACATAAACACGTCCTTCTGGTATTTGGGGGTTTGGGTAGTCCTGACTGCAGCTGAACCCAAAAGCTCTCCACCGCAGGCCGATTGAAAATGCCCGCAGTGGAAAGTCTTACCAGGAGGGTCCGTATAGCGTTCCTTTCAGCGCTCCTTTAAGGCGATGGTTCTATAGGGTTTAGGGTTTAGGCGCCATATATTCGACACTACCATTATGGAATCAGTCTCAACAGCCATAACAGGGATCGTCCTTTCGGGCCGGATTCCATAATTTTAGTAACTTCTGGCTTATCGAGATAAAAGCCCATCACCCGAGTACGGATCAAACAGTTGTTTCGGTTTCCCTGATTGTAGTAATAGCATGATACACCCCGAAACCCTTCTCTAATTGCTAAGGCCGCTGCATTACGCCCTGTCTTTGGGGACTCTGATGTGGGAAAAGTCGTACGATCCGGAATGCATTCTCGCAGTGATCTTGGTTACTGCCGGTGTACGGCCCGATCAATAGACACCCTTTGTTTCAGGGCCCTGATTGTATCTACAACAATATGATCCTGATTGGGGCTCTGGATGTTGATTTCAGAGCTTGTGGATTGAAGCTTGGTATTTAGAACTGATGATTGCGCTTTCTTCCAAGGGCTTTGGTTGGGCTTTGGAAGGTCCATGATCCTTTAAGCAGGGTCTGGATTAGCTAAGTACTAAGTAAGGTTCTTGCCTGCACAGAGCCATTTTGGCTCTTCTCCTGAGCCAACAGTTGCATCAATTCGTCACGTAGTGCCGACCAGCTTCTTGTCTGACATATATTTCTGAAAACTTACTGATATCGCACCTCAAACTCCGTATGAAAGAATACAGCAAGACACCCAAAACCATTTTCGGTTTTTTGAAGTTCCCATACTGATTTATGTAATCATCCTAAGCCCATGTTGCACCCCATAAGCAACAACGGCACAGGCCGAAGGCCTTGTAACAATTATTCAGGATCTGTGGGGGGCCGTATAACGTTATTAGCGAAAGGTTGTTTGCCTGCCCCCCCTGGCCCCCTGGCCCCCTGGCTCATTCTCGAAAAAGGACTATAACGGAATCTTATCTAAGCGCAAGCGCTCAAACCCAAACCTTAAGCAATGACAAATGCTTCCCTAAACCCGGAGCCCTCAGCAAATATGGGAGTTTCCGAAAACAGGGGACCCTAATATAGTACCCTAAATAGTAGGATCCTTAATATAAGGACTCCAAATAAGGTACCCCGAATTTTCGGAAACCCCCATATGGTAAACACTATGCACGTCGCTGCATCACCTCTTCAAAGCAGCAAGTTTCCAAGCTCCCGCTTTTCGCGGTTAGCATCAGGGTTGAGAGTTCCACAGCGCTCTCCCAACCTCGATCATAGCGCTGTCCAGGTGTTGGAGATCAGGGCTTAGGGTTTAGGGTTTAGGGTTTAGGGCTTAGGGTTTAGGGTTTAGGGTTTAGGGTTTAGGGTTTAGGGTTTAGGGTTTAGGGTTTAGGGTTTAGGGCTTAGGGTTTAGGGTTTAGGGTTTAGGGTTTAGGGGTTTAGGGAGGGTGTTGCGCTTGTGGCTTAGGTCCAGTGTGAGGCAGAGGCAAGTATGTTGGAGCGTCATACGTGCTTTCGTCCTACGAATCTGAACGCTGTGCTCGGCGAGGGTATTGAAGCGAGGGCAGTCTTGTCTTGTTTCCCAGAGGGTCCATATACACTACTACCATTATGGAATTAGGTCCCAAAAGCCATACTAGGGATGGTCTTTCAGTACCTAATTCCATAATGTTAGTGCTGTTAGTGTATATGGACCTTCTGGGTGAAGAAACCTTCACTCAGTTGATAGGATTAGGTCCCGAAACCCACAATAGAGATTGTGTTTTCGGATTGGAATCCATAACGGTAGTGTGCATGGACCCTCTGGGTTACTCAGTCCCCTTCTCTTTGTCAGAGTTGGGTAACATTCTTCATATTTATGGGTACTTAAACCCAATAAGGAATAAAAATGTACATTTTCATCCTATCCCAACAATGAACTCAGGTGCGGAGTTCCTGCTCTTGACCCTCTGGGTTTGCTCTACACATCGGGTAGTTGTCAAAATTAGGGTCCCATTTTGGGTCCTTATTATAATACGGCAACTCATACTTAGGGTACCCAACAAGGGAACCATAATTTTGACAACCACCCACATCGAGCATTTAGATTTCGGCTTTAAGACTGGAGTGTTCTGTAACCCTTGGGCTCCAGTTTCATAAGCAGTAGGTTTCTAGGGTACATTACATAATATATGTTTAAACAGTAACGCACTATTTAGGTAACCGGCGCCCTAGTGTAAGGGTGATCTGATTGTATCAATCAGCAGTGTAATTCCTCACGCGGTCCAAAGAGCAATTACATAATCCTAAACCCTAAACCCTAAACCCTAAATATTGTACCCTATAAGCCTGGACCGGTCACAGACCCGCCCAAAGGGTTGTTGATATAAACCCTGCATTACCCTCAATAAGGAATATACCATAATTCCCATAGTCTAGGGTCCTTAAGGTCATGCAGGATTTATATCATCAACCGAATTGTAGGAGTTTCGTAGTCCCAAACCGAGGATCCTAAGTCCGAAAGCCCAGATTTGGCGTTTCGGATTACAACACCCAACTTTCAAATCGTCCCAAGTACCTATATAGTAGAAAGTTGGGTTTTGAAACCAGGAATTACTGCCATGATTTGGGAAGGTTTCCCCCATAGCACTACCTAGCCTAAACCCTAAGGCCTGAACTAGGACGCTTTGGGACCAGCAAGGACTGATCTTTGAGCTCACTTGAAGCACGCCCGGACACTTCCAGGACTCAAAGGGTTGATTTCAGGGGAAACCATAGAACAGATGCTTGGAAGGATAGTAGGATTGGATACCTGTTGAGCGTTCAAGCTCCATCCTTTGAGGCAGCCGTCGGACATGGATTTCGACCTGGCCAATAAGCACAAAAAGGAGGCCGAAGACAGGGTGGGATTCTCACCAAAGCCGATTATGCGGGGTTCGGACTTTTTAGGATAATGTCCCTTTCCAGTTCTTCATAAATATATCCCAACACTCTAATCTAACAAGCAAAGCCCTACATAAACCCTAAACCCAAAATCCCTTAGCCAAAAATCCCTACGGAATCCTTACAGGAGCCCTGTAAAGGAGCCCTGTTCTCATGATCGACGCCTTTACAGTAGGCCCCGCGACCCCACACGCTCAAAGTCTTGGTGCACTTTATTCTAAACCCACCGAAACCCAAATATGGTATATACTATAAGGAGGGGTTCCCGTATAGGAACCCCTTTGTAGGCAGGTACATGGAGCCTTATATTTGGAGGATCATGGGACTTCGTAAGGTTATAAGTACCTTAATTGGGGTTATAAGTAGCTAAGTAGTTATAAGTATAGTTACCTAAATTATAACCCTAGTTACTAAGTCCCATGATCCTTCAAGTAGGGGTTGCTTGTTCTTTGAGTGGTTGAGTTTGGAGAAGCCAATCATCCCACAGGTTGATTTGCAACAAAAGCAGCCCGCAGGCGGCAAACGGGGTTCACCCTGTCGAGGGTGAACCGCTGACCTCTATAAACTCCGAACGGTAAACTAGCTGAGCCCCCAAAGCTCTAGATGCCAATTTACTGAAGAGAAGCTCGTTGCAAAAGAACTTGAGGCAGCCCTACCCTTGTCAGAAACCCTATAGAATCCTGAGTCCTTCTAAGAAACCGCTCGAGTTACGGCGTCTCATCATCCTCCAAGTACAACCCACGAGCACCCTTATGGAGCCCTTATCAACCCTTATGGTACCCCTTGGAGGTACCCTGTAAGGATCCTTGTAGTACCCAGGCCCAGGTAGCTTTAGCAATAGCAGTAGCGGTATCACTAGCAGCAGCAATGGCAGCATCAGTTGTAGTAGTAGTAGTAGTAGTAGTAGTAGTAGTAGTAGTAGTAGTAGTAGTACTAGTAGTAGTAGTAGTAGTAGTAGTAGTAGTAGTGGTAGTAGCAGTCGTAGTCGTAGTCGTAGTCGTAGTCGTAGTGGTAGTGGTAGTGGTAGTGGTAGTGGTAGTGGTAGTGGTAGTGGTAGTGGTAGTGGTAGTGGTAGTGGTAGTGGTAGTGGAAGTGGTAGTGGTAGTGGAAGTGGTAGTAGTAGTAGTAGTAGTAGTTGTAGTAGTAGTAGTAGTAGTAGTAGTGGTGGTAGTAGTAGTAGTAGTGGTAGTGGTAGTGGTAGTGGTAGTAGTAGTAGTAGTAGTAGTAGTAGTAAAACCCAAGAGCCAGGTCGAGCAGAGAAGAAGAGAGGCGAAGCGCAAGCTCGAAGAGAAGAAGAAGGCTGAATGAAGTTATGGGCTCTAGCTTAGCGGGGTTCCTTTAAAGCTAGTTTCCGTAAAACCCTAAACCCTAAACCCTAAACCCTAAACCCTAAACCCTAAACCCTAAATCCCTAAATCCCTAAACCCTAAACCCTAAACCCTAAACCCTAAACCCTAAACCGTTTAGGGCTTTAGTTTTATGGTCTTAGCGGGTTCTCAGGCCTGAAGTTTTGAGCTTCGACGCTTGAAGTTTAGCATTTTGAGGTTTAGGGGGGAAGTTTAGGCGTTGACCTTAAAGGTAAAACTTCCGTTTAATTAAGAGTTTCTTTTGAGAGCTTCCTTCAGAGTTTAGGGTTGTAGGGTTTAGGGTTTTGAGGCTTGCAGTTTTGGGCTTTGAGGCTTTATGGTTTAGGGTTTCGAGTTTGGTTACTTGCGTCTTTTGCAATTTAGGGACGTAGGTTAAGTATAGGGCTTCCTGGACTTGAGTACTTATAAGTATCAAAGGGGAAAAGGAGGGACCCTTACTGGGGACCCCTACCCTATAATGGGCTATATAATGGGTATATAATCGCTATAGTGAGGGTATATACCTAGGGGTCCTTGTTAAGGGTCCCTCCTTTTACCCTTGGATAGTAACAGAGTATGGAGCCTGTTTGCCCAATTGGGGGTTTGAGCCTTTTTTTCTGGAGAAGGCTGAGTTAAGGGTCAACAAGGTCTTTGGGGTTATACAGATGTCTAAGAGTTTTGGACTTTATCAGCTTAAGTGTTCATTGGTGTTTCCTTTAATGAAAGGCAGTACGAGTTCGTTTCAGGGACCGTAAGTTGACGTGCCCGATCAAGCTATTCATAGCCCCAGTCATGACCCGTTTGCTACGTCCGTATCCCTTGAATCCTTTACGTGAGCCCAAGCCCGGTAGCTTGGTTCTCCTAGGTTTTCATGGCATTGACGCAAGGGCCAACTACGAAGCTTCTGGTGTTTTGGAACCAGGGCGGTTGGGTTTTCGACTTTACATGCCAGTGTCGCTGCATGCCACCGGTCGGGATAAATCCGCAAAGCGGGAAATCCGATGTCCTAAACCCTAAACACCGATGTCCTAAGCCGAGCCGAGCTAAAAGCTCAACACCCGAAGATCCTAAGCCCATTTCTTTTGCAGGGCAACGCCTCATCCTCGGGAGCTGTTGATTCCCCAAACCTCCCAGGCCCTACCTGGACCCCAAGAGAAGGCGTCCGTTACACGTGAGAGGGATCTTGAGAGGCAACCCTGTAAAGGCCCACAAAGAGCCACATAGGATGCCAGGAAGTCTTCAAAAAACTATAAATGTGAAAAGCCGCATAGGATGCCAGGAATTCCTAAACACTGTAAATGTGAAAAGCCGCATAGGACGCCAGGAATTCCTAAACACTGTAAATGTGAAAAGCCGCATAGGATGCCAGGAATTCCTAAACACTGTAAATGTGAAAAGCCGCATAGGATGCCAGGAATTCCTAAACACTGTAAATGTGAAAAGCCGCATAGGATGCCAGAAATTCCTAAACACTGTAAATGTGAAAAGCCGCATAGGATGCCAGGAATTCCTAAACACTGTAAATGTGAAAAGCCGCATAGGATGCCAGGAATTCCTAAACACTGTAAATGTGAAAAGCCGCATAGGATGCCAGGAATTCCTAAACACTGTAAATGTGAAAAGCCGCATAGGATGCCAGGAATTCCTAAACACTGTAAATGTGAAAAGCCGCATAGGATGCCAGGAATTCCTAAACACTGTAAATGTGAAAAGCCGCATAGGATGCCAGGAATTCCTAAACACTGTAAATGTGAAAAGCCGCATAGGATGCCAGGAATTCCTAAACACTGTAAATGTGAAAAGCCGCATAGGATGCCAGGAATTCCTAAACACTGTAAATGTGAAAAGCCGCATAGGATGCCAGGAATTCCTAAACACTGTAAATGTGAAAAGCCGCATAGGATGCCAGGAATTCCTAAACACTGTAAATGTGAAAAGCCGCATAGGATGCCAGGAATTCCTAAACACTGTAAATGTGAAAAGCCGCATAGGATGCCAGGAATTCCTAAACACTGTAAATGTGAAAAGCCGCATAGGATGCCAGGAATTCCTAAACACTGTAAATGTGAAAAGCCGCATAGGATGCCAGGAATTCCTAAACACTGTAAATGTGAAAAGCCGCATAGGATGCCAGGAATTCCTAAACACTGTAAATGTGAAAAGCCGCATAGGATGCCAGGAATTCCTACAAACTGTAACGGTGGCGAAACACGTTTGCAAGCTACTGTGTGACTGGGAAGAGAGCGCACGCCAGACACGGAGAGCTTCTTTGGTAAGGGCCTGACCAAACTACTCTAGGGGCCTCAATAATTTCCTAGAGTATTTTTTTTTGGGGTGGGTACTTAATTATATATCAAAACCCTATTCTAATTAGCAAGGCCCCTTTTTAGCAGCATGATCCCTTGACTTCCTTGAGCTCGAGCCCATGGACCCTAAGCCCACAAGCATGATCCCGTGACTTCTGCGTAAACCCAAAGCCCCAAACTCTAGACCCAACAAATGCTTACTCCAAAGCTTCACACTCGGCCTCAAACCTTCACTCGAAGATGTGACTCCTTACAGATCTGGTACAACCTACTATAGTGTCTGAGCAGCTCGTAATAGTGTTCCTTGGATTCCTCAGTAGAGTTATATGACAATGTACCCCCAAACCCTGCCGTAACTGTTATGGCCAGATCCTCTACCCGAAAAGCCGAAGCCCCTGCATAGATCAGCCGGAAGCACCGAACACTTACTTGTGCTTTCAACCCTAGTCATAGCTTAGCTTAGCAGCCTCTCTCACCATATTGGTTCTCAGTGTTAAGGCCATATCATACAGGGCCCTTGTACTTTCCAATGCCACCCTAAAAACCCCCTTAATCTCGGACCTAGAGTAGGCCCTTATTCCCTTTTTGGGGGGTTGTTCCCTAATAAGCCCCTTTAAACCAAAAAGGGCACCCTTTTTATTCCTAGGCTACTCTTGGGTCTAGTAATCCTACAAAACCCGACGTTACCAGCAACCCCTACGCACGAAACCTTAAACTTTAAACCCTGAACCCTGAACCCTAAACCCGAAACCCTAAACCCTAAACCCCTGAAGCCTTAAACCCTGAACCTTAAACCCGAAACCTAAACCCTAAACCCTGAACCCTGCAACCTACACCCGGAAGCCTTAAACCCTAAGCCCTAAACCCCTGAAGCCTTAAACCCTGAACCCTCCACCCTTCAACCCTAAACCCTAACCTGAAGCCTTAAACTTCTTAAACCCCAAAACCCCTGAAGCCCTAAACCCTAGACCCTAACCCCTGAAGCCTTAAACTCGATGTTCTGGTATCTCCACGGCAGCGAGGAAGAGGAGATTCGAGCTTCCTTAGAGCAGGCAAGGCTTTGGGAGGGATGTGGGGAGGGGATAATATAGGGGGCCTTAATGGGTCCATAATAAAAACAATAATAATAATAATAATGATAATAGTAATAGTAATAATAACAATAATATTAATAATAATAATAATAATAATAATAATAATAATAATGATAATAATAATAATAGGGTTTTAGGGTTTAGGGTTTGGGGTGGGTGCTTGCAAGGTTTTGGGGGCGATGTGGAGAGCAGATAAGGTAGGGGCCTTACTTGGAGGATCCTGGGACTTAGTAAGTAAGGGTTCCTTAAACGGCTCCTTAGAGGGATCTATAGGGTTCCTTAAAGGAATCTATGGGTTTGGGGTTTAGGGTCTACTTCGAGGATCATGGGACTTAGTAAATAAGGTTATAAGTACCTTAGTTGGGGTTATAAGTAGCTCTAAGTATAGTTACCTTAAAAATTACCCTAGTTACTGAGTCCCATGATCCTTTAAGTAGTGGGTCTATAACAAGGGTTCTATATTGTGGGGCCTTAATAGTTACCTACACTATCTTGGTGGTTTTATATGACAAGATAGACAAATGGGCCCCCAAACCGTAGTCTAATTATTAAGGCCCCTGCCGTAGGCTAAGGGCTGGAGGGTCCTGGGGTGTTTTCGAGGGCATCACAGGGCTCCTGATACTGGTTCTTTCTTCTATGCGTTCGATTGTAGCGGTTCTCGAAGGTTCTGGAAGGTGTTCTTCCATAAGTTGTCTAGGGTGTTTAATACGTGCCCTGCGTTTGTTCTCCTGGGCAAGACGGCTCAGTAGGCCTTTCTTCGTAAGAGCCTCGACAGAACAAAAAGGTCTCCTTGCCAATGGCAGAAGTCCGGACTCTGTGGGCTTTCATATTCCCTGAGGGTCCATGTACCTATATAGCATATACTTTGGGCCCAATATATCTATATAAGGAGTACTTTAATGTAACCTATAAAGCGTTTGGGAGTTTCCGAAAATTAGGGGTACCTTATTTTGGGCCCCTTATAACAAGGATCCTACTATTTGAGATAATATATTAGGATCCGCTATTTTCGGAAACTCCCATATTTGTCAACTTGGGAGAGGGTTTCGTGTCTTTTCTGAAAGGGAGCTGAGCGGAAAGTGAATAGCAATTAGCTTACCGTACAGCTTTGCTTCCTGAAGAAATGGGTCGAAATAATCAGTAATGATATCCCCTCGTAGTCCTTTTAAATGGTGTTTATAGTATACCACCCAAAAACCTGTTTGTCAAGGCCCCTGCATAAGTCTGATTAGGAAGCGGGATCATGGTCACCAGGTTTTCAGGAGCTTGCTTTCCGCCTGTCCATGCTGGCCTCTTATTGATATCAACACTGCTCGTTCCCGCTCTGAACACCGTGAGTGTATGGCGCAGAAGAAGACTGCAAGAACCATAACATCACAGCTTGTGGACATCACTATGTCTTGCTCAACCGCTGTCTGGCAAAGCTGTCCAAACATGCATGCCCTAGATGGCCAAAACAAGCTTCTAATGCGCTATGCATCCTCGCACGGAAAGCTTTCATTACCACTTTAGACACCCCTGTAAAGTCTGCAGAAATCCTGCTAAACCTGTGTGATATCCCTGGACCCCCCAACTACCCTCTATCACATTTTTCCCAAATACCCACTGTTGAGGACCATAAAGGCTCCATTAAAGGGCCATTGAGGGGTCCTGGTCAGTGATATCATATGCGTGGTTGTCAAAATTATGGTCCCTTTTTTGGGTCCCTGATATAGTACGGCACCTAATGTTCAGGGTACCCAAAACAGGACCATAATTTTGACAACGATCCATATAGAAGGACCTTATTTGGGGTCCTTATAATAAGCATCCTACTATTTGGGGTACTGTATTAGGGTCCCCTATGTTCGGAAACCCCCATGTGAACCTTTGTCAAGCTCCGCCCACTCACGACCGAAGGAGCAGAGAGATCGCGAATTGCGACGGCTCCAGCAGGCCTTATCGGACTTCCACACTTTGTAGGGCGTTAGAGCTTTAGAGCTGTAGGGTTTGGGGGTTCAGAGCTTCAGAGGTTTAGGGTTTGGGGGGTTTGGGGTTGCAAGGCCTTTGGGTTTGGGTTCTTTTGGGGATAGGGGTGCTTACGGCTTTGGTGGTTTGTAGAGCTGATGCGTTTCAGGCCGAATCTCGGCAAGGCAAAAGTGGAGGGCGTTTGAAAGCTACTTGGAGGGGCAGGGGACTTAGTAAGTCATTTATAAGTAGGGTTATAATTGGGGTGACTCCATTTAGGGTACTTATAACTCTACTTATACCCTACTTACTAAGTCCCCTGCCCCTCCAAGTAGGTTCAAGGGGGAAAGGGAGGGACCCTTAATTTAATGGGACCTAAATCCTGTAATCCCTATAATGGGCTATATAATGGGTACATAATAGCTGTACTAAGGGTATCTACCTAGGGGTCCTTATTAAGGGTCCCTCCCTTTACCCTTGGATAGGTGGGCGAGAAGGAGCCTTATAGGTAGGGCATCCAGTAGGGAGATTAGTTTTACGGGGCGGGATCCAATAGAGGGAGTTTAGGGTTTCGGGTTTCAGTTTTCTTCTTATCAAAGTATCGCCGCATCCGTCTTATGGGGTCTCAGGACGGATACTGAATAAGTGGCAGCAGAGAAATCTTTACCATTCTCAACTCCTTTCGACCGAGATGGTTGAGATTTTCGGCATGGAGTGGCCTAATTGGAGGGTCTGGCGAACTAGCACGCAGCTTATCACTGAGTTTGTAAGTGTTTCAGTAGTAGGAGATGTCTTATGTACTTGCAAGCCCACATACAACCTCATATTACCGCCCCAGATCCTGTACGTACACCCCAATGAGGATCCAATCGCCAACAGAAGAATACCAGCTCCCTAGCCTTTCAGAACCGTTGTTCCTACTGGCACCCTACCTGGAACCCCAACCACTGGTTTTCTGGACTGATATTAACGCACGAAATAGAGATAAGTTTTGCGAACGAGGCTGAGGAAGATCGAAAGCGGGCAGAGGCGCCGGCTTGGGCATGTGCGCGTGCATGCGTGCGCGCGCGGGTGTGGGTGTGAGTGGGTGCTTTCTGTTTGGGGGGAAGGGGGGGGGTTGTTGCTTGCGGTGGTTCGAAGCTCAGAGTTTTCAGCCTGCAGAGAATGGGATCTGTGGCTTCATTAGGCTTTTGAAGGGTGTTATTTGGCTTGCTCCCAGTTCTGTGGACTTCCTGTAAGGATCGACATTTCCGATTCAAGCACGAACCGAAGTGGGGCTTCAGTCAAAGTAGTTTCATACTTTTACGCAGGGGTCGGAGTTGTAACGACGCCTTCGAAGAAGGCTTTAAGTCGACTTCTGGTGATTGTAAAACTACCTGCGGGGAGGCGGGGCGTGTGTGTGTGTGTGTGTGTCTTCATCCGAATGGTTTTCGCAAATTAGGCTGTAACGGTTACGCTTTAGGGAACCCGTCTATACCCTCAACCCTGAACCTAACCCGAAGTATACTAGGTACTAGGAGCACTTTGTAGTAATCCCTTAGCTAACCTTCATCGTAAGCCTTAACTTATAGAAATCCTCATGTTGCAGGGCCAAACTCTGCCCTGTTGGTACGGGTGGGCCCCAGTGAAGCGTGCTTATGAACTTGGACTCGCGGGTTTCCAAGTGTCGGACCCAAACCCTGCAACCCAAAATACTAAAATTCTAAGCCCTGACCTGGAACCCAAAAGCATACCTGAACACCCCCGAACCCAAGGCACGAAAGCGCAAGCCTCAACCCCCTCAAGTCCCTGACGGCTGAACCCTTAGCACCCCTAGCAACACGTGAGGAAGCTATGCAGAAACCTCACTCGAAACGATGAAGCCTAAGCGTTAACTCCGCCCTAGTACGCGAAGACAAGAAGCTATGACAGCTACTCCCCAACCCCTCAATTCAGCAACGTACTTTCTATTCAAACTAAGGATCTTTGGATGATCTAAGATGCATTCCTGAATGAATATCCTCATAAGCCCCGACTCGGAGGACCATGAAACTTAGTAAGTCACATTGTAAGTCCCGTACCGGGGTTATAAGTATTCATATATTGAGTAAAGTTACATTGCTTAGAACTTTAGTTACAAGCTCCCATGACTTCTTACATACACCGAAGAGTTCTTATCGAACCGTTACAGTAGCCTTTGTAATAACCCTTCAAGGTACCTTTTAAGGAATCCTTTAAGTCACCAAGTCCCATGATCCTTCAAGTAGAGTCAGTCAGGCCGAACGGCAGCTAAACGAAGGCATCAGGCGCGAGCCGGCAGTTCACAGGGGGTACTTAAATCAAAGGGTCCTGGCACGTGGTAACTCGTGGCACAAGCAAGGTACGCATACTTAGCTGACTTGAAAGTCCCATCATCCTCCAAGTAATTAGGTTGTAGGGTTGGGGTACTTGTAGGGCTTTCAAGTGCGTACAAATGCAGTGTATATATACATGTATACACACACATAAATATGTATGTATGTATATATATATATATATGTGTGTGTACCCAAGTAGCGTTCCTTTAACGGTTCTTTTAAGGGATCTATAAGTGTTCTATAGCGGGTTTATGAGTTATTTACAGGGGTTCCTTCGGGAATGAACAGTTCATATCGCATGCAGGCTTTGTAAAGGTATACGATTGAGAGCCCCGTGGTTTGAGGGGCTTGGTTTTTAAGGTCCATGGCCCCAGTTAGTTCGAGCTTCCTGTATAGGGTTCCTGTTCGGCCTCCAGTAAGGGATTTCACAAGCAGTCTAACAGGTTTTGGGGGTTTCGGGCGGATTGGGGTTTAAGGCTCTAGGACCCCAGTAGTACCTTTTACTAACTTTGATGTCGGGGTTTCCGCATTTTCCGCATTAGCGCTGAATAGCACGAACATGGGGCACCCTCATAAGGGCATACTTGCAACCCAGAGTTTCCAACTTTTGGGCTTCTACTGTGAACAGATATTTGCTGGGGGCCGGACTATCCATTGACAGCCCTGAGGGGAACGTCTTTTAGGATCACGCTTTCTGAAGAAGAGGGCTTTAGCAGGTTATGTTGTCATGCCCCAAGGCCCTATTGCAACTATCAATATCAAAGCCTCGCTGTTGTGTTACCTGCGGCTTAAGGGCGTGAGGGGTCCCCTCCAAAGTAACTCGCTTCGGACAAAATCCAGAGCTTAGGGTTTAAAGTGGTTTTCTGGGTTCCTCACAGGGTATCTAGATCTTATGAGTATTTACAGGGAATCTACAGTACATTGGTCTTACGAGATTAGGGTTTTGGGCCTTCTGGTGTTCTATAAGTTTCCCTTTAGCACCATTGCCCCTGTGTTCTAGTTCATAAAAATGCTAAAAAGAGATCTCAACCCCGAAAACCAGCCCTGAAGCTTCACGGAGCAGCTCACAAACCCTTGCACCCAACACAAAGTACTTGCAATACAGGGAAATACTAAAAGCTTTCATTCTACTCCAACGATTGACTACCCTAAGGCTCCTAGACCCTTGCAGCGAGGTCCCAAACCCTAGCCCCCAAAGCCGAAACCCTCCCCCAGAAGGCCCAAGACCCTCTTTGGAGCCTTAGGGTATTGATGTTGATGATATTGGCAGCAGCAACAGGAAAACTACCACGGCAGGTACTGCATGCGCTTGAGACCCTACCCTTCCAGCAGGCCATGGACAAAAAGGCTAATATCCACAATTTGCTTAAGGTTCCCTATTATAGTATGATATACCCCGAAACCCTATTCTACTATAGTATGATATACATCTACCCCGAACCACCCATTCTAAGCCCTGCGGGTGCAGGTCTTTACGACCATGTTCTCTGGGTTTTAGGTCCCAGAGAGCCCAATACCCCTTAATTAAGGAATTTTGCTTAAATTAAATAGGTCTTCATATTATGATTTAAGCCATATATCTGAATTAAGGGGTATTGGGCTCTCTGGGTGTACTTAGAGGTTCATGGGACTTTGGAATTAGAGCTTCTTAGAGGGTACTATAAGAGTTACTAAGAGGCATGTATAACCCGCATGAAGGTACTATAACGTATAGTGATTCTCCAAGTAAGGTGTATGTCCATGTATGCATATGCCTTATATCCCTAGGCCCTAAACCGTAGAAAAAAAACCTACCCCTAAGCCGCTAAACCGTAGACCCTAAGCCCCACATATACATTGTGAACTTGATGTTCAGGGTTTGAGGTTTAAGGTCTGCAGGGGGTGCGGCTTTCTGAACCGAGCTGCAGCGCATTCGGGGTGTCCAGGATCCGTATATAGCCCTAAGGGCCCATGTGCTCAACAAGTATGCATTGGCCTGAAGTGCAGCCACTATGTAGGTACCTCTGTGCCCAAGTATGCTGCGAGAATTAATGAGTACACGCATGGACACTGGACGCTTGCGCCCGCGTTTCGTGTCAACTCCTAACCCCCAGACCCCCAACCTTCAAACGAGAACCGTTCTGCTGCGCATTCGGGAAAGAACATGCAGGACGGCATTGAGCACTTCGCCTGGGCAGAAGAGTTTTTGGTCTCTGTCGCCGGGGTCAGCCCACAGAAGGCCCTGTTCCTGATGGAAGAAAACCGAGGCGCCCCGCCACTGCTGGACATCGAGGCTGTAGAGTCACAGAAAGATGTACCTGAAGTGGGGTCGAACTTCAATGCTTTTAGGCGTAGGCCGAGAAGCGCATCGCCCCGGACGGCCTTGCCTACAAGCACCGAGAGTTCATCCGGCAGCTTGGCATCAGGACGAAGCATGGCGAAGAAGCAGGGCTAAGGCAAGGCTTTCAAGCGGCCAGCTGCGGCAGAATCCATGTCCGGCCGCCCGAGTTTATGGCTATCAGGCTTGAGGGTTGTAGGATTTATTAGAGTTTGGGGTCTTTAGAGTTTCGGGTTTAGAGTTTTGGGGTCTGGGGTTGTCGCTCGTAGAGCCTTGCTTTGCTGCCATATGCTCCGCCTTACAACACTCAAAGGGGAGAAGGAGGGACCCTTAATGGGGACCCCTACCCTATAATGGGCTATATAATGGGTATATAATGGCTATATAGAGCGCCTTACAACACAACGTTCACAACTTTGCGGCCCCTCTCTCCGCTAGATTCAGGTCTGCTTTGTGCAAAGGGCCAAAAGTAGTTCCATTCTACTCAGGGTCCAAGTTCCTAAGAGTCGTAAACTCTCTCAAATACTAACCTGCATAGCTACTATCCGATACTATCCTTAAGCCAAGCGCCACTAGTCCTTCGGACCTTTTTGGTGATACTGAGTTGTTAGTACGGTTTTGGTAAGTACTGTAGGGGCCTAAAGAATTACTAATACTATTGTGGGGGCTACTTATTGTACTTACAGTATAATGGCCACAAACCCTGTTCTAATTTTTAAGGCCCCTATATTATGCAGCATCAGGGTGTGGGACACTGGGTTTGGAGTTTGGGTGTGCAAGCTTAGCCACAGACCCTATGTGACCCTCCGGGTGAAGCATGCAGTGAACGAAGAAAGTTGGAACACTGGTTGAGGATGGTTAGTCTTATAATGTTCCTTATACTGTAGCTGCTTAAGCGCATGAGGCTAAGAATTTTCCAACTTTATGGCTTCCACTAGAATAAACCGTTAGGGTTTAGTTGTGCATTACATCATCCACACGACTCCCGAAAGCATCTCCGCCGTAAACATGTTTTATGGAAGTCGGGTAATTAGTAGCCAAATCCTTTTGGGGTCCTTTCCTCACTATACTTACACCATACTTATAACCTACCACCCAAAACCGCATTCTTGTTATTAAGGCTTGCAAGCACCCAAAACCCAAGCCGTACACCCCCTACAAGCCCACAACAAGCTCTCTGAAGGAATCCTGTTGTAATTTTTCGAGGCCTCTACAGCCCAGAGAGTTCATAGATGCTCCCATTATGGATTTAGGTCACCAAGCCATAACAGGGATGGTCCTTTATGACCTGATTACACGATGGTAGTGTATGTGGACCCTCTGGGTATTGTAGATTCCGAGAGGACGGACGACAAACTAGAGCTTCCTCCATCGGCATTGGAGGAAGCCGTGGGATGTTGACGTTCCGGGTTTTAGGGTGTAGGGTTCCCGGCAGTTTAGGGTTTGGGGTGGCATGACCGCTGACGTTTGGTCGGTTCATGGTTCAGTTGGATCTGGTGGGTTTACACAGCGTTTGTCCCGTATGCGTGCTGTGGGCTGGAAGATTCAGCACTTTCGGACCAAGATGTGGTGTTGCCTTAACGGTCCGTGCATATAGCATAATTATATCTCGGCCCCATTTAAAGTATTTCAACAGGGACTACATGAGGCCCATACATCGCCGGGCCGATAGTTTCGACCCACTTGTGCATCATCTTACATACAAGCTCTTGCGGAGTAGCGGCGTACCTCAAAGTGCCGTTTACCCTACGCAGGCCAGCGGAGTAATTACTACGCCGTTTTAAACATATAATACTTTTTAGTTCCGGCGGAGGCCCCAAGGCTCACTTGTGTTAGGGGTCTATGGGGAAGAGGGTGGAGGCCCATGTGTTGTAAAGCATGTTGAAGCTAGTGGGTCGAACTATCGGCCCGGCGCAGCCTGCATTTTCGAGGCAAGAGTCCCCTCCTTCGCAGTCTTGGTGAAAGCAAAGCCGAACACTTTTATTGTGGGGTTGCTTGGGCTGGACTCTGGCACCCAAAATTGACGCTGCGGTGGGACGAAAGTTTGACCTACTCCTCGTTTCGTCGAACACAAGCCCCCATTCCCTCATAGAATCCTAACAAGCAGGACCAACCGGCTACTCCTCCGGAACATTAAAGTAGTATAATTTTAAAACGGGGTATAAAATACTCCGCTGGCCAGGCCACGTAAATCGCACTTTTCGGTACTCCGCTACTCCGCAAGACGTCTTAAGACAAGACAGATCCAGTCGGTCAAAACTTTTGTCCTCCCGATGCCTCACCGGGACCTTTCTGTTCAGCAAACCTCGCCAAACTTGTTGCTGTGTGACCTACCGACCTCCTGCGGGGTCCCCTAGACAGACATCCCCGTCTAAGAAACGATTCAGAAGGCAGTAGTATATTCTTTATTGGCACAAGATGGCACACCGGGCTCTGGTGGTCAGAGAGTATCAAAGTATGGCGAAGCCACATTTGAGGTACCGTTTGAGGGGTCCACAATAAAGGTGGTTTCTTTACTATGGTGACTTATTAATCAAGTTCCATAACAAGAAGCCACTGTATTATTCAGGACCTAGGTTCCAAGACTCAGGGCTTGTATGGCCATTGGGTTGAGGTAGTTTGCCGCTTTGGGATTGGGGGTCCAGGGTTTGGGGTTTTTATGTAAAGACATCATGTGCAAACGCAACGAACCAATCGAAGCAGTCGCTAGAGCAAGACCCAAACGGTCTTCTGAACCGTTTTCGGCCCATAAATCTGTAAACCTGAAATGCTAAACCCTAAACCCTAAACCTACACCGCAAACCGGTAAACTGGCAATTTGGGCACTTGGACCCTTAGGGTTCACTTCTTTACCCACTTTTCTTCAGGGGTATCCTGCCTAAAAACCCTAAACTCCTTGCTTGGAGGTTCACGGGTAGTGATAAGCGGAGTTACAAGCCCCTTAATATGGGTTTTAATTATAGTCAACTCTTGTTAACTCCAGTTATAGCTACCCATGAACCTCCCATTATCGAACCCCTTAAAGGAACCCCTCAAAGAAACCCTTAAAGGATCCCTTAAGGGAATCCCTGAAGGATCCCTTGCAGGGGCCCCAACCCGGAGGGCCCATCTATATATACCAACATGCTGAAACTTAGGCCCCAAAAGACCATCCTTATTGTGGTGTTGGGGCCCTAGTTCCATACTGGTAGTCCATATGGACCCTGTTGTAAACCCTACACACTTTAAGCAACAGCCTGGAAGCTCTCGACTTCCCTTAAACCTGGCAATGCGGAGTCCTTCGATAACGCCTCCACAAGCCTCTAATTATACTTAGTAGCTGAGTGGATACACCTTACCTTTTTGGGGGGATAATATTACCCACTATAAATCTAAAAGTGTGCACTTTGGGGGGGGCTTATGAACTCAGCGACTAAGTATACTTTCGTAGGAAGGTGTTCAACCCCTCACTTGCCAGGGCCTGCCGACCCTTAGTTAGGGTAGCTTCAGAGCTTCTCGTAGAGGGTACCCCTATAGTACGCTCATTGAAGGAACCCTTAAGGGTTCCTATAAGTTTTCCTCTAAAGGAACGTGCCATTCTAGTACCTTATAAAGGAACCCTTAAGGGTTCCTTAAAGGTTTGAAAAAAGGGTTCCTTTAAAGGACCACCCTTTCTTCCAGGAGCTAGAGCGTCAGGGCGCTCTGGAGAAGGGGACGCTCCTGACCTTCGTTCGGAGCTCGGGGCGGCAGCGGGGACTGCAGGCTTATATGCTGGAGGATCATGGGACTTAGTAAGTAAGGTTATAAGCACCTTAATTGGGGTTATAAGTAGTTATAGGTATAGATACCCTAATTATAGCCGTAGTTGCTAAGTCCCATGATCCTTTAGGTAAGTGTTGAGTCCCTTAAGGTTTGGGCTTTGGGCTGCAGTAGGCTTCAAACCTAGACCCTCAATTGCCTTCTAATATCCCAAGGGTCCGGAGGACCCAATAATTAGGTACTCGGTTTTAGGATAGTAGTTATGTAGGTCAGGGTTTTGGAGAGTATATGATTATTAGGTACTTGGACCCTTGGGCATATACCCTAAATATCCATTATCAAGGCCCACAAGGGCTCTATTTACGGGCAGAAGGGGGATCCTGGAACGGCCTGGGGTTTGGGGTACTGTAGAAGCTTATACTTACTAGTACTATTCCTTAGGGTTTAGAGTTTAGGGTTTAGGGTTTGGGGTACTGTAGCAGCTTATACTTACCAGTGCTATTCCTAGGGTTCCTCGTTGTACTTGTACTATCAAAGGAGCCAAAACCTTACTGTAATTCTTAAGGCCCCTACTTAAAAGGATCATGGGACTTCGTAACTAGGGTTATGAATTAGGGTAACCATACTTACAACTACTTACAAGCCCAATTCAGGTACTTATAACCTTACATACTAAGTCCCATGATCCTCGAAGCAGACCCTAAATGCCAAACCCATAGATCCCTTTGAGGAACCTGTAGATCCCTTAAAAGGACCGTAAATCCCTTACTTACTAAGTCCCTACATCAACCGGTCTGGGTTTGGGCTTGAGGTTGCTACTCCGTGCTTCCAGGCCGTTTCGCTTCCAGACCACCCAGCAGCGCGGTTGGCAGGACACAGGGCTTTCCGCAAAGGCAGACATATAGCAATCAGAATAGTAGTACGTAGATGGTAGTGGTAGTGGTAGTGGTAGTGGTAGTAGTAGTAGTAGTAGTAGTAGTAGTAGTAGTAGTAGTAGTAGTAGTAGTAGTAGTAGCAATCGTCGTCGTCGTAAGTCGTAAGTATTAGTAGTAGCACTTGATCACGACGATTGGAGCGGGGGCTGTGTTTTGCACAGGCTTGCCCTTTGAATTGAAGTACTCCCCTCATAAAAAGCAAAGAGGCAGATTGAGTAAGATATTTTGTCTGACGGGTTGCTGGAGAAGGACTAGGAGGCCACAGAGATCAGAGTAGCTAGCAGACTAGCAGGCATCTCCTACTCTGCAAGCATATCCCCACAATCCTTGTCTAATTCTTGAAGCTCGTATGCTAAGCCCTGAATCCTAGGTCGCTTGGAGAACCCTTGAAGCAACCAAAACCCTCCCATCCCAAGCCCCGGGCGGGGCTTTGTGGGCTTCGGTTTTAGGGTTTATGGTTTATGTCTTAGGTTAGGGGTTTGAGGTTTAGGGGATTTGGATGGTTTGCTTTGTAGAGGTTTTGGGTTTAGGGGTTTGGGGCTTAGGGTTTAGGGTTCCTTGAAGGGTTCTCCAAGCGACCTAGGATTTAGGACTTGCAAAGAAGCTTCAAGAATTAGATTACTAGACAAGGATTTTGGGTAGTTTAGCTTTCAGCCAGGATTTGGGTCTCATCGGGTGTTGAGGCTTTTGGGTGTACAGATCTAGAGGTCACCATAGGGCCACATGCGCACCTAAGTTACCACACTTTTCTGAGATTTTTCGGCTTGGAGGCCTTGTGTGAAAAATGACCTCTGAAAATTAGCCACGCCTGCCAGCAAAAGTCAAGACGGTTTAGGGTTTGGGGTGTATGCTTCAGGGTAGGGGTTGTGGGAAGCCCGGATTACATGGAAGGAAGAAGAATTGGCTCTAAACCCATGCTGCGGCCAACAGTCAAGACAGTGCACACATGCCTCTGAGAATGACATTCAGGAGTCATTTAGAGAAACAATGCGATGCCCTAAGTTTCAAGGCCTTGGTTGCTGAGAGTCATTTTCACAGGCAAATCTGCACCGTCTTGACTTTTGCTGGCAGGCGTGGGTTAATCGCGAAGTTAAGAGCACATTCCACAAAAACCTGGCTATCGAAAACCCCTGCAGTAACTCACGAATGTGTGACCCCATGGGGACACCTACTTTGAACTTTGAACTCGAACTAGTGTTTCTGTTGGGTGCTGCCCCCACTCAGTAACAGTTGGATAATATTCATAATATAGAGATATAAGGACCTCAATAGTAGCCCTATTATAGACAATAAACTGTATGGGGGCCGTACCCAATGTTTCCGTGCCATACCTAAAACTAACCCTTAAGAAACATGTTTTTTCGGGCATAGGGCTTGGGGGCTCATGTCTTGGGGTTCAAGGCCTACAGCTTTAGTTTAGGGCTCAGGGTTTGGGGTTTAGGGTTCAGGGTTTATGGTTTGTGCGTTTCAAATCTGATCCTCACTGTACCGAAAGGCGGCCATGGAAAGATGATTGAGAGTGCGACACAAGTCGGTCAAGAGACTTCCCGAAGTCGAAGACAGGCTGTCCCAAATACGAAAAGACGCAAGCAGTCACTAAATGTCGCTGAGCCCCGACCCAGGAGCAGATATGCCTCAAAACCAGGAATTTCCAACCCTTCATCCCTAGACGTCGTTGATGGCATCGGGGGACTTAAGATAATACAGCTTTTTTCAACATGACCCGGAGCCGAAACATGAAACTTCAATCCCTCGTACCGGAAGAGAGGGGCTTAGGGTTTAGGGTGCCATATATTGCAAGTGCTTTGCGGTGCAGGGTTTGGGGTTCCAAGGGTTTACGGCTTTGGGCTTGAGCTTCCTAGTAGTAGAGTGGGTAACCTTTAACTTTTTTTGGGTAGTACAGTCGCTCTATAATCCCTATACAACCAAAACGGTGAAGCTTTAGTTCCCCATGATACCCTAAACCCTAACCCCTAAACCCAAAACCCCTAAACCCTTAACCCTTAGTTCCCCATGATACCCGACAAGTAGGCTTAGGGCTTGAGCTTGAAAAGCGAGGCTTCAAGCTCGGCAGCTAATATAGGGGCCTATATAACTAATTACCAATACGGTTCCTTATTATGATTATGGTATGATGGCCCCAAAGCCCTATTAAAAGAAAGGCCCCTAAATTATCATCCCTGCTGCTGTATTCCTTGTCATGGGCGTCAGGCGAATTTAAGCCACAACATTGTATGACGAGACGACACCCTGCGTTCCCTTGTAAGCAACTGCATGATATGCATTCTGATCCGCTCGCAATGAACCATTGCATGATTCGACTCAGCGATTTCCACAAAGCCTTACTCCGATGACATCCTGTATAATATGCTTAGAGGAAAATTCACTATACTTCAACTGAATCTTCGGCTTCCCAAACTACTGTTGGAGTCTGCAAGGCCCAAAACAATTGGATTGCCTTACCCCACCCGCCCAACCCTACACTGGGAATCGTAAAACCAGTCTTAAATGTCAGACCTTGAAATTCTGCGTTTGCACTAGTTCTACGCGGCTGGGCTTAGTTGGCGGTAAGCGCAGCGGTCAGACTCACGCATTTGTGAACTTTCAAGAATGTGCAGAGACTACGGAGGTTGGACTTGCAAGTAGGCAGCGGCATTGAGGTGGCGCGGGATTGGGAAAGCCTTGCCGCAGTGGTGCACGACTGAGGCTTTTCGGCATGCACCACTAGCAGCGTACACTTCCTTGCTATGTAGCGAAGAACCCTCCTAAAACCCCAACTTTAATCGCGAAGCTCCGAATCCTAGCCTTTCAATCCGCTGTTTGCCCAAAACCCTGGCCCTCTTCCGAGAACCCTCCCTAAAGCTCCTCACGATACACCCTTGCCCTTGGCCCCAAAGCGTAACACGCGTAATCCATAACCCCAAACCCCAACGAAAACTTTGGAGGCAAGGCAGCACTGCTCTCCAACCCTAACCCGCTAACCCCAAAGCCTGAATGCCCCAAAACCACATAGCCCGTGAAGCCCCCCCCCAAAGCCTGAATCGCAAAACTCGGGTTTAGGGTTTAGGGTTTAGGGTTTAGGGTTTAGGGTTTAGGGTGTTATAGCAATGTCCCGAACTCAAAGTCACCCTACCTGCGGAAGCCACCCGGACCACCCTGGCGTCCACCAGAAACCGAGCCAACAACTCGGAGATTGAGATGGAACACTCCTTAGGGCTCTAGCTGCCTAAAGTAACGATATAAATCTGGCACAGGCTTCATTTTCGGGACGAACTCGTGGGGACAGCGCTCACCAACCTACCCTACAACTGCAAATGTGGCCCTGAAACCCATTTCCGTAAAACCTGAATACACCTATTTCCTTAAAGCCTGAATACACCGATTCTCTTAAAGCCTGGATATACTGACCCTAAAACCTACACGGCCTAGCCGCGGAATCCTTGAACCCGGAAGACCCAAGCCCTACATCGCAGGAGCCGGGCCTGCTAGCGGCTCTACGCATGCTGGCGTCCGGACCTTGCTTACCCGGCGGGTGATGTGGAAGCTGGAACCCTTAGTGAAGATTGTTGTTCCTCGGCATTCCTTCCGATGTTCGTACTATATAAACTCATTATGCCCAAAAACCCCGTTGTGCTCGGCGCTATAGGGCCTTGGACGGTTTCCAAGGTTTTACATAAACATTTCCCTCTTCATTTATGGAAGATCAAAACGAGCTAGAAATTTTGCCCTGCGCGGCCGTATCACCACGTTTCCGCGGCAACCCGACCCCATAGCTCATAAATTATCAACTCTGGGGCGGAACACCAACTTGGTCCATCAGCTTCCATAACCTCACATTCGGTTGCATTCGAGGTTCAGGGTTTGAGAAAAGCTACTCAGATGGGGTCAGGTGTCAGGTTTTAGGGTTTTGAGTTGAGGGCTCGGAGATTCGCAGGGCTCGGTTCAGCCGTTGAAGTTCTAAGTTTCTAGGTCTCCAGCTTGTAACTGTACCTATCCTACTACTTGTATTCTCGGCTTCCTTCTGGAAACTACAGAACAGGCATATGGCATCTATGTTGTTGGATGCGAAAACATTTCTTGCGGACCATAAGGCTTAAAACTTTCTCAATCCTGTAAACCCCTGCAAAGTCCCAAAACCTAACCGATCGACCCTTCATAAGGTAAGCGTCGAACCGGAGATTCCTTCACGATATGGTATAATGTATGCGTCTGAAATTTAGATTTTTGTTTCTGGTTCTTTCAGGACCCATGGCTTGCAGTTATATTCGGGATACGGTATACGGTATACATACTGTCAGCACTGAGATCATCAGCTATGCTGTTTCCAAGGGTTCCCTGTTATCAGTATATTATATTGCACCCCCAAACATTTTTAAGGCCCGAAGAAGAGCAGATTCACAGGTAGCCTTTTCGGTTCTCAAGTACAGTTATGGCTTCTTGAAGCCGGATATTCTACTCATTGCCATACATATGAGATGTATGTGTACATATAGATACATATATATGAGAGCACGCATAAAGCCTTGCCTGGAGCAAACGATGCCAAGGTCGCCGAATTCACGGCAGAGGTCCATGCTGCGAAATTTGGGTTGTCAAGAAGCAGATGCCAAAAACGAACCCCAGGGAAGTCTTCCTCCGGTCCGTAGCCACAGGATCCTCGCTTTGCGTTAAGGTCTTGTTTATGGATTGCAATCTTTACTTGTAAAAGATGTTCGCGCGATGCGTCAGTTTCGTCTGCACAGCTTCACGAAGCTTTGCTGCATCTTCTGAATAGAGCGGCCACAACCAGTACTAATCCTTAAGACTCCATGTGCCGACATAGTAGGTAAAGGGTCCCTATATAGTATAGGAAATTTACGGCGGTTTAGTCAGCGTCTGGGGTTTGAGGGTTTGGGGCCTTTGGGGTTTGGGGGCTTTAGGTTTGAAGTTAGGGCGAATGGCTTTACCCAAATCCGTAAATGTAGCTACCGTCTGTGCTGATCATTGTCTGACTACAGAGTCGCGGTGGCTTCGGGCAAATTGTATATGCTAACAGGATGAGTAGGTTTCATAGTTGGCAAGGTAGGATAGAACTCCACCACATACTCAGAGGCTTGCCCACAGCCTATGTACATCCTAAACACCTAAACTAACAAACCCTAATAACCCTATTCATGAACGTTTTTGTGCTAGTGGCTTATGCATACTGCGAAACTTAAACATGCTTAAACTATGGTTTGTATGAGGTTTATGGCGCAGTACTCCAGTATACAAGTAGCTTGGCTTAGATCTCGAGTCGTCTACCAACAATGTGAATCCTGGGGGCCCTTGATGAGGGGGGGAGGTATGGGGGAAGGGTTTAGTTAGACCAATATCAAGTCCTTATCAGGGCATCACCCCCCTCCCCCTTACCCCCACTGCCCTAAGGGTCGTCATGGCATCATGGCGATGTGCACATGAAGTATCGGGCCATGAGCTTGCTGAATCTTAGTTGCTTCTCCGACCGGTTCGACTTTCCAGAGTCTACCGGTCCGATAGTTTTATGTACCTGGACCCCCAAAGTATGTAGAATAATGGCCTTTCATAGGTGTTGGGCCATTATTTTACCTGCTTTTGAGGGTCTAGGTAATGTGACAACGATGAGCGGGATGATGCCGGGTGCTCCAGCCAGTGTTCTACGATTTGTAGTCGCACCCTGCTTACCCATAACGCGATAGCCGCCACGGCTTTTCCGCTATTTGCAAGAGCAGCGACGCGGTGACAACATGCGCTCGCATCCTGATCTAATGCGCCGTAGACCCGGACGCTGCCGACTTAGAGCTGCTGCCGGCCTTCGCAGAGGAGCGTCTCGAGCTGCCGGTGTCTCTGCCGATCTAATGTCCTCAAACTGGAGTTCTAAACTTCTGATGCCGCTCGCCGTGTCAACGATCCGCAAGAGCCTCAGGCATGTCTGCGAAGGCATGGTAGTTGTGGACAGGTTATAAGTTGTGGGTTCGACAGACCGCAGCTGGGGACTTGCTGTCGTATTCCTGAAGTTTCACATAAAAGGACCCCCAAAATCAAGCAAAGCCTACCGTACGCTTTCCAAACCTTTGTGCGACCCTGGCGAGTCCTTTCTAGTCTTGTAGAATCCGTTTATTTTCAGGCAGCCACCCTTCCAGTTGGTTTTGTTTGGGACAGAGCCAGGAAGGTACCGTGGGCGTGCCTCCGCGTGTTGCCCTTTGCTTGACGAAGGCACCGCAAGGGCTAAAGACATACAAGCTAAGTGCCATTAATCCTTCAACTACCTTAATAGGCGCATAAATGAGTAACAACAAGTATGGTTACCGTACTTATAACCCCAGCTACCAAGCCCCATGATCCCTTCAGTGCCAGGTCTTAACACGATCAATGTATTGGTTTCAGAAAAGCGGGGGCGTTCTGTCAGTGTCGTCATAATGGGGATTCCCCTACGGATCGGGCCTAACATACTGCAAGGGTCTCTGTACTCAGAGGCCCCATAGTAGTTACTTTTGGGGATTACCCTATAGGATTCTATATATGAACCCCAAAAAGGAACTACTTTGGGGCCTTTGGGTACTCATAAAGTAAATACTTTGGCCGTAATGTAGTCCCTATGTCGATACGTTACAGCCACAGTATATACTATATGGGTACAGGGGACCCTTAGGGACAGGGATCCTCCTGCTGATCGGGCCTATGTCATGGGTTCCTTGTTTTCTGTGTTTTGAGGCAGGTTTGTTGAAGGTTCAGTTCACGGGCTCATCATGACCCAAAGGGTCCAAGTAGTCCTTATTTATGATTTTTTGATACTAAAAAAGGCCCTAAAGTCCTATAGTAGGGAGTACTTGGAGTTACTTGGACCCTCTGGGTGAGGGTTTAGCTGCAGGGTTTTGAGGCACGGTTGAGACGTCGACCGGCTCAGAACGTGCATTGGTTGAAGGCGAATTGCCAGAATGGGCTCCGCTGACGGGTTACTGCAACGTTCTTGCAGTGTTCGATACGGTTTTCCTAAGTGCACATGTATTGCTGGTTTGCGAATATGCTGTTCATTTATCTACTATTGACTAGTTTTTACTGATGGTTAATCGGAGCTAGATTCATGCAAGTGGATAGAAGTTTTAATCAGAAACGCAACAACCCGAATCCAAAGCACAGCCGGCAGCTTCAAATTGAGTCCCTGGGCCTTTCCTATCGCTTCTGAAAGCCCTCTCTCACACACAAAACTTTGATGTACTGCACGCAACCCTCACAGTACCTTCTATGTAGATTAATTTGCAGACTTGGAGGATCATGCCATGGGACTTAGTAAGTAAGGTTATAAGTACCTTAGTTCGGGTATAAGTATAGTTACGCCAATTATAACCCTAGTTACTAAGTCCCATGATCCTTTAAAGTACCCCTAAACCCCCCTTATAGAAACCTTACAGATCCCTTTTAAGGAGCCCCTTTAAGGAACCCTAGTTACTAAGTCCCATGATCCTTCAAGTAACGGCTTCTGGGGGAGCTGCCGCAGGGCGCAGGGCTTCAGACGCTGGACGCGGTGGCACAGGTCGAAGTTCGCTACGTTGTTGGCCCGGATTCTTTATTTCGCGAATGCTCCATGTATCTTAGGTACGGCCCCCACTCAGTAATAGTTGAATAGTATTCTTAATATAGATATATTAGGACCTTAATAGTAGCCCTATTATAGACTCTTACTGTAAGGGGGCCGTACCTAGCATGTATCCATATAGTTCATGTGGTACACCTGGGTGCCTAAGTATCTACATCGAAGCTACATTTAGGCCGATGTATAAACTATATGAGTACACAGACCTTCACTTCGAGTTGTCCTTTGGGCCCTGCGGAACTAGGTCGCAAGAACTGTGGCAGCCGAAAGGGTCATAATTAGGTGTCACAGGGACTGTTACGGGGGATGCATTCCGAAATCATGTAGTAGTAATTCCTACTATAGAATTATAAAAAAAAACTATTTACAGTTGAAAACGACAAGGTTGGTGCGTTTGGCCACACGTACATTCTACTACACAGGTACTTAGGACCTTTTGGGTAAGGACGGTCTGCCGGGCTATGGTTCCGCAATGGCACTGCGTATGAGTAGTTTTGTAAACCTGCCTTTTCTGAGGGTGCCGTATAGAGAGCCACCCACATGCACAGGTCCTAAACCTATCCCATCTTCGTTCCCCGTTGAACCCATGCATGGCAACTGCTTCCATACTGTGCTAACGGATGTCATGTATTTATCATAGGACCCGTTGTGAACGAGACTGAAGCTTAACAAGTTCGTATCGGGGTCGGAAAAATCAGAAATGCTGTTCGCTTGTATTCTTTACATAACAGTCTCGACATGAGTATACTTTCATATACCCCTATCACCCTACGTTAAGTACCAAGGCGCCTACAGTACAGGCTTTGTGGAGCTAGGAAACTGGTTTAGCGGTTTCTGTTTGCAAAAAAAAAAGCGCATTGAGTTAAACCACAGCAATATCTCTACCCTCCAAGTTCTACACAAAAGAAGCCCTTCGTGATTCAGTCTTACAGTTGTCTTCTCTTGGTAAAAACGGCCCTAGTCCCTCTAGGTCGAAGGAACCGTTACCAAATATCTTAGTGTAGCAATGCTGGCAAGAAACCCTTACTACAGGAACCCTCATTATAGGAGCCTTGAGGAAACCCTGCAAGCAGCCTGTACAGGAACAGTTTTGTGAAAGGAGCCCTGTGCCTTAAAAAACCCTTAAACTTACCTTTGGTTAGTAGGGAATTGGGCTCCTTTAAAGGGATCTATAGGGTTCCTTTAAAGGGATCTATAGGGGTTTAGGGTTCCTTTAAAGGGATCTTTACCTCTGGTTAGTAGGGAATGGAAGGATGGTAGTAATAGTAGTTACTCGTATATATGTACCCCATTCCTCCATTCCCTTTAAGACCCCGCTTTAAAGGAGCCGAGCTCCTCGCTGAGGTGAAGCTGCCTCGCTGCTCCAAGAGCCTTGTGAAGCTGCAGCCACGTGGGGAGGCTCCCCGTTAACGGGCTCCTTTCAACAGGAGTCCTTTTTGAGGAATGTCGTCGAAGGGGCTGGTTGAAGGGATTTTGGGTTTAGGTTTAATATTTAATATGGTTTAAGTGTTCCTGTATGGCTTACAATGGGGAGGTTCAGGGTGTAGGGGTTCGGAGGTTGTGTTAATGCAAGGCGTCCGTGGACCGGCCAAGCGAGAAGCACGTCCAGATGCTCGAGGGATTTAGGGCTAAGGTTTTGTCCTGAGCTTCGGCAAGACAGTCAAGGTGGTGTTTTGATGGAGCTTTTGACTTTGAGGGCTTGACAAGGCTCTTAATGCAGAGTTGGCAGAGTTGCATGTTCTATGACTCCTAGGTTTTGTGCTTCAGTATCTGTCGGAGTCTTGAGCTCCTGACAGAGTTTAGTTTCTCTTGGGGGAAATCATAGGGGGGGTCGGGGTGCGTAAAGTCTTGCTAGTTCGGTGTGCTGGCTGCTGCAGTGTTGCGACTTTAGCATGTGGGCTTCACTTTTCGTACCGTCACTCGCTACCATGAGGCGCTACTATGGAGGTCGTGGTTCGGGCCCCGTTCGGGCTGTAGGTTACGTATATTGTTTGGCGGTTGGGACTTGCTGCTTGCCAAACGCATACTCGATGTCAAGTCAAATGCTGATTGGACAAGTACCTGAAAGCTGATCCAGACTTACAACCCGCCCCTAACCCCTTAAAACCCTTCTAAAATTCTAAAACCCCTAAACCTGAAACCCTGAACCACATCCCTACACCCAAAACCCTGCAAGCCAGGGCTTCCATGCCGGGGGCATGAAAGTCGTTTCCCTGGATCTGGAGCATGTGCTCGGCCTGGCAAACGGAAGTGTGTTGTAGCTTGTAAGGTTTAGCCAGGTTCAAGCGCTTCAAGGTGTTTGAGATCTGTCTACCACCAGGCTTTGATTTGAAGCTTCAACAGAATTACAGCGGGTATCATTGCTTTTTGGTTGGCTGAGCACCGCAGGCTACCAGTCCCCACACTGTCTTGAGCTTTCAAGAAGAGGCTTCAGCATCAACTGGTCGTGGTTTCGGGGCCCAGGTGTTTGTGGCATAGAGTGTGAGGGGAGGCGGGTGAACACGCTCAGGGGCCCGTGCTTACAGGGTTCGGCCTCAGGGTACGCAGACCATGATCATTGTAACAGTCTTCATATCTTGGGCTATCGGAAACTAAGAAATAACATTCTGCGGTAATTGTTACCCCAGAGAGTCCATATATACTGCCATGGTGGAGTTGGGTCCCAAAGGACCATCCCTATTAATTATGGTTTTGGGGGGCCTAATTCCATAATGTATAGTGTACATGGACCCCTGATAGCCGACTTACTACATCCTCATGACTTAGAAGCTGCCTCCACCCTGCAATAGTGACTATAAGGAATATATTAGGGCCATATTATGTTCCTATTATACCACTATCACAGGGTGGGGGCCCCTTCTAACTCATGACCCTTTGACTCCGGGCGGTTGCGCTGGGAAGTGACGGTGCTGCCTCGGTTTGTTTTGTAGAAAGCAGGTGTCCTAACACAGGGGTACGGTAACCCGGTACGGTATGATCCTGCAGATATTGTCTTCAGATTCTTGTGTGTAGGCCTCTGCACGTAACTTGTGCGCAGCTTCTCCACCGGAAGGGTGTGGGGCCCTACAACTTGAATTAGACCCACGCAGCCCGCATGACAGACTTTCAACCCGGTTCGTTCTATATTGTTTGGGCATTTGGGTTGGAAAGCACAGGACTTACGAGAACGTATCGTCCGAGTCGTCCCGTACATGCCGAGGTGCTGCTGGAAACACTTCGCGGTCACACGGCTCTGTCACAGGCTCGAATTCAATTCCCTAAGGGTCCATGTACCTAAATAGTATATACATTGGCCTTAAAGTACTCCCTATATGGGTACATTGCGCCCAAAGTATATACTATTTGTGTACATGAACCCTTACAGATTTCCTTGTGCCTTTTCCTTGTGCCTGAGGACTACAAGGCTGCCAGAACCTGCCCTTACATTTTTCCGTTTCTGCGTTGAAGGTTTGAGATTTAAGGGCTTTTGGGGGTTCAGGATTTCCCTATGGGTTCAGACTTGTAGAGCTTTAGCAGCACTTATGAAGATTGACCCGTGATATTAAATCCCCCGGCTGTTGTGCTTGTTCAAGCTCAAGAGTCGGAAACTTATACACAGCAGGTAGTTAACTGTTAGCTATAGTTTTAAACACTTATTGCAGGACTTGAGACCTTACTTACAAAGCCCCATGATCAAGGTACTCTTAGTGTATAGGCTAAAGGGGATCTGGAAAACCCCCTAAACCTTACACCCTAAAGAAAAAGTCAAACCCTAAACCTTACATCCTAAACCCTTAACTTACACCCCCAAAAGTAGGTAAAATAATGGCCCAAAGCCTTTAAACGGCTATGATTCTACATACCTTTGGGTCCAGGTAACCTACAGCGATGGAATCACCCGAAGAGTTCCAGGGTTTCTGTTGGGCTTTTGGGTGCCTGGCCTAGAGACTCCCACACCCCGGAGTTTAGGAATGTTCCAGGCGAAATTTACAACCACTATCTACAGAATATATATATATATATACATATATGTATATATACATATATTATTGTAAATTTTGCTATTAATATTAATATGCATATTATTAATATTATGATTATGATCATGATCATGATTATTATATATATATATATATACATACATACATATGTATAACTATAGGTTACCATACATCACCCTGGAATCAATACTACACGAGGCTTACCTGCCAACGCTTTCCCTAAACTATGGGAATTACGATATATTCCTTATTATGGGGAGTGTAGCCCTAAACTATGGGAATTATGGTATATTCCTTATTATGGGGAATGTAGCCCTAAACTATGGGAATTATGGTATATTCCTTATTATGGGGAATGTAGCCCTAAACTATGGGAATTATGTTATATTGAATGTAGGATTTCTGAAACCGCCACCGCTTTCAGGGCGACTGGCTGCCGATTCGGCATCAGGGACAAACCTACGATCTGCTCGTCGGTTCCTTAGCCTCTCTAAGGGGAAAAGGAGGGACCCTTAATGGGGACCCTTTAAAGGGATCTATAGGGATTCTACAAGGGTATAGGGTTTAGGGGTTTTGGGGGGTTTTGGGGGTTTGGGGGAAAAGGAGGGACCCTTAATGGGGACCCCTACCCCATTATAATGGGTAGCTTACGGGGCTATACCTAGGGGTCCTCATAAAGGGTCCCTCCGTTTACCCTTGGAGCCTCGCAGGGGCTCTATATGGGCTGCCATACTGTGGATGGACAAAATCCTGCATGACCCAATATAAGGAATATACCATAATTCTCATAGTTTAGGGTCCTTAAGGTCATGCAGGATTTTGTCCATCAACAGTAAGGGATCTTTTAAAGGGTGTATTTAAGGGTCCCTTTAAGGGCCCAGCTCCTTCAACCTTAGCAGGGTTCCGCGAGGGGTGCCATGAGGGTTATGCACGACCAGAGACAGAGAACGCAATGCACTGACTACGTGGGCGTTATCGAAGGATACTCTCAAGGTTACTGTGAGGAGTTTCTCTAAGGGTCCTGCATGTGAACAGGGTGAAGGGTTCAAGGTTTGCCTGATAAAAGAAATCCTTGTGTGAAAACCCCTTCAAGCCTCCCTTCTCCTTTGCAGAGGGGCTTTAAGCGCTTGTAGGGGGTGAAGGGTTTGGGAGAGTGGTTCTTTTGATTGTATTCAAGACTTTCCTTCGACGAAAAACGAGGATCTAGGACCTGGAGTAGGCCCTTGTTCCCTTTTTGTAGCGTTCAGGTTCCCTTAGAAGCCCCTTTCAACCAAAAAAGGGGCACCCTTTTTATTCCATGGTTACTCTGAGGTCTAGGGATGCTAAAAAGCCCAAGATGAAAACTCCTTGCTTCTTCGTCGGGAATGGGGGAATGGATCCCCATGATAGTCCTTTAAGGTCCCTTATAGTAGTCCCTACCTAAAGGCCCCAAAGTAGTTCCTTTTGGGGGTTCATATATCGAGTCCTATAAGGTAATCCCAAGAAGGAACTACTGTGGGGCCTCTGGGTATAACCTACAACCCATTCAGCCATTCCCGACTTAGAATCAGGGGAAAAATGGCTTCCCTGGAATCTGGACCTTGCAGTATTGAGTTTTGATGACCCCACAACTCCAAAAAATCAATACTTTATTGCCAGCTTGTACTGTTGGAAAGTTGTCAGTTTGCCGTGTCGTGCTATAGATGCATCATCTGCGTTTTTTGATGATCTCTTGATGCCAGCAACATCCCCAGTTCCTCTAGCAGGGGTAGAGACCTTCTTGGGGTGACGTAGAGCTCAACTTCTGCTGCAGCTGCTGGTATCTGAGCGAAGGCATGCAGCACGCAAAAACCAACCCTGCAGCCATGAACCTACAGCAAAGCTTCGGCAAGATAGAGCGTCCGGCTCAACACAGCTCATGTTTGTGTGTTCTTCGTCGATGGTGGAGTTAGCCTTCAGTCTGAAAGTGAAAGGCTGCCTCAACCCTGAATCCCAAGCCAAGGGCCCATGTACCCAATAATGGTGCATACTTTGGCTAAGCGGACCCCGGCACAGGTATGAGAGTGTCAAAAGAAAAAGGTCTATGGGAGCACGAACCCATGTACCCATATAGCATATACTTTGGGCCCAATGTACCTATTTCGGGAGTACTTTAAGGCCAATGTATATACTATATGAGTACATTGACCCTTAGGAGAACCCTTCGGGCTAGACCCCAGCCACGGGCAGCAGCAAGCGTCAAACGAGCCACGCATGCAGCGACTGCAATGAGGACAGCCAAGGCTTCGTTTGCCGGGCTGTGGTGAGGGCTTGGAGATTCGGAGCTAGGCCATTACTTGGAGGATCATGGGACGTAGTAAGTAAGTATAGAAGTACTTATAATTGGGCTTATAAGTAGGTATAAGTATGGTTACCCTAATTAGGACCCTAGTTACTGAGTCCCATGATCCTTTAAGAAGTAGAGCAGAGTAACCTAAGGAGCCGCTGTTCTTATTACCCAGGCCCTCAGATGAATCCGTATGCTCTACGTAAACCCTGCTAGATCCCCCACGCAAAGGATCTAGGTATTTCGGGCACCCACCCAAAGGCTCCGTGCACCCTTATAGTAGAAACTTAAGCCTTAAAGGGGTCCCTATATAGGTAGTTTAAGGCCTAAGTATATACTATATGGGTACATGGAGCCTTTGGGTCAACACCCTAAACCCCTTCAAAGCCACCGAGTGCGGAAACCCCAAGGCCCAGGCCCTACCGACGGGGTTAATAAGTGGTTATGGATAGGCTCTATTTCAAAACGGTTTAGGGCTTCGGGTATCCTACAGGTTCAGGGTTTTATAATAAGGGTTCTGGGAGAGTTATTTGGTTTCCTAGTGTTTGTGTTTTTTCATACTTGATTCAGTCCGCAAGGGTCCAACTCCCCCCGATCTTCGCCCGCAGGACTAGGCGAACTTGCTTTTACACGAAAATCTCGCAACCCGAATGCCTTACCCTATCTTACCCTAAGCTCTAAACGGTCAAACCCACAGCCCTTGAACCTGACGCCCTGTAGACCAACCCAGCAGACAATAATGGTCTACGACCTTATTTATTGCTGGGTACTTTCCTAGACCCCAACTACCCTCTATACACTATACCCTAAATACCTAGTCTTAAGGACCATACTTAGAGGATCATGGGACGTAGTAAATGGGTAATATTTGGGGGTATAAGTCCCCTAAGTGGGGTTAGTCTAATCATAACCTACTTATAACCTTATACTTACTAAGTCCCATGAGCCTTCAAGTAAGGGCTCCATTCAAGGGCCATTGGGGTGTCTCGGTTGGATCCCGAGATTCTGCTCCTCGTCTGTGAAAGCAGCCCCTACGATTCAAAAACGCCTTAGAACGGCCCCAACTCTCAGGTTAATGTGGATGGTTCTCAAAATTATGGTTTTTTGGTTTCCCTAAGTATTAGGTGCCGTATTATTATGCTTATTGGCTGTGAACTCAACTTTTCAGCTTTTGGGGTTCTTATAAGGCAGTCGGTTCTGAAAGTTTCAGCTTCTGTTTCCTTGGGTTTGGGGCCAGTGAGTATGTGAGCTTGGTAATGTATATAGGTTTCCTTTTACGTGCTCTTTCAAGGGTTTCTATAGTATGGATATCGGCGTAGGGTTGCATAAGGTCCCTGGAGAATCAAAGTAGAGCATGTGGGATATAGTATAACTATGAAGCAGTATTAGTGACGTTTCAGGGTTTTATTATGGGCATGGAGGAAGCACCCTCAGAATTCCTGATGTGTTTGTAGCCGGAGGCTCGCCAAAACAAAGAGCAAGCTGCGGATCCGAAAAGCCGATGCTTTCAGTTGTTACACTGCAACCCGTGGTAGAGTAGGCAACCTTTAACCTTTTTTGAGGCGTTGTGGTTCAAGTGCCTCCCAGTGGCGCGCCCGGTACTAGAACACTAGGCTAAATCTTGAACCTGTTTCCATACCTGGTGTTTGGTGATAAAGTATCAAGATGCCGAACCTGATGAGTCTCTTGCGAAGATGGGTCTCTAACACAACGGGACCAGCAATCTGCATTACTTGGTTATTGGAAGAGTTGTACGGCAAATTCAAGAAGATGGCTTCAGGTCTGATTGAGGCTGATTCTGCAGTTGGGGGAACGGAAATTGAGATTCAGAAGACGCCCATAACTTACAATCTCGTACATTGCTGTGGGTCGAGGATACAGGATTCGGCTGGAAGCAAGGATCAGTCAACAACCATCTTCCACATCAAGCCGGCTGCAGCAGACGAGCAGGCTCCGCCGATATTGCGTTCTGACTTACAATTGCGGAGGTTTAGTTTTGGAGTCTGTATTCCCGACACGAGCGGTCTCCAGCTCCACGCAGGTTATGAAGAGTGTGGTTTTGGGTCGGATGCAGCGTGTGGGTCTACGTGCTCGAATCCTCGCCCGAAGATTGTTGCAGCATCCAGTTCAACAACTGAGACAAGACAAACAGCACCTAGGACCGTCTCACCAGCTGTGTTGATTCTGGAGCCTTGTAGCGTGTCACAGCGTGTGGGAAGCAACCATTGTGTTTGTTCTGAACTCAAGTGTTTTTGGGACTCGGACGAATGCACTCCTACCCCAACAGCAATTGCCCGCGGTTCAAGTGCATCCTTAAATCTGACCCGTCCCAAAGCCCACCCTAGAGGTATCCAAACCTTACAAGTACCCGCTAAAGTCCCCGCTGGCCCCTCTGGTACACACATGACGCAAAACTTGAATATAGCCTCAGGGATAAGTCGTGTCTCGGAGGCATGTTCGGGCTACGACGCCCTCCCTGACCTTCTTGAGGACCCAGCCGATCAGGTACAGGACGCTGTAGTTGGGCTATCTCTAGTGTTTACTATTAGTTCGTCCACCCTAAATAAACCCCCAGGAAATTCCAGCATTGAACCGTTCACCTCTTGGATAAGATGCGAAACAACCCCGGTAGCAGGTTCAGGAAACCTCGGTAATGTGCTCCCCATTACGTGTTCAAGAACCGAAATTCCCCTTCGGCCCCCACGTGTTGGAAATGATGCTGATGATGCTTCTGTTTCCTCGTCCCGAAACCTTACAAAGAGCGCGAAGCTCGATCGCGCGTGCTGCCTCAGATGTGGTTGTTTTCCAAGCTGCTTTCAAATGCCCGAGCCGTGTGACCCCCTGAAGGTACAGTGTGCCATGTTGCTGTTTGTCAATATCCCCGAGTCCCAAATTGAAACCCCGCGGTGGCTAGATGTAGACAATCAGCCTCAACCCAAGGTGACCTCAAATACTGAAGACTGTACCTGTTCTCTACATGCTGACATACAAGCTGGATTGGACCGAGCAAGCCACAGACTCCGAATGCAGCTTGAGATGAGCTTCAACTCCTCAGATCGCCGTAGTCGGCTTTGTAGCGTCGTGACTCTAGCTAGTATAGACACTAGTGGCCGCACCCGTCCCAGCATGCAAACTCGCACAGCCATGGATGAATCCCCTGAGCCAGGCGTTAGCCCCGTCCGCAAGATCCTTATCAAAGCAAACTGGACAACACACGAGCAGTTCGAGATCCACCCAACTCAGCCCTTGGGTCTTGTGAGGGTGTATTTTGCAGGCGAATCGCATGAGTCCATCTCTCTGAATTACCGGCGTACAAACTTGGCCGCTGAGACGAGGGTGGAAGCATTAGCTGCGGATGCATATCTCTGGGCCGATCGTAAGTCCAATAATCGAGCAGGTGATAATATCTGGTGGAACATGGACTACAACCTGCTACGAGAAGCTTTGAAAACTGACTTTGAAGGTTCATGCGAGCTGAAAATCAGTCAGGTTGAGCATAAGGGTCATTTGGCGAAGATGGTTTATGGGAAACAGTGCTTCAACGTCCTGCACTTCTTGCCCGATGGCAGGTGGTTTACCATACAACGGCCATTATGGTCAGTAGCGCAGGCGAAGCAGTACATTGGGGAAAGGTTTGGTCACATGTTCTCGGGGACAATCCAAGCATGGGCCATGTGTGCTTGTGGGAAACATTGGCACCAACTGTCAGATAACTTCACTTTCGCATTTGAGGATAATGCGCTTGTGATATTTCTGCCACCTTTGCAAAATCGGTTGCTCCCGTACATTTCCAGGCCAGACAGTATCATCAAGTTGACCACCCACGAGGACATCAGCAAACACGGGCCAAGTCAACCAACCAATCATCGTGATTGCGCGGTACCAACACAAGGTTCAGTTGACAAGTCCATGGAGCCCGATGCGGCGCAGCCCTTGGACAAGATGTCCCCAAGCAAAAGGAAGGTCGAGGAGGATTTGGCGGACCCCAGATCACCATCACGAACCCCCTCACCTTCAACGGCGGATGATGCTAACAGGCCATCGGTCGTGTATCGTTCTGGATGTCGGCAGCTACACGTCACATTGCCCAACCAGAAAACAAGGCTCATCAGCATCCGGAAGCCCCTCTTGCTCAGGAGCATTTTGGAGGAGCGTCTACCGGCGGTTTCACCAAAACAGGTCGCATGGATGCTCGGCGACACCCTTGTAGACCAGAATGCTTGTGTAGTCTACGACCCATCCCTTCCTGAGGCCCCCCCGCGGCGTTTGTACATTACCCCTCTCGGCCCAGGCGGGGCAAGTGAGCAGCAGGTGCGAGACAAACTCACGAGCACCCTGAAAGGTAAAGGTTTACAGGATCCCGACCTTACCCACAAGGTACAAGAAACCATGAATGTGCTTGAAAAGCAAGATCTTGTCAAGTTTCACGGATCATCAGACCCATGGCGAACCCTGAAACAGCTTGTCGGTAACAGAATTACGTTTATCAAGCGAGGGCAATCCCAAGGACCCAAGGACCCATGGCTTACCATGGACCCCTGGCGCGAAGCGAAAAACAAAGCAACATCGTCAAACACCCCTGGAGTCCCGCAGGTAAGTAAGACCCCGCTTTCAATCCTACCTTTGAGGGACGCCTTCCGAAATGAGGATGGTACACACCCGGTAGTTTTGGACAAGCTTCAGCATGGGAGTTCAGGACTAGTCATGTTAAACCCGACCCAATTCCACGAGTGGGCCGATGTTCCGCGGCCCATAAGTCCGGATGAAATCTCAGCGATCGTTTTCCCTCCGCTCGGCCCCCTGGACACCCCCAAGGATTGGAATATCCAAACGGTAGACTTTCCTGCAACCCTTACCGGTACAAAGGAAATGCCTACTCTCTTGAAGGGAAGCTTGTGCCATTTTGGTGCCAAAACAATCTCCCTCGAAAAGCCGTCCGATGACAAAGCATTTCAGGTGAAGGATGCTGCGTCAGTGTTAGTCGAGATTGATAAAGAGGACTCCGAAGGTGAATGGCAAAACGTCCTAGTAAACCCACTGCAGTATGTAACGAACAGGGTTAGTCCGGTTGCTACTGTGTTTTCTCATTGGGGTGCCCGATTTTGGACCGGTCGATCTCGCACCCCGAGCCAGTCCCAAGCCTCAAGATACTCCGTCAATCTTCTCATTGCTAGGACATCATTTCATGCGGCCTTAAGACTTTCAGGAAATGGTTTGTGGATCTCCCCTCGAGCAGGACAGCCAGAATTTGCCAAGTACAAACCTATCTGGGTCCCAGGCACCCTAGCAGATCTAACCATCAAACATGACAAGATCCCTGACGGAGCAGGTATGGTCAAATCAAAGAAGGGTTTTGCAATTAGAGTTCCAACATCATCCTTTGAAAAGCACAGAGCTGCCCTCTTGCCTGGAGTATCGTTCCCAACACCTTCTGATGCCTCCAACCCGGGACATGCTTACAAACTTTCCCCAGCCCCACTCGGTGCTACGAAAGATGATGTATCGGACTTCCTGCAACACTATGTGTCTGACAATCACCATAGAGTCATCAAGCAGCTTGGTCCCAAAGCATGGTTGGTGAGTTTCAACGATCCTGTCAAACATCATTACTTGTGCACGAACGCAGGGTTTATCATCTTACAACCATGGATTACTAGTAGTCAGAGGGACCCACTTCATGGAGCCATCGTGGTTGGTAGCGCTAACGTGGTACGTGAAGCCGTGTCACACATTGGGCTGACCTCTCAGATTAAGGGTTCTACGGTTTGTCCCGTGACTGCCGTGTCCGTAGCGCCCCGCCCACCCCCGGAGGGGCCAATTCAAGAAAGGCTTGCAGCTACTGAGAAGAAATTTCACGACCTACTAGAAGCACAGAAAGCTGAGTTCCACACCCTCCTTACCGAAACCAAGGAAAATCAGGCGAGTGCTTTACAAGAGGTGAAGGATGACACTAAACAACAACTTCAGGAAATCCGCGCAGAAGCACAGAACACCAAGCAGGATTTGCAACAACTCATCACGAAAAACCAAGCCGAAGCCACATCGCAAACGAAAAAGATTCAAGAATCCATGGACTCAGGTTTCCAGCAACTTATGCAAGAAATGCGACGGTTCAGAGTCTCGGAAGCGAAGCGCTTGGCATCTCCTTCACCTGATGAAGAACCCCATCCAAAGAACCAACGGCCTTCCTGACCCCCAGTTTTGTTAGCTGCTGGCAGTTCTCCCCACCCCCATTGGGATACGAGCCCCGGGAGTCACGGCATCAAACCAGCTCCACGCCCCAGGTATCGGTATCTAGCCGGGCCACTCCCTAACCTCGGTGGGCGCATCTGCTGCTTAATTCGACTGAAAACGTCGCCCTGCATCCTGGCATTCGTACCTCTATTGATCGTCTGTTTGGCAATCCACCTGACTTTGTTACCTTTGCTTCCGGCTACTTGGGCTAATGACGCCAACAGTTACCTTAGGCTGACAACCTTCATACCGGAAACCGCAAGGGAAGCGAATGCCAGCCCCATAGTTCCAACATACACAAATCGAGTGGAGTTCGCACCGCCGACGGTCCGGAAAAAAGAATGCGCTGATAATGATACAAACCTGGCATTGCCGGGAGATGGCCTTTTTGGCCTTGCATGCCATGCTCAGATAGACACCTTAACCCAACCCCTATTGAATCCCGATGACCAAATCATCAACTGTAGCCCTTTTTCGTTTCCTGTCGCCATCATTGTGGCCACGTTTAATCTGTTCGGATTGATTAGCCCAAGGAGTTCATTTTACAAATCATTCTCGTTATGCAGTCTCACCCTATGTTCTGCAGTTCTCCCAGTTTGCGCCCACGGAGCTGACCGCGCACGGTATGTGGCAATCTTAACTGCAATAAAACATGTCAGATCTTCGTGTTTACAACATGTCCGACGGGTTTCCGCCATCAAGTCCTCGCACAGGTATCTGGCAGGTATGGTTCTAGTTGCTTTTGCGGTGTGGTTTCTCTTTGCAGTCTCCTCCAAAGACTTTCTTGAGGAGCGTCCCCCTTCCACGATGGTACATTCCCAGGAAAACCTGACCTACCCGTGGGTCCCGAGGGAATGGCAACTGTTGGAAAACATTGGTGAAGCAACAAACCCAGGCCCCATGATCGGAGTGTCAACTCTCAACGTAGTTTCTATAACAAAGTACTTGGAGGTTGTAGAGGCGAGTAGCCCCGTCCCAACGGTAAGTATTTTCACAGAGACTTGTTTGACCAAGGAAATGCTCCCCACGGTAACAAACAAAGCCAATGCTGCGGCGAAGAAACTGGTTACCTCAGGACTCGTTGGACCTCGAAAAGTAAGCAATAAGAAAGACAGCGTCTTCAGAGGCGAATCAGGTGGAGTTTTGGCAGTGTCAGACCTCCCACTTCGGAAAAGTAATCTCAACATGCCTTTTGCAACTTGGATGTCGAACCGACTCGTTGAAGGCATTGTATCCTTAACCAGCACTCTAGTGGCGAGAGTCATCGGGATTTACGGGTATGTTGGCTTTAAAAACCATGCAGAAGCCACCAATGACCTCATAGTGTCGATGTTACCCCATATAGGGCACTCCTCACTTCCATGCTTCATCGTAGGTGATTTCAATTGTTCCTTGGAGGAGTTGGCAGTGTGGGAACGCCTCCAAAACTTGGGTTGGATGGATGCAAACACCCTTTTCCAAAATTTGACGGGTTCGCCTATCTTGCCGACGTGGAACTCACAAACCAGGATAGATTTCATCCTCATCCCGCCAGGTTTAGTACCGTACTTCCACTCTTTTTTGAATAATGCAGACACTATTTCTGATCATTCCCTGATTACAGCCTACTTCGAATTCCCTGAGACCGCTCTCCACAGGGTAAGGTGGAAAACCTGTAGAGACCTCCAGCCCCTCAAACTGGACCCGAAGAGGATACAATCCCAAGCGCAACAAATTGACTGGACTTTCTTCCGCGACTTCCTAGCCTGTGGTAACATTGAAGAGGCCCTGGCAGAATTCACAAGGCTTTTTGAACAAATGATTGTAGATGTTAGGCAGACCGACCAACTATCTGTCTCGACTCAGTCCTTCCTGGGTAGAGGGAATCCGAAGCTGGTTAAAAAGGAATTGCACTGCCCTACAGTACCCCATGGTCGGAGTGGCGATTTGCACCCCACGGTGGACGATGCGCCGTTAGCCCTTAGGCAGCAAATCCGACAGGTTAGGCGCGTAGGTACGGTCTTGAATCAACTTATCGCTGCCTGCAAACCTGGTCAAGCGGAGAGCGCCGGCAACGCAGCACGCGAAACCTGGGACGCAATTATGAAAAGCCATGGTTTTCAAACCCACTTTTCTCACTTCGCATGGACGTCCCTTGGAATACTACTCCCAGACACAGTTGATGTCACGCATATCCCTTTGGTAATGCTTTTAAAGGAGCAACTGGGGAAGAGTTTACCCAAAGTGCAATACCAATATTCCAAGCTGAAATCACATATCCGTTCCGAGTTCCTCAACGCGGATTGGTCCAACGGAGCCCCGGCCCACTTTAGGGACATTCGTCCCCCGGCTAAACCAGACATTACAATTCTAGAAAGCCCGGTGCCTGTAGTTCTCCAGCGCTGTAGGCATGCGAAAGCTGGGCCCTGGTGGTTCCTTGTTGACAACTTCCCTGCACAAGCAGCTTTTGTCGAACATGGAACCATCCGTAGAACCGTACTACAGGTCACAGACTCCCGCGTCCAGTTGGATGGCCCAATCTTGTCTACTACACCCCATGTACATGTGTTTGCTTTAGTCCCTACAGAAAACCCTCATGTGCTTTTCTTAAGGGCCCAGGAGTATTGGCAGCAGTTTTGGCAAGACGAGCCCCTTGAGGATCCACTAGCTTGCCGTGAGATTCTGCGTTCAACTACCCCTGTACCTGAGTTTGACGAAAATATTCAGGTAGATGAAGTCAAGCAGGCACTAAAG
The DNA here is from genome assembly GCA_905221615.1 of Symbiodinium sp. CCMP2592. Taxonomy (NCBI): domain Eukaryota; class Dinophyceae; order Suessiales; family Symbiodiniaceae; genus Symbiodinium; species Symbiodinium sp. CCMP2592. Next base: position 470,320 of record CAJNDT010004368.1, on the reverse strand, counting down.
CAACTCAAGTTTGGGAAAGCTAGAGGCCCGGATTGCTGGTCTAACTACGAGCTCAAGACCCTACCCGAACCCTTTGTCGAAGCCTTGACAGACCTCTTCAATGGAATGAAGAATCATGTGACTTGGCCCCAGTCCATGCTCGAGGCCACTGTAGCGCTTCTGTCAAAGTCGTCCGTGTCTTTTAAATTATCTCAAACACGTCCCATTACAATTCTGAGCACACTTTACAGACTCTGGGCAAAGATCATGGCCCAAAAGTTTTTAAGCAATGTCCTGAAGTTCCTGCCCTGGGGTATTCAAGGTAACCGACCTGCGGCCTCTTCCAAGTGGTTAGGGTCTTATGTGCAGCTTTTGGCGGAAACGGCCCTCTGTTTCGGTGAGGAGTTTAGCGTAGCTTCCCTTGACCTCACAAAAGCCTACAACCTTCTGAGGCGTCCTATCCTCCAAGAAACCAATGCGCACTTCGGTACCCCCCGACCCATTTGGGCCCTGTATCGCTCTTTCCTTGATGCGGTTTCTCGTCATTTCAGAATACATGGCTGCATTTCGACAGAGGTTAAGTCCACGACAGGAGTTCCGGAAGGGTGTGCCTTCGCGGTATATCAAATGCTCCAAGTTAATTGGCTGACTTTACTTTATGTGCAGTCGAGACAACAGAATGAGTGCCACACTGTCTTTATGAACTATGTGGATAACTGGTTGTTCCATTCACATCTACATGGTTCCTTACGTGAAGCAGTGCAATACACCCACGATTTCGCACAAGTGGCAGGTTTCAGGATTTCTCAGGAAAAGACTTGGGTAGCGAGCACGACGGCCAAAGCTCGTAAAGCTCTGAAGGAGTGGAGCTTCAATGGTCATACACCAGCCTCTACGACTCACAAGGTTGAATTGGGGATGCTCTTCAGGTTCGATAAAGCCCCCAGTGTCCAGGATGTCGTCCCCCGTTGGGAAGATGGGTTGGAGAGGATTGATAGACTCATTTTTAAAGACTGGCCAGTTGTGCGCAAAATTAGTCTGATCCAAAGAGGTGTGTTCCCCATGGTTTTTTCTGGTTGTGAGACGGTCCACGTCTCACTGTCCACTCTAAAGAACTTTCGGTCCAAACTGAACACAGCTGTTCATGGTAAACAGACTAGAGCGTCCCACTTCTTGAGCCCACTTTTTACCCACAAGGTAGACTACGAACCCTTTCTTTATGTGTTTAAGACTAGGTTGGCATCTTTGCGTAGTACTTTGTTCTCGTTTGGTACAGCACAAGCAGCGAGACTGTGGAACCACTTACTGGACACTGACTTACTAGCCAACCAACGCCTTACACTTGGACCAGTGTCACTTTTCCTTTGGGCATGTCAGGTTCTTGGCTGGGAGACACAGTCTAACTTTGATGTGGTAGTCAAGTCCACGACCCTCAATTTACTCACAACACCCGTCGGTACATGGATGAAGTTGGCACAGCAGTCTTGGTATGAGTATGCCCTTCAGAAGTTTCTCAAGCCGGGTAAATGGCCAAACTTTTCCTTCGCTTTGCCCACTTGGTTTTCCCTCTGGGGTTTCAAGCATGATCTCCCGGCTTTGGCCTTAAAGCATCGAATCTTCGGTCTCCTTTCAGCTGACGCGTTGGCCGCGGTAAGGGGTACAGACGAGGCGCACTGCGAACTTTGCAACCAGGTAGGCGCGGGTTCCTTCCACCTCGTAACTTGTTGCCCAGCGACCCAACACCTGAGAGAAAACAGTGAATATGCTGCCACTCTTCAAGCCCCCTTGTTCACACGGTGTACAGGTATACCTTGTGTCCCTTTCAATATTAGTCCTCTGGATTTAGACCTAGGCCGAATTAATTTTTGTCACACGCCGCAACTCGTCTCGATTTTTACCGACGGTGGTGCAAATCCACCTGATTTACCAAATGTCCGCCTCAGCTCGTGGGCAGTTGTAGGATCGTATGGGCGTTCCCATGATTTCTTCCCGATCGGTAGTGGTATCACCCCGGGCCCCTTTCATTGCATCGCTAGGGCAGAAACCTATGCAGTCCTTCAGGCTTTGCGCTCGGCAGTTCGCGTAGAAATTTTTACTGACAATTCCTCCGTCGTTCTTGGTTTGCAGTCCATCCTGAGCAAGGGCTTCGACGTTTTCCACTGGCGCAACCACCCCAGTTTTGATTTGTGGTGTCTTATTGCCCAGGAAGTCATCACGCGTGCCCCAGGGTCTGTGAAAATATCCAAAGTCAAGTCCCATCGTCACCCTACTGAGGCTGAAGATCAGTATGACCTTTGGACAATCCTAGGCAATAACGCGGCAGATGAATTAGCCAGAAGCACACTGTCCCGATCAAGCCGCGTTTGGAATTTTGTAGCAGAACGTACAGCAATTGAGACTGCTTATAAGTGTAGCTTGTTTTTGCATGAAGTTTCACGCCTAGTCATGTCCCATAGAAAGGCAAACCCGCGGCATCAGCCTACTCCCACACCGACCCCGGAGAGTGTATCGGTACAGTACAGCCCTTGGCCAATCCATATCCCCGGCCCTTTCCAAATTCAGACATGGGATGAAAAATGGCTACAGCTTTTCGCACATTACTGGACGCTTTTGGAGTGGCCATCCCCTTTTGAGAGCCCGCCGCCCTCCCAAGGGGTTTCTTTCATTGAACTTATGTTAGATCTTTGCATTTCTTTTCAAGTCATGGTGCCGATCAACCTTAAAGTGCTCAAAGGGTCTAGTTTTTGTGATGCGCCTAAGGTGAATCATAAATCCCCGGCAGTTTATTTCCTCCCAAACCGTTCCGAAGCCACCCGACTGCCCCCACAGGTATTAACGCAAGCCGCAGGTACCTTTGTGAAATGTTTTGATCTCCTTAATGCTTCTTTGAAGTTGACTCCTTATCCCCGCGAAAATCTGCGATCATTGTCATCTTACGGGTTTACCAATGTTGTTCCCTCTTTGAAATCCCGACCCAACCTCCTTTCAGGGTCCCACGTTCGACACCTTCTTGAATCCATCATAGTGCCGGGAGTCCGAGTCCTGAAATATTCGTATCGCATCCCCCAAATCACACCTCGTCCGTTGCCGGCCTGCTTCCCACAACACTTCTGAGCTTAATTCGCAAATTCGCGAAGCTCGTCTCACGCCTTTCGCTGGGGACGCAGCTTATTCCACGTCGCGCTTTAACCTTTTTTGGGTAATATAGCCCCTGTATAATCCCTATAACCAAAAAGACTAACCTTCAGTTCCCCCGTCCCTGTTTAACGGCCTTACATGACACGATTTCCCAACCATTCGGTAGGGTTCGGGCGTAGAGGTCGGCCTGGATCTAAACCCTGAACCTTGATGTCGTTGAGGTGTTGTCTCGGACTGATACTGTACAAAAGGCATAGAGGCCCGCATCGCTAGCCTCGTCGCCCGACCGACCACACATGTCCGGATGAACCCCGAGCTCTAAACCCAAGCCGACCCACCCTGAAGCCTTAAACCCTGAACCCTCAATCCCTAAACCCTGAACCCTGACCCTTACTCCCTAAACCCTAGACCCCGAAACCCTGACCCGCAACCCTACACCTTCGACCCTGACCCTTAACACCCTAAACCCTAGCCCCCGAACCGCTGAACCCTGACCCTTACACCCTAAACCCTGAACCCTAGACCCTAAAATCCCTAAATCCTAAACCCTAAACCCTAAACTGACCCTTATTTGGGGTTATAAGTAGTTATAAGAATAGTTACCCTAATTATAACCCTAGTTACTAAGTCCCATGATCCTTTAAGTACAGCACCCAAGCCCTCAAAAGCTAATATCCCTTATGAGTAATGATCTTTTTAAGGAGCCCTAAACCCCTATAGATCCCTTTAAAGGAACCCTATAGATCCCTTTAAAGGAACCCTATAGACCCCTTTAAAGGAGCCCTGTTCCCTACTAGAAAAGCAGGCCACCAGGGAGATGGCGCCTCGTCGTGCTGACGAGGCCCAACTACCGAGGCAATGGGCCCCAGACGTCTTTCCGGTCATGTAGCGGTTTAGGGAATAGGGTTTAGGGGTTTAGGGGTGTAGGGGTTTAGGGGTTTAGGGGTTTAGGGTTTAGGGTTTAAGGTTTAGGGGTTTAGGGTTTAGGGTTTAAGGTTTAGGGGTTTAGGGGTTTAGGGTTTGGGGTTTAGGGTTTAGGGGTTTAGGGTTTAAGGTTTTTGTTTAACAAACTAGCCCTAAGGGTCCAAGCGGTCCTTATTTATGGTTTTTGGTACTTACAATGTCTCCAAAGTCCTATCGTAGGGAGCACATGGACCCTTAGGGAAACAGCAAGAATAAGAACCGGGATCAGCTTAAATATGCAAATACGAACAAGAACAAGAACAATACCAAGACTAATTACCACTATGATATTCATCATGCATCGATTATGATAGTGCCTATGATTATGCCATTTAGGTGGGCCGTTTAGATGTGTTTTACGTTGGCCTATTGGGCTCAAGAAATCTTATTTGCCATCGTTCCATCCTAGCTTAATATGAGGGTCCCTAGGCCCTAGGGTTCGTTGATAAGGGTGGGTATAAGGGTTCTACACTCGGTTTGGAAAGGGTTTCATATGAGAGCCTGCATACTTACCAGGAGTATTGCTCCTCCGAGTTACCTTTAGTAGGTATGTTACATAAGCATCTACTTCTAAATCCTACTCTCCATGTACCCGTATAGTATATACATTGGCCTGAAAGTAGTCCCTATACAGGTACATTGGGGGCCAATGTATATACTATATTGGTACATGGACCTTCCAAATAGTAACCTGCATAACTACTATCCTAAACGCAAGTACCTGATTATTGGCTCCTTTGGACCCTTGGGGTTATAAGTTATAAATACTATTCCTCAGTGGCTTATTGCTTCTGATTATACCGTTACCACAACATTGGCCAAACCCTGCTCTAATTGCAAACGCCCTATGTTTGGGCTTGGGTTGTAGGGGTCTGGTAGGTACCAGAAGAGCAGCAGTTGGGAACTGTGCCGTGGCGTAAGATCTGAACATAGCTTTTAGGACTGCCGTTCGTTACCTCCGCTACAGCGCGGGGCGCGCGGCGGGTTTACATGGTGGGTTTCGGGTTGTAAAGAGGTGCTTTAGAGGGTGGGGTTCAGGGCTTAATGTAGGAACCTGATTGAGCAACCTTGGGCCTTTGTTTGGGTTCCTTATATGGGCGGTTGTGAAAATTATGGTCCCGTTTTGGGTCCCTACTATAATACGGCACCTATTGTTTAGGGTACCCAAGAAGGGACTATTAGTTTGGGGGTTATAGGGCCAGGGTTTCTTAATCAGCTTCCTACATCAGAGCTCAACCTCAAACCGTCAAGCCTAAAGTTCAGGGTTCAGGCTCTGCTTTCTGCTTCCAGCGAGAGCGTTGTGCAGGTTGGTATAGGACATGCAGCCTCGTCCTCCGGGTGCGAATTCGCGGTGGTTGCTGTGTTTGTGATCTTAAGAGCAATGAAGGTGCCATGGGGGAATTATTATGAGATTTACCCTCAGACCTTCAAAGATTAGAAGGGCACCGTGCAGTCCCCCGTCAGAGCGCACTACAGTTTGCGATATTTCTGCGATTTGAGCTGCTGTTGTGGGGCTGAGGGCTGGGGGAACTTGGATTTTCAGGGCAGTGACATCGGTTTTCAATTTTTGCTGCTTGCTTGGAAATGTGTGGCAGCTCGAGGATTACAGTTTGATGCTTGCGTGGCGCAGGGTCGGATTCTAGTTATAAGTTATAAGTGGAGTCCCCTGATATGCGTTATAAGTATAGTTACTTTACTTGTAACCCCCACTTATAACTACCCCTGATCCTCCAAGTGCTGCAAGATTGCTGACTACACTTTCTTTCCGCGGCCCTTTCTTCTTTGCCAGTGTTGACCGGCGCTGGTGGTTTCGGTCTTCATGCGCAGCCTACTTGTCGATGGATGTTTTGGGCTCTCCCAACTTCCTTTCAGAAGGCATGTCTCGAGTCCTTGAATCTACAACTGACGAAGACCAAGCAAAAGCAATGACAGACGTCACTTGACCGAGGCCTCTGCCACACACACACACACACACACACACACACACACACACCGGATCGGTGCACTAGCCATGTTTCGCATCTCGCTGATTTCAGGCAAGGAGGTAGCAAGCCTTCCTCTTGAGGAGCTGAGCGATGTCAAGGCCTTGAAGCAGCGATTGCATCAACAAAACGGCCTGCCGCCACGCTTCAGGCAGAAGCTTCTTCACGAAGGCACTGTCTTGGATGATGCCGTCAGACTGGCCTCCGTAATGGAACCGCGAGTTTTGGCTGCGACATCCCCAGAGGCCGTTGCGTGGGAGCCGAGACAGCTCGCCGCTGCCGAGCATCCTCCCGTGGCCGAGGCCATTGGGATATTGAAGCGGCGACTAGAAAGGGGCCACAGTAACTACCTACTATATACTATTTTGGGGTTCCTTATTATAGTTAGAGTATAGAATGGGCCACAAAAATATATTCCAAGTTTCAAGGCCCCGGTATTACATCCGGAGGACGGCCCGGAGGACGGCCTGCCGCCTCCATGCAGGCCAAGGCTGCTTCGCGATGACAAGTCGCAAACACCCCCCAGTGTGGAGCTGCACGTACCTGGACCCCAAAAGTATGTAGAATAATAGACGTTTATAGGTTTTGAACCATTATTTTACTTACTTTTGGGGGTCTAGGTAGTCGAGATGACCTTCGTCGATGCGTCGGACCAGACTGCAGACGTTGTTTCATTTTTTTCGGCAGTGGCTGACGGTGATGTGGCCAAGGCAGGGCAACGTTGACTCCCGAAAAGAAGCCGTCGGCAAGTCTTCATGACCGTTGTCTTATATTAATATGAGTATCTTCTTCACCCCCAACTCTAACAGACTTAAGTCTTTAACAGGCTTTTGGCTGTGAGGATCTTCGAGGTACAGAGCCTGAGAGCTTCATCAGACCCTTAGGTTGAAGCTCTGCTGCAGCTTCCCATGAACCCGGATGTTAGTGCTTGGGGAGGTACCCCACTGATGCGGGCGGCTGCAGTCAACCAGACTGGTGTGGCACAGTTGCTTCTCGAAGCCGGTGCCCAGTTGGATTTCTGTGACAGCCGCGGCCACACACCACTGATGGATGCAGCAGGAGCGTGGTTATGTCGTGCTGCAATGGTCCAGTTGCTTCTAGACGCGGGTGCGCAGAGGGATCTGCGCAACAGCCAAGGCAGGACAGCGTTGATGCTTGCTTCACACCGCGGTCATGCTCCTGTCGTGCGGTTGCTCTTAGAGGCCGGAGCTCAGAAGGATCTGCGAGACAATGACGGCCAGACGGCACTGATGCTCGCAACCGAGTGGGGCCATGATCAAGCTCGGCGACTGCTGCAGTAGACTCGTGCTTCGATGGTAGCTGAGGCAACAGCACATCTCCGAGTGAGAAAGCTTGGAGTGACTCTCTACTTAAAGGATCATGGGACTTAGTAACTAGGGTTATAATTAGGGTGTTTGTACTTATAACTACTTATAGCCCTAATTAAGGTACTCATAACCTTACTAAGTCGCAGGATCCTCCAAGTATGCTGCGATCGGGAGTTCCTAGCCGGGCCAAGGGTCTAAATCGAAAGGTTCCGAAAATAGGGGTACCTTATTTTGGGGTCCTTGTAATAATAAGGATCCTACTATTTAGGGTACTATATTAGGGTCCCCTATTTTCGGAAACCCCCAAATCGGGATTTAGCGTTTTGGCTTGGAGGATCTAAATTTCCTGGTTCACGTCAAGCCTTGAACCCTAATGTAGGGGTCTGAATAATTTTACCTATACCATTCTGGGGGTTTCTATTTAGCATGTACTTGGGCCCTCAAGTACCTAAAGAGGGGTTACATTGGGGCCAAAGTCAATAACAGACGAGTACATGGACCCTGAGGGTGGGGGACTATATTTCCTGAATTAGGCCTTCTTAGGTCCTTATTATCCCTAAACCCTAGACGCCAAGACCCTACTCAAGTGCAAGCAGGCACATCCCCGTCATTTACCATCGGTACAAAGATGTGGCCACATGTACCCGTATACTATATATATATATATATATATATATGTAAACTTAGGCCTTAAAGAGGATTCCTGGATAGGCACTTCAAGGCTCAAGTTTATACTAGATGGCTACATGAAGCCTTAGAACTGCATTTCTGGTCAAAGGGTTTGGGGTTTAGGGTGTCTTTTCCTTTCTGGCGTGCCCAAACAAGACAGTCCAGTTTAGCCGGCACCTGTCCGCCACTGATGAATAGTCTTCAGGCTCCGAGAAGCCTGGAGATCCTAAAGGGAACTCCGGAAAGTTGGAATATGGAACAATGGCAGGATCCCCTATAGTTTACCTTAAAGGGATTATGATAATGATATTCCAGCTTGGGATCCTAAATGGGAGTTTCCGATTTTGAGGGGTACGGGTCCTTATAATAAGGATCCTACTATTTAGGGTACTATATCAGGGTCCTATTTTCGGAAACTCCTAAATGGGTGGTTGTCAAAATTATGGTCCCTTTGTGGGTCCTTATGACAGTACGGCACCTAATATGTAAGGTGACCCTAATTTTGACAACTACCCATATCATAGGGACGCTTAGGGGGGTACGGGGAGGGGGCTAGGGGACTATACTTCCTTAAACCGGCCTCTTTGGGTCGTTATTAAGGGTCCCTACTTAAAGGATCATGGGACTTAGTAACTAGGGTTATAATTAGCGTAAAAATACTTGTAACTACTTATAACCCCACTTAAGGTACTTATAACCCTAGTTACTAAGTCCCATGATCCTCCAAGTATGACTTTATCAATATGGCTAGGATCCCTTTTGGGTTCCCCAACTAAAGGATGCTGCATGAAGAGTAGAGTTATGGGACCATGGTTTTCACAGTTGCCTATACGTCCTACTACGATTGTGGAGCTGATGATATACATCCTGCATGACCCATAATAAGGAATATACCATAATTCCCATAGTTTAGGGTCATTAAGGTAACGCAGGATTTATATCATCAACCGTAGTTCCCAACAACCATCGTCCCAAGGGTCGCTGAAAGCAACTTCTATACGGGTACTTGGAGGATCATGGGACTTAGTAAGTAAGGTTATAAGTACCTTGATTGGGGTTATAAGTGGTTATAAGTATAGTTTCCCTAGATATAACCCTAGTTACCAAGTCCCATGATCCTTCAAGTAGGACATCGGGACCCTTATGGAAGCAGTTCTATGTACAGTAGGTTTTGCTTCATTACTATCCGCATCAATGCCCCCCATAAATACACATCTATGTGTATATGTGCATCAATACTTTATCAATGAACTCTGATGTGCAAAATCCAGGGACAGTTCCTACATTCATGGACCTCCCACAACCACATTCAACCCACCCAAACTGAGGAGTTCGGGGATTTCCAAGACTTGCAGGTTCCGAACGGGGGTCTCTGTAATGGGATGTCATCACTCAGGGTGCTTACCCTCGGGCCCTCGGGTTCTTCGATATCTTCAAACCTCGCATGTTCTTCTACTTTATCGAATATGCACGTCATTGGCAGGTTTCGTGATCTGTAAGGGCTCAGATTTCGGCGTGCATGCAACTGAAAATTCATCGGCGCCAAGCCAAGCGAGAAATGAACATGTTCCTGCAATCCTGAGCCCTGATCCTAAACCCAACATGCTAAATCCATCTGAAACCTAAACCCCAATACCTAACCCTGAACATACCCTGGGGATCAAAATAGCCCAAAAGCCTGATATAGTATAGTCTTTGGGCCCAAAAGCCTTAATATATAAGTCCTTAGATCCCTAGGGATACCCAGCTCTCTGTGTTGGCCCTGAGGGAGCGTTCTTCCTCGAAGCCACTGGCCTACAAGGACTGCGAGCACGAGGACCCGGGCTCGACCGACCGGCAGGTTCAGGGCTTAAATTACCCTAAGGGTCCACATACGGGAGAATCGAAAATTCGGGGTATCTTATGTTGGGGTCGTTTTAATAAGGATCCTACTATATTGGGCTTAAATTACCCTACTTGGAGGTTCATGAGTTAGAAGCCCCCTAACATGGGCCATGCACCTCCAAGTAAGGGTCCACATACTCAAATAGTAGGGTTCATACTCTGAATGGTTTTTTAACCTTAAAATACTACTATTCGGGCACTTGGACCCCTAGGGTTAGTTACCAGCCGAATCTCCGAAATTTTCGGAGAAGCGCAGGATTCAGGTAGGCCTCAGAAGGAGGAGAAGAAGAATGAAGACATCAAGGATGGCAAGAGAGTGCAGCCACTAGGATTCAGAGTAGGCCCTTATGCCCTTGTTTTAGGGTTTAGGTCTCCTTAGAACCCCCCTTTAAACCAAAAAGGGCACCCATTTTATTCCTAGGTTACTTTTAAGCCTTATGTCTAGGAAGCAATCACCGATGCCTTGCCCTAAGGATCCATGTATCCGAAGAGTATATACTTTGGCCCCAAGGTACCTATACAGGGACTGAATTAAGGCCAATGTTTATACTATTCAGGTACATGGGCCGTTAGGGTGGGAGAGCAAGAAGAAGCCAGTTTGGGTATAGGGCTTGGGAGTTAGGGACATGTCACGCCAACCATAAGATCTGAGCAAGCATTGTAGGCGCGTTCTTCCCCTTCAAAGCTTTGGAGTCTTATGGCTGCCTAGCCCCTACCTTAACCCTAAATAACCTACCTTTTCGGGGTTCCTTATTTTTCTTATGATAAGTCCTTGAAAAGGCCTGTTCAGTGTTCCTTGTTATGATTTTCTTATATAAGTCCTTAAACAGGATATGCTATTCCGGGCTTGGGGCCCCTCAGCCCTAAGCCCCAGTTTCCGAAGCCCCTTTAAGACTGAGGCCCTGATCCCTGATAACTGAGCCCCAATATCATAGTACCGGTATAGATCCCTTATAGTAGCCCTTTAAGGATCCCTTTAAAGGAAGCCCTTTTAGCCCTTTAAGGATCCCTGTAAAGGTAGCCCCATTCTAATTATTATGGCCCCTAGGTATCACCACCTTTGTTGCAGGAACTGGTCCGGATCCTCGGGGTGCGGGATCGAAAGATGCTTTCCAGCATGCTTACAGGGAACTCCAGAAAGTTGGACTTTGGTTTCATGGTAGGGTACCCTATAATTTACCATAGAAGGGTTAGGATAATTTTGTTCCAACTTTCTGGCTTCTACCGTAAAGGATCATGGGGCGTCGGACGTGGTGAGTAAGCGCTCCTTAAAGGGATCTAGAGGGTTCCTTAAAGGGATCTATAGGGTTTCGGGGTCTACTTAAAGGATCATGGGACTTAGTAACCAGGGTTATAACTAGGGTAACTATGCTTATGACTACTTACAACCCCAATTGAGGTACCTATAACCTTACTTACTAAGTCCCAGGATCCTCCAAGTGCAGTATGCTTTTGGCTCGGTTTGAGGCTCTAGGGTTTGGGGTTCAGGGCTTAATGTAGAGGCCTGAACAATTATACATAAAGTTTTGTTGGTTCTTTAGTATAACGGGCCCCAAAACCCTATGCTGATTCGTAAGGCCCCTACATTAGTTAGGATTTAGCTAAGGTTCTTGGGGCTACCAGAACCTACTGTTCACAAGCCAGAGGATCACAGTCGTCGAACTATTTTGCAGGGCTTGCCGGTTGCAGGAAGCCTTGTACAAAGAGAAATCGAAGCCGTCCAAGTCTATGGCTTTGTCAGGTGGTTGATTGAGGGCTTCCAGAATCTGCGGGGTTTCGAGGGAACAGGCTATTTATTTAGATGTTGTAAACATATGAAGGATGGGGCCGAACAATGGGACCCTCCCCCGGCCCCGCAAGAAATTTAGGGTTTAGGATTCGGTGGGTTAGCAGCATCATCCTCCTAGACAACTACAGTAGAACTACTGGCGTTTACCTCGGAGCTTGTATGTGGAAGTCTGCAAAGTCGGGCAGGGTATTGCCGTATGGCCCCATGCTGAAATAATCAGGGGATGGTGTCAAAAGAGGTCTGGAGTGGCCTCAGGGTGATATACAGGGGCCTTATCAGCTGGCAGCTAGAAAAGGGCGAACAGTGTTTGGGGGTATTCGTGCTTGTATTCATAAAGAGTCTGAAGGAAGACTCAGGAAGACTATCGGCAATGATTCAGGCTTCCTAGTTCTTGAATGATCTGGGAATGCATAAATAAATCAAAAGCTTATGGCGACACGCAGCATATACGTACGAATTACTAGCCATCAAGCTTCGAGGGAGTCAACCCTAACCCCCAGAACAACAAAAGCCTACAAATCTGCAGAAGCGCTTCTCACAAGCATACGGAACCGTGTTGTTTAATCCCACGCTTGATAAAATTCGTTTAAACAGGTCTAGGGCGATACTTGAACATAGAAAAGGTTTTATATTGTCTCGAGATGAGGCTCCAGAAGTTTCCGGAACCCAAGCCACACCAAAACCACCAAAAAAGGCTCCGGTTTAGGACGGGGAGTGTAGAGCACGCCCAGCTCAGGATTTCCCGCTGCCAGTTTGAAATCCTGGCCCTGAAAGAGGAGGGTTGCGGGTTGGGGAGGTTTTAGGGTCTAGGACTTAAGCATTTCGTTGACCGCGGTGTCAGGCATTATGGGACTATAGGGGTGTATGACAGGCTGTGTGCCCGTCTGGCTACGAGTCCCTAGCATTCACATACTCGCCCCAAGGTCTTGCCTACAAATTCCTAGCATCTTCCTAGACCCTCCATCTACCCTCTATATTAGACCCTAAGTACCCACTATTTGGGACCATATACCCCTCTTTGAGGGTACAAAGAGGGTCCTGGTTAAGTCCAAGTACCTAACTACCGGACTCTTTGGGCTTTAAGGGTCGTATTCCTTTGGGTTTCGGGCTCTTGACCGCAAGTGTTACGATCCTAAGCAGGAGTACCTAAGATGTAAGTACGCTAGACCCTAAAGCCTAAGCCTTAAACTCCAGCTAGGTGCGGTCTTTCGCTATGTTGGGATCTTCAGCTCAAAGTTAGGGAAGTTGGGCCGAAATTCAACCACCCATACATGAGGACGAGGGTAGCGAGCGATGCCGATGATATTCACAAGGTTGACAGAGGCAACGGCCGTTTAGCGCCGGGCTATGCAAGCAGCACAAGGGCTTGGCTCGCTGATTACTTTTGATCCCCAAAACCCCAACACTTTTAAATCCCCGAACCGGAAAACCCTCAAACCCCAACCCACCCAACTAAGACCCTCTCAGATCTCTTGAAGGAGCCCTTACAGATCCCTTCGAAGGAGCCTAATAAGAAGGTTCCAGATCACCGCAAACCGAAATTCTCTCCTAAACCCTCAGCCCCGAGACCCTAAACCCTTTACTAGGACCTAGAGTAGGCCCTTGTTCCCTTTTTTACGGTTTAGGTTCCCTTCTAACCCCCTTTAAACCAAAAAGGGCACCCTTTTTATTCCTAGCTTACTCTTGGGTCTAGTTTAGGAGTTTTGGAAGGAACCCTTAAACTAGGATGCCCAGTAGTACCCTTATTCCTTTTTTGTAGTCCTAGGTTCCTTATGAAGTTACCCAATACCAAAAAGAGAGGCTTCTTAGGTCACTGGGTATCCTAGCATATGTTAGGACCCGTTAGAGGAACCTTGAGAAAAAGACTTCAACTCTCGACCCCAGGCTGAGATCCCTAAACATAGACCGTGAAGGAACTCTAAACCCCAAGCCCCGATAGTACCCTTCCCTAAGGCTCCCAAGAGGGTCTTGGGCTTTCTGGGGGAGGGTTTCGGTTTTGGGGGCGAGGGTTTGGGACCTCACTACCCAGAGCCTCCAAAACCCCTTAATTAAAGGAATATACCTTAAATCTTATTAGGGATCCTATCATAGTTTAAGGTATATTCCTTAATTAAGGGGTTTGGGAGTCTCTGGGTACAAGGGTCCGGGAGCCCTAGGGTTGTGTATAGAAATCTTACAGGAACCCCACACCATTAGAGTACAGATAGAACCCTGAAAGTACCCCTTCATAGCAGTCCTTATAGACCCCTTTAAAAGGAACCCCTTAAAGGAAGTCTTATTATTACATAAGCATAGGTAGTTGTTTTAGGCCCCTAAAGGAACCAATCTGAGATCGGAGCCTTACAGGAATTCTAAACCCTAAACCCCTGTAGTAATACCCCTTTATAGAACCCTAAACCCTTTCAGGAAGCCTTTAGGGAACCCATTTTTATAGGACCCCGTATAGTTGAGATTGGAAACCCACAGGCTCCATGTGCCCATATAGTAGGTACTTAGGCCTTAAAGTACCTAAAAAGGGACACCTTTGAGGCCTAAGTACCTACTATATGGGTACATGGAGCCTTAAACCCTGAACTAAGCCCTATAACAGAACCCTCATAGAACCCTTATAAGAGCCCCGTATGATTCCCTTTAAAGGAACCCTTAAAGGGTACATGGAGCCTTTGGGAAAGCCCCTGAAGGAGTTGGCGAGGAGTCGGGAGCGCGAAGATCTGCTGAGGGCGGAGCTGGCTGCTCTGCTTTAACGATACAGATTTCTTAGGCGTACTTAGAAATATTTTTGTTTTGGTTATTATATTCCCTAAGAAACAGTTAAGTTTCAAATTTTTGCCAGGGTTAGGAGTGAAGGGAGTAGGGTTTTGTGGTGTAGGGTTTAGGGATTATAGGGTTCGGGGTTTAGCGGTTCAGAGATAGAGGTTTTTAGGGATTTAGGGGTTTAGGGGTGAAGGGGCTCTAGGGGTGTAGGGGTTTCGGGGTGTAGGATGTTTGAGGTTCAGGGTTTCATGTCCGGTTGGATATATTGCAGGGTTACCTTCAGGGGTTCAAAAGCTATGGGCACCCCAGTGCTCCTGTTCAGCTCCGAGTTGTAAGTTTAAGGTTTCAGGGTTCAGTTGAGCTAGGGCTTCGGGTGTTAGGGCTTAGAGACCAACAAGTCATAGCATGTAATGTAGACATGCAGCACTGGAAGTTTCCCCCCTTGTGGGCACATTGCCGTTATTGCCCAGAGGCTCCATGTGCTCATATAGTACCTACTTAGGCTTCAAATGGGTCCCTATACAGGTACTTCAAGGCCTGAGTACATGGCAGGGTTTGCAAACTTGCACTCTTCGGCGACATGGGCCCTCATCGGCATTGCGTGGTCTGCAACGCGCGGTGCAGCACCAGGAGTTTTCGGGCCGAGCAGGGCTTGCAAAACTTTTTGACAACACACGGCTACGACGTCTTCAAACCGAAAGCCGCTGCTGCCTGGTTCTTCTGCAGCTGCTGCGCCTGCTTGGCAAAAGGACCTGACTACATGAAGTGCTGGTCCTTGATGGTGGCGGCGGGACTTCTCTGCACTGCCATGAGATTGTACCCAGGCCACACTGACCGGAAACTGAAAGTGAGCCGCCCGGATCAGGAGATCCGTGGAAAACAGATCGACGCCAGAGGCTGGGAGCACAAGAACCTGTCTCGGGTGAAGAAGCACGTGCTCAAGCCCAGCTTCGCGAAGACAAAGCACGGGTCAGCAGACCACCGCACAGCTCTTCAGCTCCTGGATTTTATGTTGCAGGTGTTAACCAAGTTTGACGCTTCGAAATACCTCAGTAGTATGGAGTCCCTGTTGACGAAGATGTACATTGTGGTTTCAGGCACCAGGCTGGTGTCTTTCGGGGTGGTGAAGCCTTTGGCACGGCTTTGAGGTTCATGCGTAGTTGGGATTGGGGTCTTGGTCTTGTTTTGAGACCCTTGCGGCAACCCCAGCCGTATGACTGTGTTTGTCTCATTTGTCATTTGGCTTATCCGGACTCTTGCAACCTAAAAAACCTTTAGTATCTTGTCTGAGCTGGCCTTAACCCTAAACCCTACTTAAAATATCTTGTCTGGATTGGCCTTTTTTTTGGGCTTGGTCTTAGTCATTTGTGAAGCGAAGCCTTGATACCAGGAGCACGTCGAATCTCTGTTTGAGGGCGACTGCCTCCGCCGCCCAAAGGCAAAGGCCTGCGTTGGGTTTTAGTGGGGTCCACAAACAAGCATATCAGCAAACACTAGGATAGGGAGATATCCCATATGGGAGTTGTCAAAATTATGGCCCTTTTTGGTTCCTTATTATACTACGGCACCATAATATTTAGGCTACTCGAAAAGGGACCACAACGTTCACAACTACCCATGTACATCCCTTATACTGTAGCCTAAGAAGGTAGGATAAGGTAGGGATATCCTAATAACATGCTTATGCTCATGTCCTTCTTGGGGCCCCAAGTTAGACTTATTAGGATCCTAACACTGGCTGAAACCACTTCCAGTTGATTCCGGCAAATTTT
Source organism: Symbiodinium sp. CCMP2592 (assembly GCA_905221615.1). Taxonomy (NCBI): domain Eukaryota; class Dinophyceae; order Suessiales; family Symbiodiniaceae; genus Symbiodinium; species Symbiodinium sp. CCMP2592. The sequence goes on along the minus strand of CAJNDT010004368.1, from coordinate 454,062 downwards.
GTAGAAGTATCCACGAGTCTTTCATCAGCTTACAACTCCAAACCTTAGACCCCCAAAATGCTGAGAAGCCCTGTGAACCCTAGATCCTAAAGTCCTGAAAAGCGCTCTTTAGGGATGGTAGTCTGTTGAGGTCCGATGCGCGGGTTTCAAGCGGCCCGGAATAGTGGGGAGTGACACGTAAACATGCGGTATACCCCGTCAATACTACTTGCTTGGGATCATGGATCAAGTAAGCTGATAAGGTGTAAGTACGTTGCATGTAAGTCTGGCATTTTGTCGAGCGTCCGTGGGGTCTTCGTTACACGCGGGGACGTGCACGCTCGACGATCTTGCATGCTATGTAACGTAAAAATATTTCTTCCTGCGTCACAAGTAGGCAATGATTCCAGGCCAGACTGTAACTAATTACCGGTATGGTGTATATAAATTTGTAGATACCTTGCAAGTATAGTTCCCTTACATATGTTCAACATCATACAACCCGAGTTATGCTATGCCCCATGATCCTCTAAGTGCAGATATTCGAACTGCATAGTGCCCGTATAGGAACCCATTATCGCACCCTTCTATTATTACACCCTAACGGTTACACCGTAAGCCCTCACAAGCTCCCCTAGATGTCAATAGAGTACCCTTGTGGGAACCTTTCATAAAATCGGATCCCTTTGCAAGGAACGTCTACGAAATCCGTTGGAACATCGTTATCCTCATGGCTTTACGGTAAAGTATAGGAGTCCCAGCACGAATCATCCTCAAACCATGTTCCAACTTTCTGGGGTTCACTATAGAATCCCTTGTAGCATCCCTTCTAGTATCCCTCATAGTATCCCTTGTAGAGTATCCCTTGTAGAATCCTATGCCCCAGGCCAGTCCTAAGCCTGACACTCCAGCGGCCGCCCCTCCTGCAGAGACGAGGTCCTGCTCCCAAAAGATTTTTTAAGGTTCCTAACCCTAAGGGTCCATGTACTCATACAGCATATACATTGGCCTTAAAGTACTCCCTATACAGATACATTCGGCCCAAAGTATATGCTATATAGGTACATGGACCCTCAGGGTAAGAGTACGGGTTCCTAAGGGCCAATGTAAGGGATCTATAGTACTTCTAGGGTTCCCCCTTAAGGGCACTGCAGGTTCTATGATAGGGTCCCCTTTAAAGGTACTCTGGGGTTCTATAAGACTTACAGGATCATGGGACTTAGTAACTTGGGTTATAATTAGGGTAACTCTTCTTATAACTACTTATAAACCCAATTAAGGTACTTATAACCTTACTTACTAAGTCACATGATTTTTTCAAGCAGGGTTTGGAGTTTAGGGTTTAGGGCCTTGTTTAGGGTTGAGGGCTTAGCGTCTTAGCGTGTTTCAGGTTGAGGGCTTCAGGTGCTTCGGTGTTGGAATGAAGTTTTAGGGTATGTCTTAGTCTAATTTCAATATCGGGTGGCGGAATAGCGCAAAAATGAGGTACCGTTTTCGTCGGTGTGTAATCACAGTACAATACATTATACTCCAAACCGTATTCTAGTTGTTGAGAGCCCTCTACAAGAGCTTCTGAATCCAAGCCAGGTGTACAAACCCAATAAAGCGGCCCAAGCCATGACTTGGACACGTATAAACCCTAAAACCGAGGCCTATGACGCTAATGTCACTTTATTCAGACTTCCATGGTCCAAGTGCCAAATAGTAGAGTTTCAGGCACCGAAACCCACTAAGAATTTCGCATTTGGGAAAAATACCGTCTGGGTGAACGAGTGAGTCCCGTGCTGCAAAGCTGTAAAAACTGTGACAAAATATGTTATTGGCTGTTCTATCGGGTTTAGGGTTTGGGCTGGCTTGTGTGGATTTTTTGGCTTTGGAGGCAGGGCTTAGGGGTGAATATTCTGGGCTTTTTGAAACTCAGGTTTGAAGGGTTTTCCGGCAGACTAAGACGAATCTGCTTACTGCCAAATTTCAAGCCTGAGCCGTTCCAGGTGGAAGGGTTTACTTTCCCAAAGGGTCCTATGTACCGATGTAGTAGAATGTAGGGTTTCCATATTAGGAATTACTATTCTGACTTAGGGAAGTATTCCCCGTAACACACAGGGTTTGGGGTTTCGCTAAAACTGCAGCTCGTTAGAGTCGCACAGTCCTCGCCACTGCAGCCTCATATGGGTAGTTGTCAAATTAGGGTCCCCTTGTGGGGCCCTTGTTATAATACGGCACTTAATATTTAGGGTACCCATGAAGGGACCCTAATCTTGGCAACCACCCATATGAATGCATACGCAGTTCACAAGTCGTGGGTAGAAGGACCTGATATATAGTGCTTACAACCCCGAGCAAGCTATGCATGAGCTTAAGCTGAATCTACCAATGGAACCCACACTTGGAGGATCATGGGATTTAGTAAGTAAGGTTACAAGTACCACAAGTACCTTAATGGGGGTTATAAGTAATTATATGTGTAGCTACCCTACTTATGACTCTAGTTACTAAGTCCCACGATCCTTTAAGTACTCTGATTCAGGCTTCCAGTAGAAGCGGAAACCCAATAGCCTCAATCCTTAAGAGTAATGTATAGGGAATCCCGGCTCCATTTGGCCTTCATCCGGTTTCCAACTTTATGGGGTTTACTGTACTCTGATTCAGGATTCCTTCCGCAGGAGCGGGGCGGGAAGCTATTGTCTCAGCCCTCGGAACTGAAGCACCGACCTTGCACGCCCCCCACTGCATGGCTTGGGGACGCTAATATTTATTACCCTAAACAGGAGGATCCTTATTACATGGTTCCCAAAATAAGGTACCCCGACACAAGACCCTTGATAAAAGCTACGTCGACAGCGAAAGACTTTATCCTGAGCTGGGCCCCAGAGGCCTTGTAGTCAAGCACCCATACCAAGCCCGAACCAAAAAGCATCCGCCAAAGTTATCTCTGAGGCCTAGAACCCCAAACAGACGAAAGAACCCAAAAAGCCAAAAGGCCCCGAGCAGGAGGCGTAGAACCCCGAAAGCCCCTGGCACGCCCTGCAGGAGTGTACTTTCCTCTGGTGGCCACCTTGACTCTTTGAAAGCATTGGTTTCAGATTCAAGGTGTAACTCCCAAGCCACTCTATAAACCACACTAGCCAGCCTAAACCTGGACTTAGTAGAGCGTTGGTACCTCTTTAACTTGTTTGGGGTACTAGAGCTTCTTTGGGAAATTGCTTTACGATTTAAGGGCCTCTGGCAGTATGGGAACCGTCTATTGGCTTTCTGGGATCTTCAGTACACTTGCGCACTCCGACGGATCTTCCCAAGGACTTGGCACAGAAGCGCTACGATCAGGCCGGGCTGAAGGTTTCCAGGCCCTACTTGGAGGATCATGGGACTTAGTAAGTAAGGTTATAAGTACCTTATTGGGGCTAAGAAGTAGCTATAAGTATAGTGACCCTAATTATAACCCGAGTTACTAAGTCCCATGGCTCCTTTAAGCTTAGTCCTACACGCTTTACTGGAGGTGGGTTTCTGAAGCCACAGAAGGTTCTTCCTGAGACACCCCCCAGCAGCCGACTCCATACGCTGTGTGTACTACAAGCCACCAACGGAGCCCCAAAGTAGGCTTCACAAAGGTTAAGATGAACTTCCGACATTTTGTTGTGCTTGTTTTAGGTCGGGCCAATATTCACCTCACCAGGATTCTGTCTGCGCGGTAGCGATCTAAGCCCTTGCACGCCAAGGCCAACAACACAGACAATAACGGTTTATGACGCGGAGGGGGGAATTGTAGTTTAAGCATATGCTGGAGTATCAGGTGATATAACCCCTACTTACCCAGATACCCGATGGTATATCGTGCATACTCTTGTAGCAAAACCTTGGAGAGAAGCTTCTGGAATACTTTTAACAGAAGCACCAACACCCTAACCCACCCCAAAACCCTGCACACCCTCAACCCTTAACCCCGAGGTTTAGGGAAAAGCCCAAGCCCACAACCCGAAACCCCCAATATCCTACCTTTTTAAGGACCTATACAGGGAAATCAGTATAAGGGTGGTAGTAAACTCTAAACCTTAACCCTTGAAGAGGTAGGTTCCTTAGGATCCCGGTCATGATATACACCCCCCTAAAACGGCAGATCTTTTATGGGGTCCTGGTAAAACCCTAGACCCTAAACCCCAAACCCCTAAACCCTAAACCCCTAAACCCCTAAGCCCTAAACCCTAAACCCCTAAGCCCTAAACCCTAAACCTGGAACCCCCCCCTGGGCCTCGCAGGTGCTGGACATCGCGAACAAAGCCTCAGATGCTTGGGTTCGAGTTTCCGAAGCACTCGAGAAGGCGCCCCGACAGTAGAATCATAGGATTCCTTTAGAAGGGATCTATAGTTCCCCTAAAGGGGATCTATAGTAGGGTTCCTTTAAAGGGCTCTTTAAGGGATCTATACAATAGAAGCCGCCTCTACAATTTCGAATCGTTGGAGATTAATACAACCTAGACCCACCCAAGGTCGGTAAAATAATGGCCCAAAACCTATAAAAGGCTATTATTCTACATACCTTTGGGGGCCAGGAAGAGCCTAAAGAATTTCGAATCGTTGGAGATTGTAGGGTTCTTTTAAGGAATCATAGGGTTCCTGTAAAGGGGATCTATAGTCTCCTTTGGGGAATCATAGGGTTCCTTTAGAGGGCTCTTTAAGGGATCTATACAGTAGAAGCCCACAAGTTGGAAACCCTGTAGCTTCAATCCTGAAGAGTCATGTAATTAAGGGAATCCCAGCAGGATTTGGCCTTAATTCGGTCTCCAACTTTATGGGGTTTACTGTAAACCAGGGCATCGTAGAGATTTCTTCAGAGAGTTCTGTAAGGCGTCTATATGACGTTTCTACAATGCTTCCGTGCTTCCGGGTTGAGGATGCAGCGCTTCTTGGGCTTAGGTTTGGGGGTTGAGGTTCAGAGTAGAGGGTTGAGCCTTTAGGGTGAGGATCTTGGGCGAGTGTTCTGCCAGGGGTTTAGAAGGTTTCTGTAATGTCCCGGGTCGCGTTGCTGTAACGTTTCTGTACGATTTCCATCAGCCTTCCTTGTATGGGATCTATACTGCGGGTTTCATAACTGGTATCACGAGTATAGGATTCTAGTTCTTGTTGTGCGTTGTTTTTGCTGTGTTGGTGGTGGCAGTGGTTGCAATTGCAATCCGATAATCCAAGTGACCGATCAACCTTCACCCTGCCTTGTATACCCAAAAAGCCGTACAGTCCGGGCAACCCTTTTCACCCGAAGTTCGAAACCCCAGAAACCCTAAACCCTAAAACCCTAAACCCCAAACAAACTTTTCAACCTACACTCATAACCCTCGTTGCGCTGGACGTAGAACCTATAGCTCTTTGGATGGTCATGGGTAGTGGTAAGTGGAGTTAAAGGTAGGGTAACTATGCTTACAGCCCATATTAGGGGAGTTATAGCTCCACTTACAACTACCCATGAACCTCCAAGCAGCTATCGCGTGCGCCAGTGGCTGCAGGCACAAGCCGTCTCACCCAACAGCCGCCGCAAAGGCCCGTCGGGCCTGTGATCGCAGGGTTAGATATGAAACTCTTGCCAAGTGCACTTAAGGGACCAGAGTACCGTGCAAGGGCGGAGGGGCTTCAGCCAGTACAATACCCCTCAGGGAATCACAATCCCACTGACAACACTCATAGCTGTGCTTTGTACCGACCTACCCAGTTTAGATGCCATTCAAGTCCTGCTTAACTACATCATAAGGAACCCTACAAAACCGAGCCTTCACAAGGCCCAAAACTAAGACCCCCATCGAGCCTTTATAAGGCCCCGATTCTAGCCTCACCCCCCCGATCCTCCCCCCCAACACCCAAAACCTTAAACCCTGAACCCAAAAACCCTAGCAGGACCGGCCCCAACCACTTCAGCGGACGGCAGCCCAACAGCTGATGCAGAGGGCGGCGAAAAAAGGATGGGAAGGCTTTGGGTTTAGGGGTTTAAAGTTTAAGGGTTTAATGGTTTAGGGGTTTAGGGTTTGGGGGTTCAGGGGTTTAGGGTTGAGGGGTTTAGGGGTCTGGGGTTTTAGGGTTTAGGGGGCATTGCGGGGATGTATCGAATGCTGGATTTAGGGCAGTTTATAGGTCCGAACTTTTGCTATTATCTCGTTTGCAAATATGTAGTTGTACTGTATTACATCCCCAAACCGTATTTCACTTGTCAGATACGGCCCTCTATTATACTTGGAGGATCATGGGACCTGGCGTGTAGGGTTACAAGTGCCTTAATTGGGGTTATAAGTAATTGTAACTGTAAAGTTACCTTACTTATAACCCCAATTACTAAGTCTCATGATCCTTTAAGTAACCAACCAAGAACCTATTCTCACTGGTCCACAAAGCCGTGACCTTGTGTAAAAATGCCGAGAGATCTCCAAAGGTTAACCTTTAGTTCGCGTCGCATACTGGGCAGGTCGAGGAAGCCGAGTTTGGGGTCGGCAACCATTCTTTTAAGCATGTCCTTCACATCCCAGTAAACCTAAACTCGAATGCTACTCCTGAGCCGCACACCTCTAAAACTATACGTAAAGCTATGGACGAAAGACCTCAACTTCTGGGTTTCTTATAACCTGTATCTGTAACTCGTTTGGGGATCAGGTTGCTCACGGATTTGGTAACAAGCCCGGCCCAAGGCTCAAGGACATACCACGGCTTCAATAAGCCCTAGACTTAAAACCTAAACTTGGCCCTAAACCCTTAAAGCTTAACCTTAGGCTGTGAACCTTAAGCTTTAGAGTTCTTGTTCAGCCCGCGAACCTGATATTTTGATAATTTGCCATCACATGGAACCCCTAAAGCACTGCGCACAGCTCCATTGTGCTATAGCTCCCAAACCTTATATTCTAACAATCAAAGCCCCTATATTGAATCGTCAAGCCTTAATCTCTTACAAACCCGTAAAAAAATCCGTTCATGGAGCCTTACTCAAACTATAGCCGGCCCGTACACCCTCAGATCCTTACAGCGCCCCTGTTCGTGACCCTGAAACAACCCTTTCGAGGAACCCCTGTAATTATAACTGGAGCCCTGTTCTACTTGTAAAGGGCCATTATGGAGACCCTTCTAGAAGCCCCTTAAAGGATCTGTCATATAAAAACAACCCTATTCAAACTTACCTAGGTCCCTGCAGTAGCTCAGCTTGTTTGGGTTGCTATATAGGAACCCTCAAAGGAACAAGCCTAAACTCCCAAACCCCTGAACCCCCAAACCCCTCAAACCCCCAACTTCCTAAAGTCTCAACCCGAAACCCCCTAAACCCTAAACCCTTAAACACCAAACCATTCCCCTCAAACCCCTAACTTCCTAACCCTCAACCCACTACCCCCCTAAACCCTAACCCACCAAACAAAGCCCCCAACCCCCAAACTTCCTAATTCCTAAACCCTCAAACCACTAACCCCCTAAACCCTAAACCCACCAAAGAAAGCCCCTAACTTCCTAAACCCACTAACCCCCTAACCCCCTAAACCCTAAACCCACCAAAGAAAGCCCCTCAAAACCCTAACTTCCTAAACCCTCAACCCTAACCCCCTAAACCCAAAAGAAACACCCTTAAAGACCAAACAAAGTCCCCCTTGCTGTGACCCAGGTCCGGGAGTTGGAGCCGGAATCCGCCCTCTGCCTCATCGACACCGACCTCACCGTCGAGGCCAGGGTTTATAGTGCCTAGAGTAGTAGAGTAGGGAACCTTTAACCTTCTTTGGGTGGTATAGTCATAGGGGTTTAGGGTTGAGGGGGTTTAGGGTTCAGGGGCTTAGGCGTTTAGGGTTTAGGGGTTTAAAGGGTTTAGGGGTTGAGGGTTTGGGGGTTGTAGGGTTAAGGGTTTGGGGGTTTAGGGTTTAGGGGTTTAGGCTTTAGGGCTTCAGGGCTTCATAGGGTATAGGGTTTGTTAGACGGTCTAGGGTTCCTTCAGGGGTTCTACGAGGGAATTAGGGCCTATGTAGGGTTCAGGGTGTAGTGGCCGTGTAGCATTTTCGATTTGGGATGCTAGTTATCTCGCAACGTCCGGCTGGTTTAGGACTTAGCACACGAGACTCCACAGAACCTACAGGGTCCAAGTAGCAAAATAGTAGGGTTCTGGGTGCCAGCTTATAGTACAAACATGCAACAACTGCACTTGTATTTGCTTCTAGCCCAAAGCCTTTACTTACATCAGACATGACGCTCAATGTAACTACCCAGGAACGTTCAAGCAGCGCTGAGTCTGTCGCATCAAGCCCTTTTGCGAGGTCACCCGAGCGGCAATAAAGAGAAACCTACTTCGCACCCCTGAAGTCAATCGGCTTAGTGAATCCTACGGTTGATGATACAGATCCTTCATTACCTTAATGGCCCTAGATGCCTTATTACGGAAATGCAGGGTTTATATCATCAACCGTAGCGCCAGTCATCCCAAACGCTACTCGCGGTCACGGTCAACTCAGAGAAGCTCTGCAGGTGCTTCCTAGCGAGCAGACGGAGGTGCGCGTCCAATTGGACTTTGGATACAGATAAAGCTCATTATGGGGGGTAAGTGTGATTCCTTGCAGATCGCATTGTGGCTTTTCGAGGATGATGATCACGGTAATGACGTAACTTAGCAGAACAGCAGCTCTAGAGGAAGCCTGTTGGGGTCATTTGGGCTCCTGCAGCAGTGCCCTTATGGCATAGAGAGCCCTTGTTATAGCCCTTCCTTCAAAAGAGCCTTAATAACGCAGCCCTTTAAAGGAACCCCTTTAATAGACCCCCTTAAACACCACATTAAAGGACGCCTCTTTAGAGGAGCCCCTTTCAAGGACCCCTCGTTAAAGGACCCCTCTTTAAAGGAGCCCTCTTTCAAGGGGTCCTTTAAAGGAGCACCTTTAAAGGAGCACCTTTAAAGGACCCCCTTTAAAGGACCCCTCTTTAAAGGAGCCCTCTGTCAAGGGCTAAAAAGCCTCCTCCGGCAAAGCGCCCAGGCCGAGCAACGAGCCGAGGAGGAGCGCCAAGCGCGGGAGGAGGCCTCGAGTAGGGCTCCTTAGGGTTTAGGGTTTCAGGGCTCCGTAAAGGCGTCATTAAAGGGTGCTATGAGAGATCAGGCTTCGAGTAGGGCTCCTTTCGGTTGATGATATAAATCCTGCATGACCCATAATAAGGAATATACCATAATTCCCATAGTTGAGGGACCTTAAGGTAACGCAGGATTTATATCATCAACCGTGCTTCGAGCGGTTTTCTTTTTTCTCTAGGGATCAAAATAGCCCAAAAGCATCATATAGTATGGTCTTTGGGCGCAAAAGCCTTGATATATGAGCCCTTAGATCCCTAGGGTTTTTGGTAGGTAGTTGAGCTGATAGCCTTTAACATTTCGGGGTGTACATACTCCTACCATACTTGAAAAGGTTCACCATGTTTTTGGGCTAGGGTAGGCCCTTATTCCCGTCGTTTAGGGTTCAGGTTCCCTTATAAGCCCCTTTAAACCAACAGGGGCACCCTTTTTGTTCCTAGGTTGCTCTTGGGTTTAGTTAAAGGTTGCTGTATAGGATTCCTGAAAGGATTCCTTGAAGGGTTCAGGGCTCTGGGTTTTCTCTCAAGGTTCCTATAACGGTCCTACAGAATGGGTTCGTTAAAGGGTTCCTTAAAGGATTCGTTGAAGGGTCTAAGGTTTAGCGTTCAATGTATTCTTTAGAGGTTCTTGTAAGGAGTCATATATAATGAGTTCCTAGAAGGGTTCCTTCAAGGGGAGACGTTGTCTCCTCCCTGTTTCCGCAGCCCCCAACTGAAGCCCACAACTATGCACTGTTATGCACTGCCACCCTAAGAGCCGTCAGCAAACCCCGTAGAGGAGCTCTATTGTGAATATTAAGGTTCCTAGCATAGCAAACCCTTCTAATCATCGCGTGGGTTCCTATAGTAACTAAACCCGCAATTCCATATAGAGCCCTTGCAGGATCCCATTTTGAAGGATCCCTGCTCGAATCATGATCCTTATAGAACCCCAAACCCTTGCAGACCCCTTATAGCACCCTTTAAGCAGCCTTTAAGGAACCCTTTAAGGAGCCCCTTTAAGTTACTCGAACCGTTAGAATCTTAAGCCCGTATAGACCCGTGTAGAACCTCAAACCCTTGCAGGATCCGTGTAAAGGAGCCCTACTCGAAGCCTGATCCCTTATAGCACCCTTTTATGAACCCTTTACGGAGCCCTTTAAACCCTAAACCCCAAGTAACCTATCTTTTTAAGGACTTATACAAAGAAATCATATCATCGAACACCCAAAAGGCAGGTTCCTTAGGGTCCAAGTAAACCCGAAAGCTACTGGAAGCAGTAAGGGAGTTTCCAAGATAGGGGACCCTATTATAGTTCCCTAAATAGTAGGATCCTTACTATAAGGACCCAAAATAAGGTACCCGTAATTTCGGAAACCCTAAACCCTAAACCTTCTATAGAGCCCTTATAGATCCCTTCAAGGAACCCTTAAAGGATCTCTTTGAAGGTACCCCTAATCTTCGGAAACTCCCGTAAAACACCGTTTTCCGAAGACAAGGCTGCCGCGAGGGAAGCCGCGGCTCGAGAGGAGATGCGACTGCAGCGCCGGGAAGTCAGAGACTCCAAAACCCCTTTAAGGGGCCTTAATAATTAGAATAGGGTATCCTTTAAAAGGGGTCCATATATCAGGGTACTATAATATGGGAAGCCAGAGATTCCAAAATCCCTTCCCAAAGGGTCCAAGTAGGCATTGTTTATGGTTTTTGCTACTTAAGAAGGCCCTAAAAAAAAGAGAGTACTTGGACCCTCTGGGCTTCAAGTAAGGGGCTTTAATAGAAACTCGTTAATTGACGGCCTTCCGGGGGGGGGTTTCGGCTTTGGGGGCTAGGGTTTGGGACCTTCCTCCAAGGGTCCAGGAGCCTTAGGGTAATAGTCAGAATAGGAGTTTGAACCCCCACAATAATAGTATAGGAAATCAAGAAGGCCCCCATTTTAATCAAGGAGTATCTCCAAAACCCTGTCAAGAAAGGAGAGTATCACTAAGGTCCTTAAAGGGATCTATTGAGTCTTCGTTAATATAGGAAAGACACTCCAAAACCTCTCAATCAAGGAATATTTCTTGCGTCGAATTAGGGTGTCTACTGTATGACAACGGCATACTCCTTGGTTAAAGGGGTATATCTTAAATCATATTAGAGCTTCCACTCGATGTTTTCTTTAAGACTCGAAGAATGCGGCCGCGACCGGCGACCAGATCCGCCATACAGCTGCGCCTTCAAGAGCGAGGTCATGCTGGCAAATGGTATGGTGACTTGTGGGAACAGACAAGGATGTGGCTGTGAAGTTGATCGGCAAGGAGCCCGCAAGCTTGAAGACTCGCCAGTATCAGGCCGTGGGCGTGACAGAGGATCTCATTCAGCCTGCTGTGTTGGCTGCGGCTAAGAATGTGAAGAAGTACTTATCGGATCATGGGACTTAGTAACTAGGGTTGTGCTTAGGGTAACTATGTTTATAAGTAAATATAACCCTAGTTATGGTACTTATAATCTTACTTAATAAGTTTCATGATCCTCCAAGTTGCCGTCATGTGAGCCGAGCCTTTACTCCCATAATCCTCCTGCTTGCCCTATGTCTTAGCTTGGCACGGCGAGCAGTGTGTGCAGGGCAGTGTGTCTGTGTGTGTGTGTGTAGAACTGCGTGGAAGGTCTAGGCAAACCCTAACAATCTAACACCCTCCAACCAAAACTTGAACACCCAGCCTTGGGTTTAGGGTTTTCGGTTCAACTAACAAGCCTTCTAAACGCCCCTACCGGCACCCTGATAGCCCCTATACGAGACCCACTGTAGTAACTTACATCTGCAGAAACCTTGCAGGAACTTTGAGGGGGTTCCTTAAAGGAGCCTTCAAAGGACACCTGCGAGGCATAGAGGACCTTGAAAGGGTTCCTTTAAGATTAAGGGCTCCTTCAAGGGTTGCTGTAAGGGCTCCTTTAAAGGGTTCCTTTAAGGGGTTCCTTTAAGGGCTGCTGTGGGCTCCTTTAAACGGTTCCTTTAAGGGCTCCTTGATTTCGCTGACTCCAAGGCTGTCGGCTAAAGGCCGAGGAGCTTCCCGCGGAGCCTTCCGAGGGGGCAGCGAGGGCCTTGGGCGGTTCGGGTTTATAGGGTCTATATAGGGTTTAGAGGGCTTCGAGGGTTTATAGTGTATGTAAGGTTTAGAGAGTTTTCGGGGTTTATAGGGTCTATGTAGGGCTTGCAGGGTTTTTTGCAGGGTTTAGGGTTTATAGGGTTTAAGGTTCAGGGTCTAGGGTTGAGGGTTTAGGGTTTGATCAGGATGGTTTCGGGAGGCTTTGGTTCCTGTTACTGTTGTTTTTGCCGGTTCCGACAAGGGCCCATGAAGGGTTGCTATGAGGATTCCTCTACAGTTCCGATAGCGGCTCCGTAACGGTGACTTTAAGGATTTTGGGAGGCCCAATGCATCTTGATGAAGGAAGATGGCCCTAGCAACACCAGGGAGTTTCCGAAATAACGGACCCTAATATAGTACCCTAAATAGTAGGATCCTTATTACAAGGATCCCCAGAAAAAGTACTCCTAATTTTCGGAAACTCTAAACCCTAAACCCTTTATAGAACCCCTATAAATCTCTTTAAGAAACCCTTAACGGATCCCTTCATAGCCCTAGCAACACTAGGTTCAGCTCCTGCTGCGGCTCCCAGCGGGCGGACGCCTCCAGCGGCGCTTCGCGCGAAGCGCGCCGCTGCAGCAGGCGGGAATTTGTGCATTCCTTGAAGGGTAGGGTTTAGGGGTTTAGGGGTTCAGGGTTTAGGGGTGTAGGGTTTAGGGGTTCCTTCAAGGATTCTATAAGGGTGGTTGTCAATAATTATTATGGCCCCTTTTTGGGTCCCTAATATAGTACGGCACCTAATATTTAGGGTACCCAAAAAGAGGCAATGATTTTGACAACCACCCATAAGAGGTTAAAGAAGGGTTTAGGTTCAAGGTTCTAGGCGAAGGATGCAAGTCCAGGGAAGTTTAGAAGTATCAAAAAGCCCCAGCGTTTAGGGTCCTGGAGACTTGGTAATATTTCCGGCTTTGCTTATTATAGCTACCGCAACTACTGTAGTATGATGTTCCCGAAGCCCTCTTCTTCATATTCTTCGGGGGTCTTTATTATGGCTCGGCTATAGAAATAGTATAATCTTTCGAAACCCTATTCTAATCGCCAACAGACCCCTACATTGCCAATTGGGTCTTGGGGTCTTTTGGTCCAGGGTATCAGTGCCACCAGGCCTTCAGTCATATGGGAGTTTCCGGAAATAGGGGATCCTAATATAGTACCCTCAATAGTAGCATCTTTATTATAAGGACCCCAAAATAAGGCACCCCTAATTTTCGGAAACTCCCATATGATTCTTCTGCAAATTCACCCCTCGTCTCTGCCTTGCCGAAGCTTACTTTACAAGAAGGGCCCTTGTAGCACTCTTGCAAGCGTCTTGATAGTAGCCTTAACAGCCGAACCTTCCCTAAGCGCTAAACAATATAGAGGACTCCGAAGCCGAAACTGCAAAGCGTCGGGGATAAAGTAGCTTTGTTAGGTCTTGAGCTTCTTGTACTGCTGACAAGCCGAAACCTTATCAATCCGATGCCTTACAGTACCGCCAAACCTTACTATACCCGAAAAGCCCTAAACCCCAGTGTCCTAAATCCCATCCCCTCCTGCACAACCCTTGACCCTAAACCCCATCGCACCCTTCAAAACCTTAAACAGTAAACCCTACCCTAATTCTAGCCCTAGTTACTAAGTCCCATGATCCTTTAAGTACCCCTAACCCCCCTAATAGAAACCTTACAGATCCCCTTTAAGGAGCAACTTTAAGGAGTTTTAGTTTTAGTTACTAGGTCCCATGATCCTTTAAGTAGATTACCTTTACAAACCGAGACTTCAATGCCTTGTCAGGTCTTAACCTGGGTCGAGTCAGAGCTCGCGGCCCCGGAGCCGGTCGTATTCTTTACTTGGGGGTACTTAGAAACAGTTTTTAATTTTGGTTATTATAATCCCTAAGAAACAGCTAGAAAGCTGATTTTTGCTAGGGTTCTAAGTTCAGTATAGAATATGGGGACCTAAACAACTACCAAGTTGTTAGTATTTTGGTTGTTCCGGATTGTAATTCTGGTATAATATACCCAAATCCCAATTGCAACGACAAAAGCCCCCTATATTAGGGCTTGGAGTTTTGCTGTGCGTTAGTATACTCTGGCAGTCTCTTTAAGGGCTCTTGGTTGAAGGGTTTCTGTGTTAATGGTGTGTAGGGTCTTTAAAAATAGGCCGGGGCTGTCTGATATGGCCTGTCTTGATTAATTAAGTTGCCCTAAGGGTCCATGTACCCAAATAGTATATACATTGGCCTTAATGTAGTCCCTATATAGGTACATTGGGCCCAAAGTACATACTATTTGGGTACATGTACCCTCAGGGTTGTGCATCTTTGCCCATAAAGGGCCCGCATCTGTCGAAGATTGTCCTTGGTTTGGAGTACCAAACTTGAATACCCTTTTTTTGGTACCTGTTCCTTAAAGGAGCCATTATAAAGTCAATTTCTATACTTTTGTCTCCCTGGTTACTTCAAAGTCCAATCGTTTTTGGGCACAAGGGCGAGTGCTTCAAATGTGTCTGACAGGTTTTTACAGAGTTGAAGACTGTTTGTTCGGTGGTGTATCAGGTACGATAAGGGTTTTGGGGTTTAGGGTCTTAGGTTTCGGTGTTCACGGTCCGGGTTCAGGATTATTTACGGTTGTCGCCCTAAAGGGGATTTATGTACATTCGTTCCGGGGCTGATTTATGTGATATCCACGTTCAACACAGAGAGCCCAGCATTCTGCAAAAACGCAGAGGCAGACTGTGGTGAGGGTTCTTCAGCATGTCTTAAAGACCCTATTCAAATTATTAAGGCCTCTGCAGTAATCCACATTCGTTTTTCGCGGAGCGTTTGGTGAGTGTGTGTATTGTAAGGCCCTAGATAATTACGAATACTCTTTCGGGGGCATAAGTACAGTATAAGGGGCCCCAAAACCATACTCTAATTGTTCAGGCCCCTAGATTAGGCCTCCATACGGTTTCGCACGGGGAAGGCAGTCAGGAAGTGGGCTGTTAGCACGTTTGCGTGCTTCGTAGCCGGACAATTTGGCTCAATAATTCCCGCTGCTGTTGACATGCCCTAAGCCTTATCGCTCTTCGTCGCTGCAGTCACGATTTCACGAAGATGTTGCATGTCAGACTGCTTTCCGGGAAAGCTGTAGCGAGCGTACCTGTGGAGGAGATAGACGACGTGAAGGGCTTGAAGCAGCACCTGACAAAGCTACACGGCTTTCCACCGCGATTTAGACAGAGAGTTTGCGTCCACGGCGAGAAGTTGGAGGACGCCGTGAAGCTGGACTCCCCCATGAACTTGGACCTCCTACTGCTGGCATTTGCTGAGGTTTCTGAGCAGCAGGTAGAAGAGCTTGCAGCCGCCGCTGAGCAGGGCTCCGCTTCCGAGGTGGGAACTTCTGAGCCAGCACACATGCACGCACACATCTGCAGAACAAAATGCCTGCACTGCAACACACGCACACACACACACACTAACAGCACACACATATACATAGACATATCCACGTATATCCGGGTTGTGTGTGTATATGATGACGATGCTATCTATATCCATATACAGATATATGTATGTTTACACATGCATACATGTCTATATTCATATGTGAACAATGTATATGTATGCAAGCAGTATGTTTTGTAGATACTATCGTGTATTTATAAACATATATATATATATATATGCACACGCAAACTTACGTATACATGTGTATATATATATATATATATATGCACACGCAAACTTACGTATACATGTGTATATATATATATATATACGCATACATACATATATATATATATACACATTCACACATATTCTTTTTCTGTGTATATACAAATATATACAAACAGACACACACGGACCGCGCGTGCTCTTGAGCACTAGACCTGCCCTTGTTTTGTCCCAATAGCCGGTGTAAGAATAGCTACAATGAGATTTGTGTGAGTCATGTAAGTCTGTTGGTTTTGGGCTTGATTGGTGCTTGTGCTAGGGTATATAAAACCCTAAACCCAAACTCGACATACATCATAGACAATTGTAGGATTGTAGCAGACTCAATCGATGTGTTTTGAACTGGAACCATCGTACTGGCAGGTGAGTATCTTAGGGGCCGAGTAGATAACCTTTGATTAACCTTCCGGGCTCCTATACTACTGTAGTTTTTCAAGGTTAACCTTTTTCGGCTAAGGTACTCAGCCCTTAAGGTTCAAGCCCCAAACCCATGCTCGCTTGACGTTGAACCGGCGCAAGACGCAACCCTAAACTCTAGACCAAGTTTCGCAGATGTTCACCTGACCTCACGCCTTTGCCAGCACTAGAGGTTCCTGTTCTGAAATATCCGACACATAAGGTCGAGTCCACGCTGCAACTGCCTCAAGATCCAAATTTGATGGGCGTTGGGCAAAGGCCACCTTTGATTATCGCATCTGGGCAAGGTCATGTCGAAGTCGCCCGATTGCTACTGGAGGCCGGTGCCAACCAAAACTTGGCCAGCAGCGACGGCTTCACCGCTTTGACAATCGCATCTCTGCACGGTCGTGTCGAAGTCGTGCGCTTGCTGCTTGAGGCCGGTGTTGACAAGAATGTGACTGACAACAGCGGTTGTACGGCTTTGACGTCCGCATCTCTGGAAAGTCATGTGGAAGTCGTGCGCTTGTTGTTGGACTCCGGTGCCGACAGTAACTTGTGCGGCATGAACGGCTTCTCGCCCTTGACGTCTGCATCATCGCGAGGTCATGTGGAAGTCGTGCGCTTACTGTTGAAGGCAGGTGCCGACAAGGACATGGCTGACAACTTTGGCTTGACAGCGTTGACAACAGACAGCATCACAGGAGGACCATATCCAAGTTGTGCGCTTGTTGCTGGAAGCCGGTGTTGACAAGAATCTCACTGACAACACCGGTTGCACGGCTTTGACGTCCGCATGTCTGGAAAGTCATGTGGAAGTCGTGCGCTTGTTGTTGGACTCCGGTGGCGACAGTAACCTGTGCGGCATTAACGGCTTCTCGCCTTTGACGTCTGCATCATCGCGAGGTCATGTGGAAGTGCTGCGCTTACTGTTGAAGGCAGGTGCCGACAAGAACATGACTGACAACAATGGCTCGACAGCTTGGACGGCAGCAGTACTGAAGGACGACACTGGTACCCAAGTTATGCGCTTGTTGCTGGAAGCCGGTGTTGACAAGAATCTCACTGACAGCAGCGGTTGCACGCCTTTGATGCTCGCATCTCTGCGAGGTCGTGAGGAAGTCGTGCGCTTGCTGTGTGACTTTGGTGCCGACAGGAACTTGTCTGGCATGAACGGCTTCTCGCCCTTGACGTCCGCATCCGGATTCGCCAGGTCCATCGTCGCAAGGTCGTGTCGAAGGCGTGCGCTTGCTGTTGGACTCCGGTGCCGACAAAAACATGGCTGACAGCAGTGCCTCGACACCTTTGACGACAGCTTTACAGAATAGCCACCTCGAAGTCGCGAGATTGCTGATGGAGGCTGGCGCCAACAGAACCCTTTTGCGACAGAGACGGCAACTGAGAGACTTCTATAGGGGCCTTAATCATTACCTGTACTATTTTGAGGGTTGCTTAACTTAATTGTAGTATAATGGGCCCAAAACCCTATTCTAATTATCAAGGCCCCTATGGTAAACCCTAAACCTTGAACCCTAAACCCAACCACAGGGCATCTGGGATCTGGGAGGTTAAGGTCATGTCAAAGTATTGCCCGCTTGCTGAACAAGAAGATGGCTTCAACTCAAGGCATTGGGTTTCCTTTAAAGGTTCCTTTAGGGGATACAACCATAACTGTACAGTAGGGGTTTAAGGTATGGCGTCAACTCAAGGCACAGTATAGCCTTAATACCCAGAAAATTCGAAAACAGTTTGGTAATGGTTGGCCCCCATGTTATCCTGCCTGTCCGGCTCAGGACCAAACGGACCGATGAATGGTTTATGTTTGAGAGTTCGTGCTTGAGTTACAGGCCCCATGCACTTTAAGGGTCATTATGGGTGATCCCGAGTGTGGGACGATTTTCCAGTTCTGGTTTTTGGGCGCAGGGTTTACGCAAAGTGTAGGACGTCAGGAGTTAACACCCGGAGACTCGACCCCAAGACTGAAAGGCCAAATAATTTAGGGGCCCATCTAAAGTTCTTAAAGGATCATAGGACTTCAACACTAGGGTTGTAAATAAAGTAGCTATACGTGGTATGTACTTCTATCCCCCATGAAGGAGCTTAAAACCCTACTTACTAAGTCCCATTGATCCTCCAACAAGTAGCCCCCAGATCTTCACCCAAAGTCATGTAAGCATGGCTCCCAAAGGGTCCAAGTATCATTATGGTATATACTTATAGGGCATTTGGGGGGTCTAACGGTTGATGATACAAATCCTGCATTACCCATAATAAGGAACATAATTCCCATAGTTTCGGGTCCTTAAGGTAATGCAGGATTTTTATCATCAACCGAAGTATATACCATAATACTACTTGGACCCTTTGCGGTTTGGGACTTAGGGAAGACCGAAGATGTGCTCGTGTAAGGCCCGACGCCTTCGCAGAGCCGGGTGACTTCCGCCTCGTGCAGAAGTGGTCGGGGCTCCCAGCAGAATGCCCTCGGCATCAACATAGCCCAAAAGCCTTATATAGCACGGTCTTTGGGCCCAAAAGCCTTAATATATGAGTCCTTAGATGCCTAGGGATGTAGGAACCTGATTAAGAAACCTTGAGCCTTTACTAGGGTTCCTTATATGAATCCTAGTATTTTGGGGTTATGGGCCCAGGGTTTCTTAATCAGGTTCCTACAATAGTACCCTTATAGATCCCCTTGTAGACCCTTGTAAAGGAACCCGAAAAAAAGGCGGAGGGTCTCTGAATCAGGTTCCTACATTAGGCTTTAGGGTTTCCAGCCGAGGGAGTCTCGGGTCTCTACGGTTCGGGGTTCCTTTAAGGATTAGGGTTTAGGGTTTAAGGGTTTAGGGTTCAAGAATCGTTTTATGGGTTCAGAGCGCTATGGGTTCTGGATATAGGGGTTTATGGGTCTACGGTTTGGGGTTTGGGTTGTAGGGTTGGCCTCAGTGCTCGGCTTAGAAGTCTATACGGGCATTTTTTATCTACAAGAGAGGGGTTTCTGGTGCATTATCGTACTAGAACTATAGTCTAACCAGGAGTGCTACAGAAATAGTACGAGCAATCATCCAGGCTTCCATAGCTCAAGTCAAATCTGAAATTACAGGCCTCTATGCTTAAAGGATCATGGGACTTAGTAACTAAGGTTATAAGTAAGGGTAACTATACTTATAACATTAAGGTACTTATAACCTTACTTACCAAGTCCCATGATCCTTTAAGTAGTGTTGGTTGAGCTGACTTCTGCTTCGGGCGTTGCGGGTTGTATGAGTTATGTTCTTGGATGCTCTCGTAGCTTTAGAGTTGAAGTTAATGACCTGTGTGTATCTGCGAATGCACATCAGTACATTACGCTCTGGACTCGTGCAGCTGAGCAATTTTAAGTTGGAGTAGACGTTGACGTATAGAAGAAGGTGCGTGCGTAGGCAAACTAAGGTTATGAGAGCCTGAACTACGACGACAACTAAGTATGCTTGCCTGTACGAGCTGAAAACTAACTAACTAGTTGCAGTAACCATATTTCTGGTGTCTTACTTCTCCTAGTGACTATCTACAGCAGGTGACGGTGTTAGAGCCATGTCACCCCTCGATGGAGCGGTTGTGCAGTGGCCCATTCATGTTTTTGGTAACTGGGTTACGACGGCGCTGAGAACAATACCTCACAGAAGCACAGGAGCTACTTAAGCGCTGTGCCCGGGACCAAAAACTTGTTTTGAACCCGCTGTCAAAGCACAGCCGCTAAGGCCGGGCCACTGCCGTGAGTTAGGCCCAGACGAGGCAGCTGGTGCTACATACGGGTAGGGTCTACTTAGACCGCTGCAACTAACCTAGTACCCACTATTAAGGACCATAAGTGCTCCAAGGGCCCTTGGTGGGTTCTGGTGGCAGTTTTTTCGGTAACCTTCGACTGTTGGGGGCTTCGAGAATTCCTGCTGTAGTTACAAGGGTTTATCCATTTTGGGGGCTAGGATACTCAGCCCCTCAGATTAGTTTTCGTGGTTTCTTTGGTTTAGCGATAGCGGCAAAGGTAGAGCGCTCTGAAAAGATCGCCGTGCAACACACCGTGGCTGAAGCATCTGTAGTACCAGGATGCCGACCTTAAGCCAGCATGGACACAGATATCATAGGGGCTTAACCCAAAGGGTCCAAGTATTACGGTTGATGACATAAATCCTGCATTGCCTTAAGGTCCCTAAACTATGGGAATTATGGTATATTGCTTAATTATTATGGTTAATGCAGGATTTATAGCATCAACCGTATTATGGTACATACTTAGACCCCCCAAATGCCCTATAAGTACATACCATAATGATACTTGGACCCTTTGGGTAAGTGCAGATTGGTGAGATCTAGTCTCAAGTAAGCGTGATCTGAGAGCAACTTTAGGGTACCATATTAGGGTCCCCTATTTTCGGAAACTCCCAATAGGGGCCGGAATAACTACCTATACTGTTTTGGGGGTTCCTTACTATGATCATAGCATAATGGGCCCCAATACCCTTTTCTAATTAATGGTCCCCTGATTTTCGGAAACTCCCAAATTCTGCCAGGCAGAGCAGTCCCTGTCTTCGTTGAACTTCGCTCGCCAAGAGGCCCGGCTTCCCCATGTTCTTTTGGATTTACTCGGTGGCAATTTGGGAAACTTTTTAATTTCCCTTACGGTTCCTATAGAGGTACCTATTCATAAATACTTTTCAGAGCCCCAAAACTACAACCCAGTTTAGGGTTTAGGGACTGCCTGGGGCGCTTTGGGGTCTTAGATATAAGAACCAGTGGAAGAACTTTAAGTTTGTTGACCTTGTTTGGTCTATCTTAGAAGGTTTGAACTTTTTTGGGGGCCTGTCATTGAAGAAGAGTGGAATTTGATATGTAGCGTAGAGCATACAATGTACATGGCATAGCAGAATGTATTCTAGCATAACGGCTCGGCGCAGTAGAGGCACAAACTCAATCCTCTTGCTGTGAGGTCTTGTACTTAGTGTGTGGTCCGGAGCTCTCAACCACTTTCTTTTCTCGACAGATGGAGACAATCCCTCTTATGGTCCCTAGATCCTAATATTCTGATCTGTACCAGCAAAACCTAACTATAATGGAATCTACCTTTCGCCAGTCCTCTAGCGAACTTTTGAAGAACCCAAAGGGATTATCAAGAGCAAGATGTCCATTCTGGTTGGAAAGGGCGCTTATGCTTACTGCACTTGCTCAGGCCTCAAGTCCACATCATGTGGCACCTGCCCGCCAGATGCCGTAGTTCAAACGATCCTTTGCTGCTTGGCCTGCCATGCTGCGCATCACGAAACTCTCCGGGGAAGACTTGGCAAGCCTTCCCGTCGCGGAGCTTAGCGATGTGAAGGCACTGAAGCAGCGATTGCACAAGCAGCACGCCCTGCCGCCACGCTTCAGGCAAAGGCTCCTTCACTCAGGAAACGCTTTGGATGATGCCGTCAAGCTGGATTCCGTCATGGATCTGCAGTCAGCGGCTGGGTCCGATAACGAACAGAGACATCTCGCTGCAGCGACCGAGAACGGCTCCGTTGACGAGGATGCCCCGAAGCGGCGATTGAATCTGGAAGACGGCCTTCCGCCACCACATTGCAAGCGATGCATGCAACAGCAGCGTTCGGCCACGCCGGACTCCGTGATGGATCTGCAGGTTTTGATCTTGGGATTGTCTGAGGCTTCCTCGGAGCAGCAGCGCGAGCTTTGGGAAGCCGCCAGCGAAGGCCTCGAAGCCGAGGCAAGGGCAGGGTACTGACAATGAACTGAGCAGATCTGTGAAGTGATACATCTTTAGTTTGCTAGAGTGTGTCGTATATTATTGTAGCAAATTGTATGTGTATATATATATACACATATATACATATACATATAAAAACTTTCTATTTGGAATGATATCTCCAAAAGGGAATCCTGCGAAAACCAGCCTTCAATTTAGTGCGTGTTGTTTGCCCCGCTTCTCGGTAATCCAACATCTTCTCCTTTGCAACGGAACAGCACAATACTTATTACTTATACCTTAACCCCCCATTAAGGTACTTGTAACCTTACTTACAAAGTCCCATGATCCTCCAAGTACCCTAAACCCTAAACTTCCCCAAAATCCTTGAACCCTAAACCCTAAAGCTTTCGCAGCCAGTCAGGTTGAAGCTTTGCTGCAACTCCCGATTGACCCGGATGTTGTCATTGCTGAACTTAATTCCACCACACCACTCATGCGAGCCTGGGTTCTTGTTAAGCGGTTTAGTTTCAGATACCAGAATAAAAACTGTTTCCTTGTTGTGGTACCTTAAATTTAAATCCCTTAACCCCTAAACCCTTACAGAGCCCTTGAAGGAACCCTTGTAGATCCCTGAAAGGAACCTTGATTAAGATACCTTAAAATAAATCCTTTACAAGGAGCCTCTGCGAACGGCCACGCGCATGTAGCAGAGTTGCTCTTGGAAGCCGGCGCTCGGAAGGAATTGCGCGATCGAGTTGGCAGTACTGCACTGATGTTTGCGGCGTTAAGGTGTCATGAACCAGTTGTCCAGCTGCTACTGGAAGCAGATGCTCAAAGGGATGCTCGTGATGAAGAGCACAGCACGGCGCTCATGTATGCAGCATTCAACGGTCGTGTTCCAGCCGTGCGGTTGCTCCTTGAGGCGGGCGCTCAGAAGGATCTGCGTGACAAAGATGGCCGCACGGCGCTGATGGATGCAGCAAAGGGAGGTCATGTTCCAGTCGTGGAGTTGCTCCTGGAGGCCCGTGCTGACCAGGATGTGCGTGACAATGACGGCATGACCGCGCAGATGCTGGCGGTGGACGACGGTCATCGTCAAGTGGCACAGTTGCTGGGCTTCACATACAAAAGGAAGTCATCTTCAAGTCCGACAGTTGCTCCTCCTGCGTGATAATGATGGCCGCACAGCGCTGATGGATGCTGTAGGTGACGGGCATGCTGCAGTGGTGAAGTTGCTTTGGGGGTCAGGTGCTCTGAAGGATTTGTGTGACAGCGAGGGTCGTACAGCGCTGATGCATGCAGCATATTGCGGTCATGCTACAATCGTCCGTTTGCTCCTGGAGGCCGGTGCTCAGAAGGATGTGCGCGGTAACGGGGGCAGCACAGCAATGATGCATGCAGAGCTTCGCGGTCATGCTGATGTCGTCTGATGGCTCCCCCCCCAGAAGGACGAGAAATCATGCCAGGCACTGGGCTTCTTCTTAGACGAGGTACTTAGAAATAGTTTTAATTTTGGTTATTATAAATCCTAAGAAACAGCTAAAATTACAATTTGTGCTAGGGTTCTAAGTTCAGTATAGTCTTGAGTTAATTAACACTGTAAAGCGGTAATGAGGACGTGTCCTTGAACAGAGATCGCTAAGGCAAAGACGGAAACCGCTGAATATTTAAATCCCTGGCTCGCTAAAGGCTAGATTAAAAGGGCCAAACTAAAAAATACAGGAGTCCAGACAATTATCAATGCTATTTTGCGGGGGGTACCTTAGTACAATTCTAGTATAGTATACCCCAAAGCCCGAATCTGGTTCTAATTATCAAGGCCCCTATATTAGACCAGAAGTCCGACTGTCCCAACTTGATCCAAGTCGGGTTCTGGGACGAGGCATCGTCCTGAACTTACAAAACCCTTAGCCCTAAAGCCGAGTCCCTGAACGCCCGAAAGCCTCTCAACCTTCAGCCGTAAAGACTAATCCCTGAAATCCTGAAACCCGCCAACCAAGCCCTAAACCGTCTAAACGTTCAAAGCTCACTAAACCCTGTGAATCCTGTAAGCCTTAAAGCCTACAAACCCCTATAAAGCTAAACTCTGGAAGTTGCTCAAGGTTACAGGCCGCTTAGCTGGGGCTACAATTAATGATAGGAATGATATGCAGCCTAAACTAAATACCAAGACTGGTTTGGGGGTTCCATACCACAAGCTAAGTGTAGTATAATGGGCCTAAAAACCCTTGTCCAATTTTAAGGGCCCCCTTATGCTAGTTGCCTTGCGTATTTCCTTTGTTACCAAGTCCCTAAAGTATGTTGAGGGGCCTGAGGGACTTGCTGATGGTTTCGGGTTTAGGGTTTACTTGGAGGTCCAGCGGTAGTTGTAAGTGGCGTTACAAGTAAGGTAACTGTAATTAAAACTCACATTGGGGGACTTACAACTCTACTTATAGCTACCCATGAATCTCCAAGTAGGGTTTAATGCAGGAACCTGATCAAGAAACCTTATCTTACTATTTGGGGGTTGTAGGCCCAGGGTTGCTTAATCAGCTTCCTACATTCGTCGTCCGGGTTAGGGTTTTCGGGTTTCGGAGTTAGGGGAGTAGGGTTTAGGTTTGCAGCTGCCCCCACCCTGTAATAGTGGTATAATAGTCGTATAATAGGAGTATAATAATAGGGCCCTGATATAATCCTTATAGTCACTATTACAGGGTGGGGGCAGCTTCTAAGGGTTAGGGCTTAGGAGCTAGCAGTCGGAAAGTAATGAGTAAGACCAGTCTTTGGGGGTTCTTTTCATAAGTACAGTAAGACTTCAAGCAGACCAACCCCACATCGAGCAATTTGTCCATTCGGGGCGTTTGGTTGCACGTCCTTCGGCGTTGTTCGTATACACTGTTTGGGCAGGCGTGGTGCCTACGGGATGCTCACAAATATAGGGTTTGGGGTTTAGGGTTGGTTTACGGGTTTAGGGTTTAGGGTTCATGATGAGTACACTGCCTAGGCTTTCAATGTACTTGTAGCCGTGGTTGGATGTAGGGCTGGGGATTTACGGTTGGATGCAGAGCATATGGATTGTAACCTATTCAGCTAACACGAGGAAGTTGATTATTATTTCCGTTTAAGCTCTCGTATTGCCGCGATGAGCGCAGGAGCTTAGAGGGTGAGTGCTTGAGAACATATACCTACTCAAAGAGGGACTATGTAACGCAATATCATGACTAAATATTCAGGCTTTTCTGTCCGATCCCCCTAAACCCTAAGCCCTAAACCCTAAACCCTTCTATATACGGAACAGGGCACATTGTGCAGGGCTCGGACTGAGAACGACGATTCTCGTGAATTTGTCTTGCCTTATGCAGCTTTAACTGCTTTCCCTAAGACTCCGTGTACCCATAGTAGGTACTTAGGCCTTAAAGGGATCCCTATATAGGTATTTTGCGGCCGAAGTACCTGCCATATGGGTACATGGAGCCTTTGGGTTTGTGCATGATGTTTCGACCTTCCGCCTCAGAATGCCCCGCTCGACTGGCATGCCCCCGCTCATTTGTAGATCGAGGCACGAAGCTTGCAGACCTAAGCAACGTACTAGTATGGGGCCTTACTAACTAGAATAGGGTTTTGGGGGTTCCTTATTATAATTTAAATGTAGTACAATATACCCCCCAAACCCTATTCTAATTATTCACGCCCTTTTATTACACAGCCTAACATGCCCAGACAACGTCTGCGCCTGATGTGTCTGCGCCTCGGCCAGCAATGCTGTGCATCACACTCCTCTCCGGGGAAGAGTTGGCAAGCCTTCCCTTCGAGGAGCTTAGCGATGTGAAGGCACTGAAGCAGCGATTGCACGAGCAGCACGGCCTGCCGCCACGCTTCAGGCAAAGGCTCCTTCACGAGGGAAACACTTTGGAGGATGCCGTCATATTGGCTTCTGTCATGGAGTCGCAAGCAGGTCACGAGGATACGACTTTGAGTGACTCTGTGAAGCCGGACGCCGTGATGAATCTGCAGCTGCTGGTCTTGGAGTTCTCTGATGCTTCTGACGTCCAACGGGCAGAGCTTGGTGAAGCGGCCGGTGGCGCTATGGTGGACGAGGCAGGGCAATTCGGTATTGACCAGTAGCCGAGAACTACGATTTCTTGAACACCTTACCACATGCAACTCCAGGCATGTTCATTCACCCAGCAGACTCGAAAACAAGAGTATTTGGGGATACTCAGCAGGAAGGGCGTCTCAAGTTTTTTGGAACTGTCAGTCAGTCAGGTTGAAGCTTTACTGCAGCTGCCCATGGACCCGGATGCTGTGACTGGTGAGCCTAATCACACACCTCTGATGCTAGCATCTGGGAATGGCCACCTGGATATCGTCCGGCTTCTACTGGAGGCCGGTGCCCAGAAGGATGCGCTTGCTATTGACGGCAGCACAGCACTGATGTGGGCGGCGCTTGAAGGCTTAGTAGCAGAGTAGGTAACCTTTTATGCTTTTGGGGCTTCTATTATTTTCAATCATAGTCGAAAACGATTCACCTTTTTATTGCGCCCTAAACCCTAAACCCTAAACCCTAAAGTCCTAAAAGCCACAGATTTCCCGAAGAAGGCCGCGAGTCCGTCGTCCGAGTGCTCCTGGAGGCCGGCGCTCAGAAGGATCTGCGTGACCAAGGCGGTTGGACAGCGCCTTGGAGGGCCGATGGAAGATCTTGAAAGTTTGGGCAATATAGGTATATATATATATATATATATATGTATACATATGTATTTCTATATATATATATATGTATATACATATGTATATTCACATACACATATGTATTTGTATATATATATATATACATATATATATATATGTATGTGTGTATTCTAGGTGGTTTGTCCTAGAAGGTTTGAACTTGTTTGGGCCCGGTTATTGTTGAAGAAGAGAGGCACTCATGTGTTCTGCGAGCGAACGACACCCGCGAGTCGTGCGGTTGCTCCTCGAGGCCGGTGCTGACAGGGATCTGTGTGATAGATACGGGCAGACGGCGCTGATGCTGGCAGAGGAAGCAGAGGAAGCAGACGATGAAATCCTCCGACTTTTGGAACCCCTGGCAGAGGATGACGACGGAGAGCTTTCGGAAGGATGTTGCCAAGATCCATGAGCCCGAGCCAGAAAAGCCATCAGCTGAAGCTGCGAAACTTGGTAGTGCAATAGGAAACCTGTAATTAGCCCTTTTGGGATTTTTGGGGTACTACAACATTTACATAACCCCAAAGTTTAACCTTTAGCTTCCGTAGGATACGGACAGGTAAGGTGTAAGGACAAGGCCTCCTCATGCGAAGATCAAGCCTAAACCCCCGGATACTTCACGCCCAAACCCCGAGGTTCTAAGGCCTGCACCCTAAACCCCGACAGCCCCCAAAAAAGCTAAACCCCAAACACCTGAACCGTGGCCACGCCATCGTAATCGTAACCTTGACAGCTACCAGACCCGAAATGCAAATGCCCAAACTCCCGCAAGTGTCGACTCCCACTACAAATCTACAGGGTCCGGGGTTCTAGGGTTTAACGCCGTTTAGGGTTTAGGGCCAAGATAAGTAAGGGTGTACCATCCCGGGTCTCGGTTTAGCTGATTCGCTATCACAAGCAAACCCAGTGCTCCAACACGTCAGGCCGCAAGCCTAAACCTCAAGCCCGCAACCATGACAATGCCAATGTAAAGCCATGGAAATGAGATCCTAACATAACGGTTTAGGGTTTAGGGTTTAGGGTGTGCACATTATTTCGCACTATTTATTCTATTGGTTCTTTAGTTTACCCACTGATGATGACATACACTCTGGAAATCAGACAGTCTCATCCGCTCACAACACTCTCCGAGCATTCCCGGCCCAGGATCCACCGAGTCTGCGAGATCCACTATATAAGCCTGAATCCCTGAATGCTAGACCTTGAGCCCGAAACCTTAACCCCAGCCTATACTATTGAAGACTGAAGAAATGCACAATCCTTCACTATAACATGCCCCCAAACCTTATTCTACTGTTTGATCCCCCCACCCCTATTACAGCCAGTACGTTCAGGAGCCCAAACAATCGAGTCTCACTAGTACCCCTAAAACCCTAAACCCCTAGTACGCCTGAGGTTTCACTAGCAATTGAATCGCGCTCCTTTAGAGTTTTGCTTCTAGGCTTCGATAACGGAATAGGGTTCAGGCAGAATTACTACAGTACACCGTTCTGGGGCTACAACCATATAGGACTGATTGGTAGTTGTTCCGACCTTCTGGGTTGTCTTGCACTGCAACTAAACCCTCATCAAATTACCGAAGACTCCAATGTGAATTTGCCAAAAACGGGGCGAAAATAGGGGACTTAGTCTGTCGATGTTGGAATTTAGGCTCATTTTTCCTTCAGTCATATGCACCCTAGACACTAAACCACTCAACGGCGCATCCCTAAAGCGCAAAGCCCTAAATCCTGAGCCGAAAAGCCCCAACTCTGAGCGGTAAAGTTGCAGCGGCAGCTGGATGTCGGGCTCGAGATCTGTGGATTGTTGCTCGGGGCATATCATATCTCGTTCCCTTTATTCGTGTGACAAGGCCCGCCCGCCAGGACCAGGATTTGGGTCTTGGTGCGGGTATTTTGTAGGAAAAGATTTTGGGACTCAGGGTTGAGTGATTTGTTTCAATGCTGCGCATCACACTGCTCTCCGGGAAAGATGTGGCAAGCCTTCCCCTCGAGGAACTTAGCGATGTGAAGGCACTGAAGCAGCGATTGTACGAGCAACACGGCCTGCCGCCGCGCTTTAGGCAGAGGTTTCTTCACGAGGAAAACACTTTGGAGGATGCCGTCACATTGGCTTCTGTGATGGAATCACAGGCAGGTCACGGGGACGCGACTTTGAGTGAAGCTGTCAATCCGGACGCCGTGATGGATCTGCGAGTGTTGATCTTGGAGTTCTCCGACGTCTCTCACGGCCAGCGGATACAGCTTACTGACGCGGCCAGGGCTGGCATTGTGGATGAGGCAGGGCAATGCCGCACAGACAACGGGTCGTCCTTTCATATCGCACAGGAACATCAACAGAAACCCCAACTGCCCCTGGATGCTGGACAGGAGTTGGCCCTAATTCCCTGAAGCTGTCAGGTCGAATCTCTGCTGCAGCTGCCCATGGACCCGGATGCTGTGCTCAATGAGGATCTCCATACGCCTTTGATGCATGCATCTGGGAATGGCCACGTTGATGTCGTCCGACTTCTACTGGAGGCCGGTGCCCAGAAGGACGCGCTCGACTGCGACGGCACCACTGCGCTGATATGGGCAGCACATGACGGTCGTGATGCAGTAGTGCAGGTTCTTCTTGAGTCCGGTGTTCAGACGGATATTAGTGACTGTATCGGCTGGACAGCGCTGATGTGTGCGGCAACAAACAGTTTTCCTGAAATCGTCAGGTTGCTCCTGGCGGCCGGTGCTCGCAGGGATCTCTGTAGCGAGACCGGCCAGACAGCGCTGATGCTGGCAGCGGACGAAGACGCGGATGCCGAAGTCCTCCGACTGCTGCAAACGGTCGCAGAGGATCCGTGAACACCAGAAGCCAGCAAAATAGTGCCAAACACGGGCTAGGTTGTTCAGTGGTGATTGTCCTTCGTTGCTTTCTTGTTTCTATGCCTTAGTACAAGACAACTAACCCACAAAAGTAGGTACTTTTCCTCAGTGGGTTGCTGAACAGCCTAGCTGCGTATGGTCAAAGATTCCGTCGTTAAAGGCCGCTAACTAAGAATGGGAGTCTTTTCTAGTAGAAATCCCGAAGTCAGGGTCGTTGTCCCTAAACCCTAAACCCTACCTGAACCTGGAAGAACCTACATTTGTAAGGATTTTTATAAAGAAATCATAATAAGGAACCTTAAAAAGGTAGGTTGTTCAGGGTTAAGGTAAGCCCTTCTCCTCGAGTTAAGAAAAAGCCTTCGACCTCAGCCGAGGCCCTGGCTCGCCCCAAAGCTTCAGCCCAAATTTCAACACCTGGACTTTCCAAAAAAATGGCGAGAACTTCGCTAAGACCCAGAGTAGGCCCCTACTCCTGTTTTGGTGTTTCGGGTCTCTTGTAACCCCCTTTCACCCAAAAAGGCCACCCCTTTTTATTCCTAGGTCTAGGTAGATTCGCATCCATGTAAGCTTGAGCTTATCAGGGAGGGACGAGGACTCAGTGTCACCTGTAGCGTTGATCTTCTGTATTGGGATTGAAGTCTTAGTAGTACTGTTTTTTTCAACCTGGTTCTGTATACTGCTCAGGTTTCATGAAGCGAGGGCCTTACATGAGTGGTTGTCAAAATTAAGGTCCCTTCTTGCGTACCCTAAATAGTAGGTGCTGTATCATGAAGGGACCCCAAAAGGGACCATAATTTTGACAACCACCCACATGGCTATTGTCGGGACTGTTGGACTTGAAGCAGCCTTGTAGCCACAGGCACTCTTTCTCCAGCGGCTTAGCACGGATGCCGAGCCGCCCAAAGAAGAAAATGCTGCTCAGGACTTCCCGCCATTAATCCAGAGTTGTTGGTAAGGTCGGGTTTATTGGGTTTTGCTCGAAACAGAAGCGGGGCTGTGCAGAAGTGATACTGTCAAGTGTACGACACCCAACAGAAAAGGCGGGGGCTCATTGTCGTTCCGGTGTCTGCAGAGGCTAGTTTCCAGTTCCTAGATGACGCTTCATTGACTTAGCTGGCAGAGAACGCACAGCTGATCACTCACTTTTCTGGAGGGGGACTATCATCACCGCGCATATGTAGATACATCCGTACTGGGCAAGTGGCGAAAGTGGCACTGCCACTGCTCAGGAAGTCAGGCAAGATCTCATGTGTTTGTCAGCTACACACTTAGGGTTTAGGGTTCAGGGACCTCTATCAGCCAAGAAACCCGGATAAGGCAGGGATCCCTAAACCTTAAACCCTGACAGGGTCCATGAGCCCTCGAAACTCTTCACAACTGTATGAAATGGCATAATCCCTGTAATGCAGCTGCAACAACCAGTCTACGAAACTTTAATGCCCATGTACTCACAACTTCTAAACTGTGGCTGTAATGCAGTCTCCTTTTCGGACATGGCTACATGGAATGTTGGGGAACACATGAGACTGCATGGCAACACATGTCACACTCATGAAGCCAGAAAGATTTTCGAAGCAGTCAGAGCACTATTTCCAAGGGCTCCTTGTTGAAATTCTAGCATAGTATACCTCCCGTGAAGCCCTAAGCCCTAAAGCCCTGAACCCTGAAGTCAAACCCTAAGCCTAGTTCCTAAAGCAATGTTTGTTTTAACATCATGTGATATTGTTTCTACTACTGTTCTGAGAATTGTTACTCTGATTCTTGTTCTTACCGGTACCATTGTTGACTATGATTGCTATTATGATTATTAGTAGTAGTAGCAGTAGCCGTAGTAGTAGTCGTCGTCGTGGCGGTGGTGCTGCTGCTGCTACTGCTGGTGCTGGTAGTAGCCATAATTTTAGTGCTACTAAGCAGGCTTTCAACGTCCATCAGACTTTTGGAGTTAAGAGTCTGTATCGGAGTTTCCGAAAACAGGGGATCCTAATATAGTACCCTAAACAGTAGGATCCTTATTGTAAGGACCCCCAAAATAAGGTACCCCCAAAAATTCGGAAACTCCCTTTTGGAGTGAAGGGTCTATATCTCCAAGCCCCTACACCATCCCTGTGCCCCGAAAACTCAACATGTCCCTGCACTTTAATCTGGGGCTTGGTTCTACAGGGTTTAGGGAGGTTTGAGGGGCTTTGGGGGTTTCGGGGGGTTTATTCAAGACTTTAACCTGTCAAGAATCAAAAGAAGCTCAACATGTCCGTAAAGCAGTACATCTAAACATTTTCTGGCTGCGGATCCTCGCTCGGATTGTCTGCTGACTGCTTGAATAAAACCCCCTAAGCCCCTAAAGCCCCTCAAAACTCCCTAAACCCGGTAGAACCGGTTGATGATAGAAATCCTGCATTACCCATAATAAGGAATATACCATAATTCCCGTAGTTTAGGGCCCTTAAGGTATTGCAGGAGTTATATCATCAACCGAACCAACCCCTCAACCCAAACCCCGACGACTCCCTGAGACTCGAAAGCCCAAGTAAAGCAGCTCAGGAACCCGACACGTCGATGCCGGAAAAAGCAGCCGACCCACGAGGTTTTTCGGATGGTTTTGGGTGTTGGGTTCAGGGTTTAGTGTTTAGGGGGTTCAGGGTTTCGGGGTTTAAGGGTTTAGGAATTTTTGGAGCTTGGGGCTTTGAGGGTTGAGGGTTTTGGGTTTCATTTTGAATTTGCAGCGGCATTGGTTTCGGTGTTTCAAGATTTAGGATTTGGGGTTTGAGCAACATGATGGGTGTCGTCTTGACTCTTTAGTTAGGATTTCGTGGTTAGGGGCGCGTTGCCGTTCTTTTGATTCTGTAGGGTTTAGGGTTTAGGGACATGTTGGGTCTCTTTTTCTATTATGGGATGGTGTGGTTTGTCGGGCCTTGCGACGTTTTGTACGGTCTTTATGGTCTGACTAGGCACCCTTCTTGTGCGGGGGCCTTCCTAACAAGGATCCTAAACCCAAAACCCTACTGCTCGGGGTTTACATTGGGGGTGTCCCTGCAATTCTGAAGCTCCCACTTGCACCGAAAGAGTTGAACCAGGAACCTACTACTTGGAGGGTCGGGGGACTTAGTAAGTAGGTAGTAAGTAGACTTATAAGTACCCCAAAAGGGGGCCCTAATTGGGGCTATGGTACTTATAAGTCCTTAAAATAACCAGTTACTAAGTCCCCCGACCCTCCAAGTACGGAGGGCGCTAAGGCCCAACCGATTCAGTGATATCATCGTCGTTTTCATACGGGAGTTTCCGAAAACTAGGGGTACCTTATTTTGCGGTTCATCTAGTCAGGATCCTGCTGTTTAGGGTACCATGTTAGGGTCCCCTATTCTCGGAAACTCTCATACCTGGGATACTGTCTTTATCTCCTTCGTTCTCATTGGTTTTATTACACATGGCACGAGCAACTTCATAAACAAGTTTTAGCTGACTCTTAATTACCGCAGTGATAAGCTTAGCGTTGCACCTTGCCAAAGGTCACTCGATCTTCCACTATCCAAAAAACCCTAAACCCCAAACCCTAAACCCCCAAAACCCTAAACCCCAGACCCTAGACCCTAAACCCGAAACCCTGTGGCCAAAAGTTTCGGCCCAACTGGGCTGTGACGGCTAGAGGCCAGTGCAGTCGCAAAAAGGCCCTCAAAAAGAAAAAAAAGAAGAACGAAACCCTACTTGGAAGGGCAGGGGACTTAGTAAGTAAGTTATAAGTAGGGTTATAATTGGGGGTAACTCCATTTAGGGTACTTATAACTCTACTTATAACCTACTTACTAGGTCCCCTGCCCTTCCAAGTAAACCCTAAACCCTGTGGGTAAGCCTTCTTGGACCCCCTGGTCAGCCCAAACGCCCTGAACCCCAGATGTCTGTAACTTGGACCATGGTTCTGGGACCCTGGACTGATTTTTTTGGGTTTAGGGTTTAGGGTTTGGGGTTCAGGGTTGAGTTTAGGGTTTGGGGTTCAGGGTTTAGGGGTATGGGGTTCAGGGTATAAAGGGTTTAGGGTTTAGGGTTTAATCTACTTTCTGCAACAATCTAAACTCTGTAACACGATTGTAGGAGACCCATTAGAGACTTTTGATTTGCACACTAAACCCCATACAAGGCTTCTAAACACTCCGACGCCCGAAATATTGCTGCAAGCCATGTTTCTGTTTAGCAAGTAGAACACTGGACTGAACCTTCAGCTCTTTGACTAAACCTTCTCCTATTTCCCAAAGTCTCCATGTACCCATATAGTAGGTACTTAGGCCTTAAAGTACCTATATAGGGACCCCTTTAAGGCCTAAGTTCCTCCTATATGGGTACATGGAGTCTTAGGGTTTGTTTAACACCCTCATGCAGGCAGGGCTTCCGCTGCTTGTTGCGCAGCCCTCTCAGCACATATTTGTGCATATGTGTGTTTGTGTTGTGCAAGGGAGTACACCGACCAAGTACTTGAGCACACCAGGCGAATCGCATTGACAGCCAATCTCGCCCCGCGGGCACGCTCCCTGCGTGATCTTTTCATCTCCGTTGACGTTGCAGGGCATGTCTGCATACCCACAAAGTGGGTACTGACTGACAAGAACGAGCATTTGAAAGGCACGTCTGAGTATACGCCCAATGGAAAGCTCGTTTGGTGGCTTGCGGCAACTTCGAACATATCGGCAACGAGGAAGATCGACAGCCCAACCGCAGAGCCGGAAGGCATCGCGATCATATGTTCGTGGGCAGCTTCACCCGGCTTGCGGCTCAAATCAGCTGACATTACGAACTCGTTTGGACAGGGTTTAGGCCCTTAGGCTTTAGGGTCCAGGATTTGAGCTTACGGTTCCGGCCCCTAAGAGTTTCCTCACGGGTTCTATAAGGACTTTTGGGTTTGATGCAATCAGGCCCGCCATCGGGTGCGTGGGCAGAAGCTCAGGCACGAAGCTGAGGAATGGTCAAATGAGGTTCATATCGGGTTGTTCAGTAGCAGAGTCTTACCGCTGGTTAGTAGGGAATGGAAGAATGGTAGCAATAGTAGTTAGAATCGTACCCCATTCCTCCATTCCCTACCAGCCAACGGTAAGGAGTAGGCAACCTTGAACCAGCTTGGAGGTGAAGCCTATACCTCGGCTGAACCCCAAACCCCAAAGTAGAGGGTTTCTTCGCAGTACAGCAGGTAACCTTTCATCTGTTTGGGGTACCTTCATGCCTCTACAATAACCCCAGAGGGCAACCTCTGGTTCACCTGGCATACCGAACAAGCAAGGTTTTGTTTGAGATTATAGTGGGTTTGTAGAGGGCTTCTATGTGGCTTTATCCCTAAACGATACACTGTCCCGAGCCCTATCCCTAAACGATACACTGTTCCGAGCCCTAGACTTTACAAGCCCTGAAGCCCTAAACAAACCACAAAACCCTTCTGACCCCACTCTAGTGTCTTTGTCGCTGACATTAGATTATGGGGGCCAGAGACTCCAAAATCCCTTAAATTAAATCATATGAGGGATCCTACAATAATTTAGGGAATATTCACTCAATTGAGGGGATATTGGAGTTTTTGGGTTCTTCCAGCGGCATCAAGGCCGGACGGAGCTCCTTTTCTTGGAATGGGGGGTCCATCATCGGGGGTTTAGGCTACTTGGAGGATCGCGGGACTTAGTAAGTAAGGTTATAAGTACCTTATTTGGGGTTATAAGTAGTTATAGGTATAGTTACCCTAATTATTACCCTAGTTACTAAGTCCCATGATCCTTTAAGTTGGTTTAGGGTTTAGGGAATCCATCGGGGATGGACGGCCCCTCCTCCTTTCTTCGCAAACTGCGAAGAAAGGCAGGTTTTGCCATGGGTCAACAAGGCCTTTAGTGGCATTTCTTGCGGACTCCACAGGGCTTTCCTCTGCTGGAGCTCAGCGGCTTTGCATGCGAAACTGACCGCACCTTGTTGTTAAGGCCCCTATGTTCGTCCCCTGAAGGGGCAGTGTATATGGGTGGTTGTCAAAATTAGGGCCCCTTTTGGGGTCCCTATAGTAATACGGCACTTATTATTTAGGGTACCCAACAAGGGTCATTGATTTTGATAACTACCCATATACATCGGATATACAGTGCCCGCAGCCGCTGATCCTGGGAAGCTGACAAGGGTTTATGCTTGGGATTTCGATTTTTTGCTTTGGGGTTTGGGTTTAGGGTTGTGGGCTCTGGCTTTGAGGGTTATGAGCTAAACCCTACAACCCCTACCCGCTATTGGGCTCTGGCTTTGGGGTTTGTTTTTTGGGTTTGGAGTTTTGGTTCCGGGTTCCGGGCTTCGGGTGTCTACTCGACCCTACAACACTAGATCTAGGGTGCCCAGTAGTACCCTTATTTCCTTTTTGTAGGCCTAGGTTCCTTACCTTATACAGTTACCCATTAGCTACGGCCCCCATACAGTAAGAGTCTAGAATAGGGCTACTATTAAGGTCCTACTATATCTTTATTATGAACATTATTCAACCATTACTGAGTGGGGGCCGTACCTAAGTTACCCAATACCAAAATTGAGCCCTCTTTATTCCTAGGTTACTGGGCATAGACCCTGCCCAGAACCCCAGACGCCTGAACTAAGACCTTTTGAAGCGCCTTGGAGTCCCAGTAGGGGAGTTTCCGAAAATCAGGGCTACGTACCTTATTTGGGGGTCCTTATAATAAGGATTCTACTATTTAGGGCGCTTAATTAGGGTCCCCTTTATTTTCGGAAACTCCCGTATAGTGGGAGTAATTATGGTTTATCCCCAAAGCCTTGTTCGAATCATTGTGTCCCTGTACAATGTTAGTAGTTAAGCTTACTTAGGCAATGGGAGAGCTCTAAACTTGCTGGCCTCATATTTTAAATCTATCTTCGAAAGTTTGAGCTTTTCTGGGCCCGATGGTTTGAGAAGTGAGACTATAGTTGAACCCCAAAGCCTTATTCGCATCTTGTTGCCGCGTTTCAGCCCGATCCTTTACAGAGCCCTGAAAGGAGGCCTTCAAAGGAACCCCATCCTCATGCCAAAGGGCCCCATACGGTTGATGATATAAATCCTGCATTACCTTAAGGACCCTAAACTATGGGAATCATGGCATATTCCTTATTATGGGTAATGCAAGATTTATATCATCAACCGTAGCTTGCATACTGCTCCCGCTCAGTAACATTTGCACAACACTTACGAAATGGATTTAAATCCCATACCTGGATCCCTTTTATGGACTGTTATTGTATGGGGGCACTACCCAACTTCAATCATCCAAGAAACTGGCAGGGCAAAGCCCACGAGCTTCTAGATCGACGGCTAGAGGGCAAGGCCTGGATTCTAGAGGGTCCAGGTTTTTGGGGGCTTTCTTTCAAGCATCTAGAACGCCTCAAAAAGGGTCCTTCAAAGGTGTCGTTAGAGGTTGTTTAGGGCACCATATGGTTGATGATATAAATCCTGCATTACCTCAAGGGCCCTAAACTATGGGAATTATGGCATATTCCTTACTATGGGTAATGCAGGATTTCTATCATCAACCGTAGAGGGTTTTTTCACGGTTCCAAGGATTAGCAAGGCCGGGTTTGGACAAGGGTCCGGGATTTGGGGCTTGGGGTTTAGGGTTTACGGTTTAGGGCTTGGGGCTTAGGGTTGTTGGTTTCGGGGTTCGAGCCTCGGCTGTCCTGGACAACTACTATTTGCTTAAGAACCCCCAAAAAATAAAAAAAAAATATATATATATATATATATATATATATTCCTTATGGGGGTAATATAGGGATTATTATTTTTATTTTTTGGGGGGTTCTTAAGCAAATAGTAGACAACTTTTGGTACAGAGTTTCGGGATTTAGCTTTGGGGTTTAGGGGGTTGGGACTTGGGTTTGGGAGTGGGGTTTAGGCCATTCGGTTTAAGCATTTGGGACATCAAAAGACTTCGGGTCCTCGGGGTTTCGAAAAGGGAACTCCAGAAAGTTGGAATATGGATTAATGGTAGGATCCCCTATAATTTACCTTAAAGGGGTTACGATAATCATATTCCAACTTTCTGGCTTCTACTGTAGGCGTCTGAAGTCTTGATGTGCGAGTTGTTCGGAAGTTTGTGGAAGTTCTCCGGGTCTGGGTCGTGTGTGGTGCTGTTCTTGTGTAAGACGTTCTTGTGATAAGTGGTCCCATTTTGGGAGTTCATTTGATAAGGGGAATTATGGCATATTATCACTCCAGGCCGTTTTCCAAAACGGAGTTTCCGCAAAAAGGGGACCCCCATGTAGCACTCTAACTTGTAGGACCCTTACTATACGGACCCCAAAATTTAGTTAGGAAGCTCTCCTCTTTAGAGAGGGCAGTTCTGGTCTTCAAGGCCTACTTGGAGGTTCATGGGTAGTTAAACAGTTATAAGTGGAGTTACAAGTCCCATTAATATAGATCACAATTATAGCTGTTTTACTTATAACCCCCACAAATAACTACCCTTGAATCTCCAAGTAAGATTAAGTTAGGGGCTTTGTAACTAGGGTCTCTAGGGCTTTAGGGGTTTAGGGGTTTGGGGTTTAGGGGTTTAGGGTTGAGGGGTTTAGGGTTAAGGTTTTCGGGGTTTTGGGCTTCAAAGATTGTAAGGGTTCCGTTTCGCATTAAGGTTTCGGGGCTTCAAGGATACCACGGTTCCTTTACAAGTTCCTTGATTCAAGGATGCCCACCAAGGTCTCTATAAGGGGTCTCCACTGGCTTGAACACAGGGGCCTGAGAAAAAAATGCTAAAAAGTATTCTGGAGGCTTCTTCATTGCCTCATGTGACTGAAAACCCAATTCGCAATTGTTAAGGCTCCCCACAGCCGTCATCGAAACCGTAAAGGAGACTAAAGTACCCCCAAAGAAGCCCTTCAAGGAACGCCGTTTTTAAACTTTGTAAGTTGCATAGATCCCAGAGGGTCCATACATGCTACCATTATGGAATTAGGCCCCAAAAGATGATCCCTGCTATGGTTTTGTGGGCCTGATTCCATTATGGTAGTGTGTATGGCCCCTCTGGGAAAGATGCCCTGGTCATTCGCAGGACATGCCTTCGGAATCGGCAGAGCCTGGCCCTTATGACAGGGTCCCTTGTGAGAGCTCCCAGAACGCCCATTCTCCGAGTTTGTTTGCGGCTTCGAGGGTTTGGGGTTTAGGGTCAGGAGGTTTAAGCCTTAGCTTTAGGCTGTGTGCTCGGGCCTTGAGAGTCTAGGGTTCACGGTATTCGAGTCGCGTGCCAGAAGAACTCAGCTTCGGCGTTGGCGTTTCACGGAAATTTGAAGTTAGGGCTCCGGGATAAGGTACTACTACTACTACTACTACTACTACTACTACTACTACTACTACTACTACTACTACTACTACTACTACAAAGCTTTCAAGCTCCTTTCGGCTTCGGCAGCTGGTGCCGATGCAGCTGATATACTAGAGAAGACCAGCTATCTACGTGGTGGGTTATTGTTGTTTCTCATCTACCTGTCTTTATGTAACTATGCCCTGAGCTCCTGCACGAAAAGAAGGGAGCCTCGCGATGGCAGGCCCTAACGGGTGGGATCCCGATTCTATGTGCCCTTGACTGAGGGGCCCTTGGGTCTCAAATCGCAGAAGTTCGCATACCCTGGGCATCAAAATAGCCCAAAAGCCTTATATAGTATGGTCTTTGGGCCCAAAAGCCTTAATATATGAATGCTTCGGTTGATGATATAATTCCTGCATGACAAATCATATGGAATATACCATAAATCCCATAGTTTAGGGTCCTAAAGGTAATGCAGGGTTCATATCATCAACAGTAGTACTACTAGTGCTACTGGTGCTACTAGTACTACTAGTACTACTAATACTACTAGTACTACTACTACTACTACGACGACGACTACAGCCGGGAACCAGGGCTGTAGTTGGGGGAGTCAGAGCTTCCGTGAGGGTAGGCCTCGCTGTCTTCGGGTAACCTGCCTTATCTAGGACCCAGAGTAGGCCCTTATTCCCTTTT
The DNA here is from genome assembly GCA_905221615.1 of Symbiodinium sp. CCMP2592. Taxonomy (NCBI): domain Eukaryota; class Dinophyceae; order Suessiales; family Symbiodiniaceae; genus Symbiodinium; species Symbiodinium sp. CCMP2592. The sequence continues at coordinate 414,571 of CAJNDT010004368.1, read as the reverse complement.
TTAGGGTTCAGGTTCCCTTATTAAGCCCCTTTAAACCAAAAAGGGCACCCTTTTTATTCCTAGGTTACTTTTAGGCCTAAAAGTTCAGAGTCTAGAGCTTTTCGGGTCGAAAGGTTTCGGATTTGGAGCTCATTGTTAAGAGTTTACTGTAAACTGCGATAACCCGTCTGTAATTTGTGCACGTGTGAAGTATCATGTTGTGTGTACGGCATTGTGGCACAAGTGCTCTAACAGGAAAAAGGTAGTGACCGAATGGTACAAGCCGTGCTGTTATCACTTGGACGGGTATATACAACAGTGCGTGTGTGCAGTGGTTTACAACAACTATAGGTTATCAGCCGTATAGCCTACGGCCTGGTCACAACTGGTTGGTTACAATACAATCAATCAGCGCATGAGCGAACCGGAACTTATTCCTGCAAGTATGGATACAGTTACAAGCACCGTGAACCCTTTACAGCCCCCGGTCACGGGTGGCCATACAGGGAGCGGCGCCCCCGGCTTAGTTTTCCCGGCACCAGCCTCAGTCCAACAATTCAACGTCTTCGCACCACAATATAGTGTTGAAGTACACGTTAACCAGATCAGACTGGAAGTCGGAGAACTAGAGGCTCAGGCAGAAGCAAGACACAGGCAACACATGCTGACCTATCAAGAAGCATCCGCAATTCATACAGCTGACTTGGAGCACAGAGCAGAACGAAACCACCTTGAAGTGGTAGCAGAACTGCAAGCAGCCTTGGCACAAAGCGAGTTCAAGGCGGCAAATCGCGAAAGGCTCCTGTTGTCGGAAATGACTTTAAGTCAAGCGCATTCCTATGACGAAGATCAAAGGTTGCGTCAAGAGTTAGCGGAACTTCAACAAAGCCGAATCACAGACGCATTGGATCAACATTTGGCGGAATCACGCTTTGCACAGAACCTCGAAGAACAGGCGAGACGGCACATCGAGAATTCCCAGGAAGTCATGGTTGAACAGTTCCAAGCACACTTTGAGTTGTTTAGGAACAGGCAGAAAGAAGAGTATGAGGCGTCCCTTGCTGTATGTAGGGAACAGAATGAAGAGCTTCAGGACAGGTTGGATTCTGCGGAAACTGCACTAGAGAAGGTCTTGGATCAGTACAATCCAGCTACTCCAAAGAGCCAGCCAGTGCCTGCTCCAAGCACCCCTGCAGGTCCCTCTGTCGTCCCCAAAGCTCCTCAAGCGCCCATGTTCTCAATGCCGAACGTTATCCCCCAAGGCGCCAGATGTCTGTTCGAGTCAATGAATCCAGGAGGTTTGAATGCTCAGTCCATTCCGTCTGCAACAGCATCTTCAATCCCCAAGGCAGGACCTTCCCAGGCAGCGCCAGGAACAGCGGCCCCTCCAGCGGCCGATTCCGGCACGCCAGGGACGGACGCTTTCAACACAGGTCTCCTAGAGACCCAAATGGCAATTCTTCAAAGCCTAAGAAACATAAGGGGTGAGAGCAAAGTCGATGCTGACAAACCCAAAGTGAAAGAAGCAGAGTCCATCAGCCTTCCGGAGTTTCCAAGTCCAGAGTCGTATCGTTCGTGGAAAACGGCAGCTAGGGAAGCGGTCAGGGCAGCATCAGATTCACCTGATGAGGCGTTTAAATGGGTGATGAAGGCCTACGACAAAGACGCATCGCAGGAATCCCTTCGAGACCCCGAGAAATTCCTCACCCTTGACACGAAACTTCTTGCTGCACTCACCAAAGTCGCTAGGGGAGAACTCTCCCGAGAAATCCTCATTTTTAAGGAGACAGAAGCGGCGAAATTCAGGGCGGTACGAGGACGGCAGGTGCTCTACCTCTTCGATCAGTACTTCAAGACGAACGAGGAGGTTGGATCACTGTACTCCGTGGAGGACCTGCTGAAAGTAAGGTTAATCAATGACGACCTTTCAGTGTTCATTAGCAACTGGGAATCTGTCATGTCTGGACTTAGCCACACACCGGACGAAACGACCCTAAGAGACATTTTCCTTCGTGAACTCAGGCAGTCCAAGAGGCTAAAGTACGATCTTGAGATTTACGACAGGGCAGCAGAGGGCACGGATCAGCACACGTACAGGTTTCTTGTGAAGTCACTTAAGGATCTTTTGACCCGAGAGCGCAAACGCAAGAACCGTGACCGCATCGCAAGATCTCACGGAGATAAGTACGGTGCCCCTGCCTCAAAGTCTCCTGGCCGAACTTCCAGCCCCTCTTCAAGAGGAGGCCGTGGCAGATCGCAGAGCCCAAGGCCAAGATCACCCAGCAAAGGTAGATCCCAGTCTCCCAGCAAGCCTAGGACACCTAGCCCAAAGGGAGTATGCTACGATTTCCTCAAAGGAACTTGCAAGCGAGGCAATAACTGCCCTTTCCTTCACAAGAAGAGATCATTGTCCCCCAAAGGCGACAAACCGAAGAAGAAAATCAACGTGACATGCAAGTTCTGGAAAGAAGGCAACTGCAACAAGGGTGATAAATGTCGGTTTCAGCATAAGGACATAGAGAAGCCGTCAGCTCCCGCACCCAAGTCCGAAGCAGCCCCGGCAGCTCCAAAGCCAGGGTCACCCAGGGCCAACTCTCCTGCTCCGCGCAGAGGGAGAAGTCCCAGGGCTAAGTCAAGTGACAAGGCCCCAAAGACGGCCGCATGCGCCATCGCGTTCGAGAATACAGCGGATCTTGAGATCTCGCCAAAGCTCGCTATGGCAGCGTCACACGACGAGGACTACTGGGAGGTAGACTTCACCGGCAACAAAATCATCCGCCATCACAAGAAGTACCGAACAGATTGGTATGTTCCTGACAATTCATGTCCTGTGAACCCCAAGAAGCTTAGGAGCCAAGCTAAGCTCGAGCAGGTTTTGCCGGTCTCCCCTTTTGTTGGAAACAAGATCTACAACTGGAGGAAGACCCCAACCAAAGGACCCGGCAGCACATGGGTAGGTAAGACGATCTTCTACATGCAAGAACTCCCTAAGGTGAGTTTCGACAGCACCGTAGAAATGATTGCCATCGAACCGGAAGGAAAGCAGAGAAAGCATGCCTACCTTCCCAGGGTTTATGATGAAGTCTATCCCACTGTCGAGGCATGTCCACGCTCGAATCCTAAGGATCTGAAAAGGGCTCTTGTGTGGGCAAAGCAGTTTGCCACCATGATCGAATGCATGATTCACGAAACGCCTGCGGGATGCGGGTATGAATGCATGGAGGAAGGCTTCCTCTGCGAGGAGTGCGAGCGACTTGCACGTCCGTCATGTGCAGGTCTGGTCCCCGGCTTAGAATTCCTAGCGGACACCGGAAGTGAAGAGGACCTCATCAGCAAGTCGGACTGCAGAACTCACTTCCCCGACGTACCCATTGAACCTGCCTCACGTCCTGTTTCGTTGATCACCGCCAACGGGCCGGTAAAAGGTAATGAAGCCGTTAAGCTAGAGGTCCCTGAAATCAACAAAATCCTCGAATGCTACGTGCTAGATTCAACGCCGCCGGTGTGCTCTGTTGGTAGGAGATGTATGGATGAGGGTTTCGATTTCCATTGGTACGCAGGGAAGACGCCTTACTTCGTGACACCCGAAGGCCGGAAACTTTACTGCAAGCTGCGCGGACGAGTCCCGGTAATTGGGGATGGTACAATCGCTGTTCCCGCCAAGGATGAGAAGGCGGCTCATTCGCCAGTCATCCAGGCAACATCGGGTTTTCCCCGTTCAGCGGCCTAATAAGGCACGCCAATGCAGCAGAATCCGAGCCGGAAGGCGAATCCTCGGGCAGTGGCCTCGACCCCAGGATTGAAAAAGCACTGAAAGAGGCTGCTCCGTTAGGTATAAAGGCGGAGTACTTGAACAAACCAGGTTGGGTTTCGCATCCTTCCTTTCCACAGATGATCGTGGGGCACTTTCCCAAAACCTTTAGAACGCCTGCTACAAGGTTTCCAAAACACGTCATCCGGAGTACTTGGACTTATGTCAAGAAATGGCAGGAGATCGAAAAAGACGTGGATGTAAGGACGTTGGACAATCGGGTAGCCAAGCTCCCTTCTGATGCCTGCATTCTCAGTGTAACGATCTTTAAAAGACCTGTTGATGACCCCGAGCCGGAGCCTGACAGCGAAAGAGAAGCTGAAGCTGACCCAAAGGACGAAAAACGTTCAGCCCAGCTCAAGCTGCAGGCCAATAGCCCGGAGCACAAATTCACCCACCGTCCTAAGAACCCTTTCTGCAAGGTATGCCAAAAGGCCAAAATGCTAGCGCCACATGCCAGAAAGCGAGGGGGGAGCTCCACTATCTTTTCGAAGAAGTTCGGAGACCACGTGACGATTGATCACATTGTGACCAAGGACTTGCGTGATTTTGGGATCGAAGGTGAGAAAGTTGCTCTTGTGGTTAAGGACGTGTTCACTAACTTTCGTTATGTGTACCCTGCAGGTACGAAGGAGTCGGAAGAGGTTTATGATTGCCTGTTGCACTACTTCGCTGTAGATGATGAACCAGGTATCATTTACTCTGACAATGCCCCCGAACTCAAGAATGCTACTGGAAAATACAAAGTTCGTCACAACACCTCACGACCTTACGTCGATGAGAGCAAGTCTGTTGTTGAGAGAGAGATTCGAACTGTGCTCGAGGGCACACGGGCGAACTTGCTGCAGGCAGGACTTCCAACGAAGCTCTGGCCCTTAGCTGCTCAACATCACACTATGGCTCTAAACTTGTCCAAAAGGATGGACACCGCGAAGATCCCATGGGACGAAAGGTTCGGTGAAGGGTTTAGCGGTAAGCTCATTCCTTTTGGTGCCAAGGTTCTCTATTGGAACAATCCCAAAGAGAACATCACAAATGCATCTAAGTTCGACCCAAAGGCCGAAGACGGTATCTTCTTAGGATACCACATTCAACCTGGCTTCATTTGGAGACAGGAATACCTCGTAGCTCCCTTAAAGGGTAGCCAAGATGCAATTGACAATGACGACCTGAGAATCATTCGGGTCAAGCGCATGGAACTTCCGATAGGGGATATGGTTTTTCCTCTCGCGGTTTCTGAGGATCAGGGGGGTGATCCACCCGAGCTTCAGGATCAAGACTGTGTTTTCCCAGCTAAGGAGACTACACTTCCTCCTTCAGGTGGTATCGACGACATCTTCGGTCCTAAGGAACTTGATCCTTGGAACCCAGAGGGCAGAGACGTGGAGGGAGAGCTTGAAAAGCTTAGGCAGAGAGCTTCCGAACCCATTTCTGTTCCTGATGAGGACAAACTCCCTGAGGCTGATGGTAAGTCAGGTAGTGGTTCCAGCCCCCCGGAAGGGGATGGCCGTGGATCATCAACTGACAAGCCGTCAGATAGCTCCAAACCGAAACCGCCTCCAAAGAGACATGATCCCTACACCATGCCCGACGGCAAACCTGTGCCTGAAGGATACAACTGGGATGGGATCAGACTTGTTCGAAACAAGAAGGGCTCGAAGCGACCCCCAGACACCTCTAGCGAGGAGTGGCACATGATGTCCCGCAATCAGCGCGAGGCTGACATCGAAAGGTATCAGTCTAAATGCCGTCGCGAGGAAGCCGCCCGAGCAGAGGCCGAAAGGGATGCTTCTCCAGCTATGCCCGTAATGACTTGTCAGAACGAGCCTCATCGTGTCAGGATGGCAACCCTCTACTGGGAAAAGTTAGGGGAACTTTCTGCTCTTGAGTATGCGTTGGTAGCCAGGGTCGTCAACCAAGCTGAGATTGATCGCACCCCAGCAGCCAAGCAAGCTATGGACAAAGAGTGGCAGAAGCTAGTCGATAAATCTTGTTGGTTGCATTCGAAGGTTCGTGAGTTTCGTGATGTTTCCGCTGAAGCAATCAGGAAAGGCATCAAAACCCACTTCGGAAGAATCTTCGAAATCTGCAGCATCAAGGGCGACGAACTTCCAGAAGGACACCCTGACAGGAAGTGGAAGGGACGTAGCGTGTTCCAGGGGAATCGGGTTTCAGATGAACATAACGATCATGCGATCTTCTCTGAACTCGGATCCAGCCCCGCTTCAATGGAGGCCGCTAAAGTCATCGACGTCTTCGGTAGCCAGCCAGGGTACTCGAAGCAACAAGCTGACGCGAAGCAGGCTTACACGCAAGCATTATTTAAAGGGGTAGAAACTTGGGTCAGACTTCCGCGCAACCGGTGGCCTAAGGAATGGCGAGGGTTTTCCGATCCAGTCGTACCTTTAATGTTAGCCCTCTACGGACACCCGGATTCTGGCGGAATCTGGGAAAAACACTGTGAAGACCAGCTGAAGACCGTAGGGTGGACCCCGGTGTTGCCCGAGATCTGGCAGTCCATTTTCTATCACGCTGAACTTGATCTTCTTTAGGTCATCTACGTTGATGATTTGAAGATGGCTGGGCCAACTAAGAATCTCGCTAAGGGATGGGCGACAGTTGAGAGTGTCATCGACATGGATCCTCCTGAGCCTTTTGGTAGGTACTTTGGTTGTAATCATTTTGAGAAAACCCAGGTACAACTTCCCAGATCAGCACATCCGTTTGCATACGTGTTCGACAAGAAGACGGCTGCTCCAGCCCGGGGTGACCCGAGGCCACAAGTTCGAGAAGACTTCTGGGAAGTCGACACCGAGCTTGGTGCAGTTGTTCGTCATCACGTGTACCCTAGGAAGAGGTTGTATGTTCCCACCAACAGGGACATTGAGGTTTTCCCAAACTTGTCAACAACCAGGGTAACCGCTTTCGATGAAGGTCCGATTGAGGAACACGATGTCAACCTTGACCCCAACCTTAAGCGCGAGGAGTGGTGGACCGGCCGATCCTTGTTCCCGTTACCAGGTCACGATGCCGAAAAGATCAGACACGCTCTAGCTGCCTCCAAAGGCAAGCCGTCTAGATCTAAGGCCGAGGCCAAAAGGGAAGCCAAGGAACAGAAGTTCAAGGGAACAGACACGATTTGCAAAGACGCTATTCCTTCAATGGATAAGCCCGTGAACGTTATGACATACGACATGAAAGACTTCCTGATTTCTTGTGTGGACAGGTACTGTGATCTCGCTAAGGTCTCGAAGCAGTCCCTTACCAATGTTCCGACTCCGTTTTCAGAGAACAGAATTGCTAAGCCTACTGAGGGGGAAGAGCCATCTGGGCGCCTCCAACCAATTGCTAGCAAGGTTCTCATGAAAATCCTGTTTGCCGCTAGGATGGCACGATGGGATCTCCTGCGGGCTACTCAAAGCCTCGCTAGTAGGGTGACGAAGTGGAGCAGGGACGGCGATGCAGCACTTCACAGGCTTGTCTGCTACATCAACTCTTCACTTGATGTTCGGATGCAGGGATTTATTGGGGATCGCATCAGTGAGTGTAAGCTTTGGCTGTTCTGTGATGCAGATTGGTCTGGGGAACATGATCGCAAATCAACCTCAGGCTGTGCACTGTATCTCGTGGGGCCAAACACCTACTACCCATTGAATGCCTTTTCCAAGAAGCAGACCAGTATCACGATGTCAAGCACAGAAAGCGAGATCATCAGTGCTAACCATGGTGTTCGCGCTCAGGGATTGCCCAGCCTCAGCCTTTGGATTTTCCTATGGCAACAGGTTGAGATCAATTCAGCCAACCATCAGGTTAGGCCAAAGAGACCTCCACCCATCAAGATCGATGGTGTTCTAGCAAGAGTTGACCCCGAACTTGACGAGATCAGGTACGGGGGAATCCCAGGTGGGCGATCGGTAGCCAATCTTCAGGGTTTGAATGTGGGCTTGAGCGACAAGTTTCGCGTTCAGTTCCTTGAGGACAACCAAGCGACGATCACGATCGTTCACAAAGGTGACAGTGAAAAGATGCGACGCACTGATCGCACGCAGAACATCAGTTTTGGATGGTTGAAGCAGCAGTTCGAGGTGGAACATTTCGATATGGTCAATGTTGATACGCTCGAACAGGTTGCCGATATCTTTACAAAACCCTTCGCCGAGAAGACTAAGTGGCTTCACGCTCTCAGGTTGATCAACCACAATCTGTGCCCCACTGTTGCCAACAAAGGTGGCAAGGACTCAGACAGTCATTTGGTTGCGAAACCTCAGATTGCAGCCGCCAGCCATGGCCGGCCAGATCTTGAAGCCACTGCTGAGGTTCTACTTCAGGCTAAGGATTTTAGTTTTGAGGGTTTGCAATCAGTTGCATCACAATTTCCAGTGAAGGTGAGCAAGAGACGCAAGTCTCGTCTTACCACGAATGACAATTCGTATTACCACAATTGGGGTTTCTTTTCGTTCAGTGGAATGCAAGGGATTACCAACATCACCAAACGGTACCCTTTGGCGTGTAGATACATGAACGAGTGGATCAGCAAACATGCACGTCGCGACTTCACATGGACTTCGATCGCGGTGAATCGTGACGCCAAATCCTTGTTGCATGCGGATTCACGGAACCTTAAGGGAAGTGAGAACTTCGCGATTAGTTTCGGGGATTTTTCGGGAGGCTTGTTGTGGGTTGAAGGGATGCCGGGTCAAGCTCCGGCCACCCAGACTAAGGACAATGGAAGCGTTGTTACTGGTGGAACTCACAACACAAAGCACTCTCCGTTGTACTTTGCCCCCGACTTACACCACTGCGTGATGCCCTGGAAGGGCACCCGTTTTGGATTGATCGCTTTCACTTCTTCCCAGGTAGGTAGTATTAACAACGAAGTAAGAGAACAATTGGAGATATTGAAGTTCAGGCTGCCCCAACCAGCTGCGGTCGCTGCTCCAGCCCGGCTTTCGCCGAGGCCAATTGCATGCACCGATCAGGGGGGTCTGGGACTCGAACGTTGGTGGATTGCGGTTCGCCATGAAACTCCATCACAATGGTTGCCTTTGACCCGCCTCATCACTACTGTTCGCGATGAGGGGGGAGCAGTCATTATCACTTTCGTTTGTCACGGTGGTGATGACATCGCTCTCTAAAGGTGACTTGAGGAGGTTACAAAGGAGTCTTGTTGAGATTGTTGAATTGGCTCACTTGTTTTCCAGTAACTTCTGTGTTCTCTTGTGTGGGCCCGTCGACGAATTCATGTTCGACGGAATTAATGCCGAAGTTGCACGACTTGAAAACGCATATCTGGTGTGCGCAGGGCTCCAGGCATTGCCACTTGCGAACTGTGCTAAGGAAAGCTTCCGCTCAGGAAACCAGCATTTGATCGCTAAGGCATCTTACAAGCACGAAGTCGCAGATCATGATGATTTAGAGGATTTCACATCTTCACATCTTGCTAATCTTGCGAACTTTAGGAAGGTGCTTGCCTGCCCCTGTGCAGCGGCTCATCAGAGCACGCCAGAGATGATTAGTGATCCCCGAGTGCGAGCAGAAGGCGAGAACAAGCCGTCGGCGCCAGCGACGATTGCCGCATCGGGTGACTCAATCAAGCGGGAGTGGGCTCACTACCATATGTGGGCCGGTGTCTTCGGACACGAGCTCGGACTCAACCCAGACCGTGACTGGGAAGAGAGCGTGAAACAGCTCTACACAGGCGCAATCGCGCAAACCGCTTTGTCTACGTGTCTGGGAGATGTTGATCATGGCTATAAGGCCCTCCCTAAGGTGGCACGGATCAACGACGAGGGGTTGTCGCGTTTCCAGCCCGGCGATAGCCGTGGCCGTGAAAAAGCCTGCATCATTGTTTCCGACTCTACCCTCATTTTCAAGGCTGGGGCGAGAACATTCGTTGAGATGGCGGAAGACTTTAAAGCTCTGACGGGGCCTGGTCATATCCTTCAGCAATACACGAATGTCCGGCAAAAGGCGATTTGGGGAGGCAACCTCCACTCGATCGTTGAGGCAGTTCACACGCTCTTGCCGCAGATCATCAACGAATCGTTAAACCCCTTGCATCTCGAGGTCGATATCGTTGTTGTGTGGATGGGCAACGAACTGTGCGGTCGCAGAGGTGTTTTCGTCGACCCAGGGACGCCACACTGGCAGATTGGTCCTGAAGGCGTTGCCGCGGAAGGGATCTGGGCGGACATTGCCGCACGTGTGTGTGGCGAAATTGGCCGTCTAGCCGCCCTTCAGGGCAGGCCAACAGTGGGTTCGATACAAATCCTCTCGGATGCCGACCCACTGGACTACGGGCTGCCAGCGGAATACAGAACAGCTATCCGAAAATTCCTCGGATACGCAAGGAGCAGGGGGTTGTATACCGCCTCTCTCAAAGAAAGCGTATGCCAGATCCCAAAGCACGACCACTACCACTTCCGCGAAGACTCTACGCATCGCGCAGCCTTGGCCTCTGTGATCGGACAGCGGATTAAAGTGTGTCAAGCTGACCACTTATTCGCAAAGATGCCCGCAGAGACGCTGGATGAGCTGGCCCGCCGTTTCCCTTTCGACCCAGAAGGAACGCGGGTATATTCCATGCAGTATGTCTTCGACAAGGCGCTGTATCGGTCCCAGCTCTCCCGCCGCCTTTTAAGGCAGGCCGAGATTCGCGAAGCTGCGAACGAATGCCCTGATCCATGGGAACCCCCTTATGTTCCTCCACCTGATCTTCCGGTCACTGGAATGCGTGAGGTACCTCAGGATGTCCTGAATTGGGAATGGGCCACAGCTCGCGAGCAGGCACAAAAGCGCGCGAAAGAGCAGGCGGAAGCACGTGCCCGTGCTGAGCGGAAGGATCCAGCCCCACTTAGTGGCGGCCCATCTGGCAGTGCATCATCTCGCGATGTACCGGAGGTGTCCTTTGACGACGTCATCGAGGCCATCCCTTATCGCACAGAGTCTCACCGCACTCTGTCAGCGGCGAAAGAGGGCATGACCAAGAAAGACCGGGACCCTTCCAGCGGCCTTTTAAGGGCTCGCCCACACGACTACATCGGGGTAAAATACCAAGATGACTTGGACCTGATGGAAATGTGTGGCTTCATCGACGAGGATGTGTGCCCAGAGGATCCGGAGGGGAGCGAGATCGTTCAGATCCTCCCCGATTCGATCCCGAAGGACCACCTCCCTGAGTTAGGCCTCAAACCCTATATTGAGCGCTACCTCACAGGTGCTGTCCGAGGATCGAACGTGAAGCTCAGCTCACGGCGCGGGAAATGGGTACGCATCCAAGACCTCATTCAGCACATGTGGAAGAAGCACCGTGTGGATCTGGGAACACGGGGTATCTTGTCCATAGTCGCCTACGATAACAAATCGAGGTTTAACTTGGCAGGCCTCCCCACCGATCCACGTGCTGACTTCATCGAGACGGACATTTGGCCGTCGTGGATTTGTGCGTCGCATGGTCACAGCGAACGCATCAAAGATCAAGTGACTGATTCCTCGATTGCTCTGCATTGGTTCACGAACGATACGCGTGAGGAGCTTGGTCCTACAGCCGCCTATCAAGGCAGGCCATTCCTTGCTCTTGGGGAGTTTCCCCCACGCCTCTATCATCGAACCACGCATGATTCAGCTTTCAATATTCTCTCTACTGGCTTCACGCCGGGGTTCAACCGGAGCGGGAAGTTTCACAACTACTTCGCGAAGGCCACTCTGAGCGAGCTTGAGAATAAAGCCGGCAGCCGAGCAAACCTTCCTTATGAAGTTGTTCTCGACACTCAGGAGGTGAACCGCTATGCCTATCTGTTTGAGACAACTTCCGAAGGTATACTCACTCGCGACCCGGTGCCAGGGAGTTGCGTGCTCTACATCAGAGACACGATCAAAGGCATCATTTTGTGGTCTCGGCAGTCCGGCGAAGAGGAAGACACAATCCTCCCGGAGACTGCCCAGGATCCCATTGTCGATCCTGGAGCAGCTGAGCCGGAGCAGTTCCCCGATATTCCGGAGGAACCTTCAGCCCCACTTAGTGGTGGCCATGAAGAGGTCGAATCAGCAGCGTCTGCAACAGCAGACGAGCCTATGGTTGAAGTTGAGCTTGAGGTTGCGCCACCAGCATCATCACCAGAACCTCTTGCACTCAACGACGCCACAGCATCCGACTTCCTTCCGGAGGAAACCACAACATTGGACCAGGGGGGCGCTTCTCCACCGGAGGCACCGACTGAGTCCAGAAAGCGTGTTCGTTTCCTTGAGCCGGAAGATCCCGTTGAAGTCGAGATCGAGATCGAGCCAGACGAAGGCGATGTGAAAAAGGAGGAAGAAGTCAAGATCGAGCCGATGTTCGAGCAGGCACCGCCTCAGCCGGAATCGACTCCTTTGGCTCTCCCTCCAGCCCCCGTTACGGGTGGCCGTCACAGGGCATGTCCCCACTGCGGTACTCAACACCTTGTGGGACAGATGATATGCTTGAGCTGTGGCGTGCACATCGTGAAGCCTTCCCAACAGAACGCACGCAAGAAAGCGCGTTCAGCTCGTTGGTTCGCTGAAGAGGCCGCCGCTGCCGCTGCGGGCAAGCCACGTTCCCAGCTGACGCCAGAGGAGGTCATTCATGAAATGACCAGAGACTCCTCAACCCAGCGGGGAACTACGTCGCTTGACGCAGAGGCGTTGGACAAAGCCCGGCAGCAGCTCAAGATGGCTACGAAAGGAGGCTACACAAGCATCGTACACCGCTTCGATAACGATGTGGACTACACTATGAGTTCCATCGGCAATGGGTACGATCGAGAGTTTCTGGCCATCGAAGACGTGCTTACGCATGCTGCCCTGCCGAACCATGGCCGTTCAAAGGAGCAACGACAGTTGGCTGTCGGCACCTATGGTGGAAGCTCCGAAGGGCCAAGGAACCAGGAGATTGCCCGGTTGCTCTACTTGCACGAGTGCAATCCAGCCGCCCTTAGGGCAGGCCTGATCTCCGCAGTGAGTGACGATCCGTTTTGCATCATGTGGCTGGGAGGGGCATACAGTTTGCGTAAATTCGTAGATGTTTTCCTCCAGCACAACAAAATCGTGAAGATGATTGTTACTTTCTCAGAAGAGGCACTCTACGTCGATCCACGACTCGGCTATTCTGCCGAGGACTGGACTGAGTGGCTCCGTGGGAAATTCGCGGAACAGGTCGGAATTGCACGCCGTGCATACGAAGAGCGACAGCGCAACGCTGAACGCTCTCGCATCGCACAAGCCAAAGCTGATGCACGCAGAGCAGAGCAACAGCGCTACCAGGAGCAGGGATGGGATCGCGGCTACCAGCGAGGATCCCACCCCTACGGCCGCTCCTCCGGTTCCCGAGGATGGTACTAAGTACCTGATCAACATTTCGTGGTTCCGTCACGTTAACCGGTACTCCGAAATACAGCCCCTCTTAGAGGTGGCCGAATTTCCTTAAGACCAGAAAAATTTCATCTTGCATCCTCTGGCAGTCACTTTGTGACAAATCCGACATCAGGTCTTTGGACCTCGAGGGGAGTCGTCAGCAGCTCCAGTGGATGATGTATTCGTCCCATGCTGCACATGTTCTTGCGACTTGTATCCACGCCATCATTCAAGGCTTGCTGGATCGTCGCCATTTTATAATGCATGTCGCGACTTTAAACTGCGCGCTAAAAGAATTAACCTGCTTCCGTATCTTCCGCTTTACGGTAGTAGAAAGCCTATGAGCCCCGAGCCACAATCCAGCCGCCTTTACGGCAGGCCACACAGCACCAAGCTTCCGTGCATGTTTGCGCCTCAGACTGACGCTTCGGCGAGGGGGGTGTAATTTGTGCACGTGTGAAGTATCATGTTGTGTGTACGGCATTGTGGCACAAGTGCTCTAACAGGAAAAAGGTAGTGACCGAATGGTACAAGCCGTGCTGTTATCACTTGGACGGGTATATACAACAGTGCGTGTGTGCAGTGGTTTACAACAACTATACCGTCGTTCTTGTAGGTTCTTGTTATGGGAGTTTCCGAAAATAGGGGACCCTTATATAGTGCCCTAAATAGTAAGGTCCGTATTATGAGGAGCCCCGAAAAAGGTACCCCCCTATTTTCGGAAACTCCCTTAGGAACCCCTATGCTTCAGCCTTTGCATCCCTCGATCTGCAGTCCTGGCTTCATGGCGCGTCATAGTGCGGCCCCTCAAGTTTAGAGTTTCGGGAGGGTTTATAGGGTTGCTTTAAAGGGCTCTAGCATAATTCTAGAAATCCAGAAGCCCTACATATGTAGACCCTAGCATAATATAGGGGCCTAGATTTAAATAGTTGCCAATACTTTTATTTTTTGGGGGTCGGCTTATCATAATTGTATTATAATGCCCCTATATTAGAGTACCCATATAGATCCCTTTAAGGATCCCTGTAAAGGAAGCCCTATTCTAATTATGAAGGCCCCTAGATGAAGCCCGGAAAGCTCTAGAAGCAATGGCTGGAGCGCTGGCAGAAGGCGGAGATGGAAAGCTCGAGGTTGGGAATAGGCTACTTGGAGGACCACGGGACTTAGTAAGTAAGGTTTTAGGGACTCATAAGTACCATAACCCCAATTTGGGTCCCTTTTAGGGTACGTATAAGTCTACTTACTACCTTAAAGGATCACAGGACTTAGTAACTAGGGTTTTAATTAGGGTAACTACACTTCTAACCCCAATTAAGGTACTTATGACCTTACTTACTAGGTCCCATGATCCTCCAAGTACTCCATCAGGAACGCAACGGAGAGAGAAGGGTTTAGGGGTTTAGGAATGAGGGTTTAGGGTTTAGGGGTTTAGCGGTTAGCGATGAAGGTTTAGGGTTATAGGGATAAGGGATTAGGGTTTAGAGGTTTAGGGTGTGGGGAAATATGCGTTGTAATTGTAGTTACCCTGGCCAGGTAGGATTCGATGACGGCCTTCCGGACAAGGGGGGCTTCTAGAAGGAGTTTTGCTGAAGTAAGGAAAATGAAGGAGACTATTCCCTACAGCGACAAGCTATAGGGGTCTGAATGAACAGGAAATCGTACCCCCTTATTTGGCCCTACTATAGTCATAGTTTGACTAGGTCTTTGAGGCTTCAGTGCGTAGGGCTTCGACCCCCTACATTCAGCCATTTCCAGCACCTGCCAACCCCGATCACTACAAGCTGAGTGAGTTTGGGCTCTTTAAACCCTTGCGACACCAAAAGCCGACTCAACGCCAGACACCTTATCATCGTTACCAGAACACTCCTCCAAAAGCTGGAAACCCTTATATGTGAGTTTCCCCCAAATACGGGATCCTAATATAGCGCCCTAAATATCCTATATTATAAGGACCCTCAAATGATGTACCCCTAATATTCGGAGACCCTTATGTAACCCCCTACAGTACCCTTCTAGAGCGCTTTAAAGGAATCTTAAAGGAACCTTAAACCCCAAACCCTACAGATCCCTTTAAAGGAACCCCTATAGATCCCTTTAAAGGAACCCTTATGGAGCCCTTTAAAGGAACCCCTACGGAGCCCTTTGAAGGAACCCTTGTTGATCCCGAGAACCCTACTTAAAGGTTCATGGGACTTAGTAACTAGGGTTATAACTAGGGTAACTACACTTGTAACTACTTAAAACCCCAATTAAGGTACTTGTAAGCTTACTTTCTAAGTCCCATGATCCTCCAAGTAAAGCCCTGGAGGTGGCCTTCGTCTGCCTCGGAGGCGAAGGCGGCACCCTGCATTTGGACCCGATGAGCTCGGGTGACGAGCTTCGGGTGGAAATAGAGGTGGGGGGGTGTTTAGGATTTAGGGTTCAGGGTCTAGGGCTTAGGGTTTAGGGTTTAGGGTTTGGGGTGGAGAGTATCATGGGGGTTTGAGAGGACTTGATAGGGTTCCATGAGAGTTTCAATCATCTGGCAGGGGTTTTACCTGGGGATTCGCGGTGAAGGCGGCTTAGATTTGGTGGTCTCGTTAGGTACCTTGAGGTCGAGCGTAACATATGGGTAGTCGTCAAAATAATGGTCCCGTTTTGGGTACCCTAAATAATAGGTGCCGTACTATGTATAGGACCCAAAAAGGGACCATAGTTTTGACAACCACCCAGAAAGGACCCTGCAATAATGCCCTGCAATTCAGGAGATAATCCTCTTGGACTTAGCTACGACCTCACGGGCTTGACTCTTGGGGGTTCCCTAGGTAGGCCTTTGGGACATTTTATATTTTCCCTTATCGGGCTTAATAGGACCCTCTTTACGGATAGTTTTCAGAGGCTTTAAAGGGCCAACCTAGTTCCTTTAGAGTTTTGGATAGATGGGGTCCTCTCAAGCTTTGAGGATGAGGGTTTCAAGGGTCCTCCAGGTTCTTTTGGATTTGGTCCTGTTTGGGCTTAGAGATGGTTACAAGTTGTGTGCAAATGCATGTCTATACCTATATATAGATATATGTACACACACCGGTGCCTATGTTTGCAAGTTCTACAGCATTTGCTGGATGATCTGTTTGTTTATATGCGCATGGTCATGAGTTAATCCTTGATTGGTTTGTTTCTCTGTGTTCTCGCTGTGTAGTAACCCCTGAACCCTAACACTAAACCCTAAACCCTAAATAACCCGTGAGTGTACTTTCGGGTGCTGGTGTTTGTCTGCGGCGAGTCTTTATATCCCAGGAAGCACCTTTTGCGACTTGGCTGGTTCCGTCTTTTTTGACAGGGGCTTAGGTTTTAGGGTTTTTGGATTCAGTTTCTTGTTCACCGTCAAGCCGGATTACACACTCCAAGGCTGCTCATCGCAAGGCCCCTGCGCTTACCTTTGGTTAGTAGGAATGGGGTACAATTATAACTACTATTACTACCATTCTTCCATTCCCTACTGACCAAAGGTAAGTGTGTCACTCTCCCAGAAGCCCCGGTCCTGCGCGTCGGAACTTAGCATCTTCCATTCGGGTCTGTGTATGTATGTCGAAAAAAGGTGGAGCAAGCTCAGAGTTTTGCATCTTCGGGTTTTCGGTTTCTGCTACATACCCAAACCTCCAACTCCCCAGCTGCAGAACTACCCATGATCAATGACACCCTCAACAGTACGGGTTGTGGCAGGGGTGGGAGTTCTGAAAAATTCAAGGGCTCCTTACTTACCCTTGTGTCGTGCTCCATACAAATACTGAAAATCCCAGTGCCTGCTTAGTGGTCCAACAGCTGTATCAACTTTTGGGGGTGTTTATGCAGGGGTCTCATGTTGAAAATGTGAACATTTCAACCCCATGGGGGGTTTTGTGGGAAGTAAGCTTAGGGCTCCTTATTTGCTCCAAACGCCACCCTAGGGTTCAGGGTTTAGGGGTTATGGGTTCTAGGGTTCAGGGTTTAGGGGTTATGGGTTTTAGGGTTCAGGGTTCAGGGTCATTGTGGGGTTATGGGTTTTAGGGTTCAGGGATTCAGGGTTCAGGGTCATTGTGGTTTCTTGCTTAACTTGTACGTACATGTTTTGCAGGCGCGGATGGGCAAAAGCAAGCGATCTCGCATCCGCCTCAAGCTCTTTAACCAATGCCGCGAGATCGCCAAGGACTGGAATCCTAGACCCCGAATTAAGAACGATAGACAATCGTATTGACAATATTAATAACAATAATGATAAAAAGTGTAAAAAGATAACTGTATAATGACTAGGAATGATACTCTTGATATTAACAAAGTAACTAAGAAGTAACTAAGAAAAGGGCGAAACCGAAGAAGATCTTGAAACGCTCAATTTATGGCTTGAGATTTGAAGTTTGAGTTAAAAGGCTTGGTGTTGAGGGTATAGGGTCTGCATATAGGCATCCCGCCAAGTGCGTATGGGGCTTCCAGAGGACGCATTCCATACTCGCTGTCTTCTTGATGGACGTTACTAGAAGTATACACAACTAGGACCCAGAGTAGGCCCTGATTCCTTGTTGGGGGTTTAGGTTCTCTTATAACCCCTTTATCCCAGAAAGGGCACCCTTCTTTATTCCTAGGTTCCTGTTGGGTCTAGACAATGTAAGATAGGGGCCTTAATAGATAAGATTTGGTGCAGGGGTATATCGCATTCGAGTATGAAGCCTCAGAAGTATTATCACTGCCTTCTCCGAACGAAGTTTCAACACGCTTGTAGCCCCAATTCAAGCACTTGTAACCTCCTACCCTCCAGATAAACAAGCGGTGTCTTAATTTGTGGCATTAGGCATGTACAAAAACTGGAAACCCTAGCAATTTAAAGCGCCAAGAAGTTTTGAAGCCTTAAACCCTCAACCCTGAACCGTGGCTAAGTACACATAAAAACTTAGATCCCCAATACCCAAACTGTAAACTTTTTGGGTTCTTCTATAGTTTAGTAGGAGTCGGAAGGTTTAGCCTCGTATTTGTGTGGCTTATTGGGGGAGTAAGAAAAAAAACTGCAGGAGGATCTCCTGGCAGATCATCTCCAGGAAGGAAACGACGGCCTTCTTGAGGAGCCTTGGCTAAGGACTTGGAGCTTCAGGGGTGGTTAGAAGGGTTCCTTTAACGGCCCCTTTAAAGGTATCTATAGGGATTCTAGAAGCGTATAGGGTTTAGGGCCCACTTGGAGGTTCAGGGGTAGTTATAAGCGGGGTTATAAGTAAAGGAACTATGATTACGATTATTAGCGGACTTATAACTTATAACTACCCATGAACCTCCAAGTAGTATTCCCTAGCACTCCTTAGTACGTTTGTATTAGAATAGACCCGAAAGCCATATTCTAACTGCAACGGCCCCTATCTTGCAGAAGCTTGCTAAGGAATTGGTTTAAGGCATTCGGGTTGCGGCGGTTTTGGGTCTAGGTCCACCGCAATCTACAATTGTTTTCCGTAGGGTTCCTTAGTACGCAGGACAAGTCCAGAATCCACAGAGCATTCTTTTCAACTCGTGATATTCACCACTCCCCTATACCCTGACATGCGAAGCTCTCGACCCTCCCAGAAGCGTGAACCCTCTTCCTTGAGTGTGCTCACAACGTCACGCCTTGAACGATGCACTGGCCTCATCAGCAAGACCTTTCAGAAAAGCATTGCCACAATGCCAATGACGATGTCATCGTCGGGTTTTTTTCGGAGTAGGAGTAAGACCAGGATCAGGAGGAGCATGTGGAGTAGAAAGCGGGCGAGGAGCAGGCACTGTAGTAAGCACATGCCCCTGCAGATCCCAGATCTTGGACACGTCCAAATGCCAGCAACCGAGGTACAGGTCATGAAGCAGTTTGACCACGTCATCCCCGAATACGGGCATTGTGCAATTTGTACTTCGTGCCACCTTTGCTCCTGGAACTCAAAACGCGGTCCGCAAAAGAAGCGCTGCTGCTACGAGCCTCCAACTGCACACCCAGCAGTTTGCAGTTGCGGGCGTGCTTCCAATGTACACATCTGTAGCTGTAGGGGAGGCTGTCACCAACTGAATCCGTCGAAGGACCACTACATGGGAGTTTCCGATCATAGGAGACCCTAATATAGTACCGTAAATAGTATGATCCCTATTATCAGGACCCCAAATAAGGTCCGCCTATTTTTCGGAAACTCCCACATGTGCTAGGGCTGTCTTGCGGTGTTCAGGTGTTTTTGGAGGTCTGCGGGCTTTTGAAACTTCGAATTTTTGGTGCTGAAGACCTTGAAGTTGAACTACTTGGGGGATCATGGGACTTTGTAACTAGGGCTCCTTAAAGGGTTCCTAAAAAAGGGATCCATAAGGGCTCTATAAGAGGGGTTTTAGGGTTACTTAAAGGATCATGGGACTTAGTAACTAGGGTTGTAGTTAGGGTAACTAATACTTATAACTAATTATAACCCCATTTAAGGTACTTATAACCTTACTAAGTCCCATGGTCCTCCAAGTAGGCGAGATTCCTTTAAGGGCTCCTTTTCCTGGGCATCAAAAAAGCGCAAAAGCCTTATAAAGTAGATTATAGTAGGTTCTTTGGGCCCCAAAAGCCTTAATATATGAGTCCTTAGATGCCTAGGGTTTAACGGTTCCTTTAAGGGTTCTATAGGGTCTAGGGTTTGGGTTCCATATGTTCCTTTAAGGGTTCTATAGGGTCTAGGGTTTAGGTTCCATATGTTCCTTTAATGGTTCTATAGGGTCTAGAGTTTAGGTTCCATATGTACTGAGCAGTACCCTCTTGCCCTTTCTATTTTTGTGGTCTCCTTGTTAAACACCGAGCATTAGGAAAAGCGTGCTCGTATTATTACAAGCTTTCGGAGGAACCTAATAGGAAACTCAATGCGAAGTTAGCAGAGACAGGAGGGGCCCGGACAGCCCGTCATTCCTGCCGTAGAAATGCTAAATGAAGTAACCCTAAACCCCTTTAAGAAGATAATGATATCACACCAGACGGAATTTGCCGCAAGTCGACCCTGCTTCAGGGATCTATCTTTGACGTAGGGCCTTTTGCTTGGAGGATCATGGGACTTACTAGTAGTTTGGTTTTAGGTATCTTAAATGGGTGCCCTGAAGGCTTCTTTAAGGAGTCTTTGAGGGTTCATAGGGTACTGACTTCCCTGACTAGAGTGATAAGTCCTTGTAAGTGCAGTTACCTTTTCTCATAACTCTAGCTGCTACGGTTGATGATATAAATCCTGCATTACCTTAAGGACCCTAAACTATGGGATTTATGGTATATTACTTATTATGGGTCATGCAGGATTTATATCATCGACCGTAAGTCCCATGATCCTTCAATTCACGCAGGGGCTTCCTGAGCTCTATGGAGTTTGGTGGCTTTTGGTGTTTCGCGTGTGGGTTCTTTGAGAGTTTGGGGGTTTAGGGTTTAGGGCTACGTGTGACTATAGTGATGCCACTTGGGGCTGGACAATTTCTACAAAAACCGGTTCGATGTGACGGATAGCTGAACGAAACCCAACTACAGCCTCAATTGGAGCATCATGCGACTTACTATGTAAGGTCCCCCCTAAGCCCTAAACCCCTAAACCCTGGACCCTATACCCTATACCCGAAACCCTAAACCCTAAACCCACTGCATACCAGGATAGGGAAGCCGATGTGCGGCGGCATCAGAGCGGGCTAAACTGCGCATGCGGACTGGGGGACTTTCAGAACATTTCAGAACTCTAATGGGAGTTTCCGAAAATTTGGGGGTACCTGATTTGGGGTCCTTATAATTAGGATCCTACTATTTAGGGTATTATATTAGGCTCCCCTATTATCGGAAACTCCCAATTTTGTATCCAATAGGGTTTAGGGCTTAGTGCAGAACATAATGGTAGACAAGCACTAAACCGCTCCCACTCCGTCTCCTTCCCACACACATGCACATCGGCGCGCACGCACGCACACACACCGCATGGTCCTTTCTGATTGAATGTACCAACTACCAAGGACAGCGTATGCATCTTCTGTGGTGTTTGCGCGCAGTGCGAAGATGATTCTCATTGCAGCCTGGAGAGACTTACCACCTTGCCAACCCCCGCCAAAGAGATTGCGGAGCTTCTTGAGATGTACAGGAGGAGCGACGCAAAGTCAGAGTAGAAAATTGCAAGCCTGCACAGCCTCCTCGAGATGTACAGGAGCAGCGATGCAGTGTAGGCCAAAACAGCTCCGCACAGCTTCGGGAATCACCGTTGAGGTATGTTGAGGTTGAGGTTTATCTTCAATCCTGAAAGCTTCTAAGCCCTTCGCCGAAACCTTTGCAGCACATGTCAGGAGACCCTCTTGCCACTGCCACTGTGTCGCGTTCCTCTTGAGGTTTCGATGTACGCTGAAAGCATAGAGTTTACAGGGTCTTGCAAGTTCACCGCTGAGGGCTTGGGCAACTTAGGTCCCTGGTTGATTATAGCTGATGATACAAGTGTAACCTCACGGAAGGAGGACGCGAATACAGAGCAAATGCCCCGCTTGGCAAGATCAGGGGCACGCAGCCATGGTTCCTAAACACGTTTAAGAGCGTAGTTGAAAGGAGCAGTAACAGCAATGTTCCTAAGTATTCAGGCTTCTATCTTATGGTAGAGACTCTTCAGTCTCTCAACCCAGCACCAGCCCCAAAGCCCCTTGACAACCTGCCTAGCTCCTCGCCCTGAACGCTCCGGACAGAGCGTACAGAATCCGAAGCCCGATACCCTGAGCCCTGAACCCCTAAATCCCTAAATACTGAATCCTAAACCCTACCTAAGTTTCCCCAAAGAAACCAGGCCCCCTAAAGCCGAAACACCTCAACCCCTAAACCCTAAACAGCAGAAACCCCGTGCCGTAGAGGGCCGTTTACATCCTCAACTCTACATCCCCAAAGCTATACCTAGTAGTAGAGTGGGTAACCTTTAACCTTTTTTTTGTGGGGGTAGTATAGTCCCTATATGATTCTTTTTTAACCCAAGAAAGTTTAACCTTTAGTTCCCCATGATCCCCGACAAGTAGGAACCCTCGTAGAATTGCAAAGCCGCTGAAAGAATCCTTCATGGAACCTCCGAAGTTTACGTAAAACCCCTCGTCGTCTGCCGCACCCTAAACTCTGATTTTTTTAGGGTTTCGGGTTTAGCTAGGGTTTAGGGTTTATAGATTAAGGGCTTAGGGCTTACAGTTCCTTAAGATGGCAGGTCTTGTAGCTAAACCTTAGCTACGTGTTAAGCATGAAGCCCAAAGCCCCCTAACCCTCCTTGAAGGATCATGGGACTTAGTAACTAGGGTTATAATTGGGCTAACTACTAACTATACTTATAACTAGTTATAACTGGGGTTAAGGTACTTATAACGTTGCTTACTAAGTCCCATGATCCTCCAAGTAAGCAAATACTCCCAGTCATAGGACTTTGGCTCCATTTTCGGTACCAAGAACCATGAATAAGGACTACTTGGACCCTCAGGGTGAACCTTAACGCTTAAACCCCAAACCCTAAAGCTTAAATCCTAAACCTGAAAGCTTAAACCCTAAACCCTACAGCTTAAACCTTAAACCTTCAAGGGCAAGCCGAGATTTTCCTTGTTGAGGCCCGAGCTCGCCGAGATCCGTGGGGCGGCCTGGGCCTCGGGCAGGTTTCAGGCTTGATGGAACCAGGGTTCCTTTAACTAGAGTCTTGTTAGGGATTATTCTTGTTTTTGTTCATATAAAACCCAAGAGAAAGTTAAACATAGTATTTGTATTATGGTTCTAAGGCGGTTGTAGTTCAGCGTCCCTGTAAAGGGATCTATGGGGATTCTATAAGGGTATAGGGTTTCTGGCCCACCCGGAGGTTAATGGGTAGAAGCTTACTTGGAGGTTCATGGGTAGTTGTAAGGGTTTCATAAATGGGGGTTTCCGAAGATAGGGGTACCTTATTTTGGGGTCCCTATAATAACGATCCTACCATTTAGGGTAGTATGTTAGGGTCCCCTATTTTCGGAAACTCCCAAAGGGTTCTATAGCCTTCGAAGACTCGTTAAAAGGCGCCGTACGCCGCATAATTTTGGGAGAAAGGAGCAGCACCGTATTTTGCAATAGCAAAACCCTAGGGATCAAAATAGCCCAAATATAGTATGGTCTTTGGGCCCAAAAGCCATAATATGTGAGTCCTTAGATCCCTAGAAAAAGTGCCCAGCTCCGGAACTCGGTACCGAAAACACTAAAGAGCTTTCGCGGGGTTTAGGGTTTAGGGTTTCTTGCATCCTGTCATAGGGATCCCATAGTTTGTCATGAAGTGGTTCTATAAGATTGTTGTTCATGCTGGTTGTTTAGTGACGGGTTCTGAACTATTGAGTTTTTTTTTATCTGACCCGTAAGCATATGCCTTATCTGAGGGGTCGTTTAGTAGGAATCGGAAAGTTTAACATTTTGTTTCTGTGGCCTATTGTGGAGTAATTTAGACCCACCTCACTACGATGGTTTAATGAAGTCTCCTCAATAAGGGGATATGGGGCCCTCTGGGCTCCTTCAGTGGTAATTTAAACTCTTCTTTTGTCTTCGAGCTTAAGACTCAGGGCTGTTGCAATCACAAGGTTTAGAACCTCAAAGATTTGGGAGTTGAGGGCTGCTGAATCAAAGCTACGCATTCTTAGGAGGGTCTGACTCAGACGTCGGGCGTCAGTGGGGTTGAGCCCCAACACGGCGACTATAGAGCCCGTGGCATGGACGAAGCGATTCCGTTCACGTTGCATCTTTGGACCAGTGACTGCCGCGGTAGGGATTTAGGGCTTAGGGTTTATGGGTTTAGGATTTAGGGCTTAGGCTTTAGGGGTTTAGGATTTAGGGCTTAGCTTTAGGGGTTTAGGATTTAGGGCTTAGGCTTTAGGGGTTTAGGATTTAGGGCTTAGGGTTTAGGGGTTTAGGATCTGGGGCTTAGGCTTTAGGGGTTTAGGATTTAGGGCTTAGGCTTTAGGGGTTTAGTGTGGTACCCCAATCTGCCAAAGCTTCCGAGCAGGTTGAACAAGCACCTCAATCCGACAGAGGGAGCCTCTCAAGCAGTTGGAACTCCAGATGAGGTCATCCATTCAAAGGGGAAAAGGAGGGACCCTTAATGGGGACCCCTACCCTATAATGGGCTATATAATGGGTATATAATGGCTATATTAAGGTTCTATTGGGGTCCTTATTAAGGGTCCCTCCTTTTACCCTTGGCCATTGCTTCGTCCCAGCGACCAGGTGTATTGTGCTGTCGATCGGAATCTCAACTGGAGATGCTGCTGACCACCCAGAGCCTCCAAAACCCTTGAATTAAGGAATATACCTCAAATCATATTAGGGCTCCTATTATAGTTTAAGGTATATTCCTTAATTAAGGGGTTTTTGGAGTCTCTGGGCACGACCTTTGTAGCATGTGTGTGCCGGCGGTCCTCGTCGACCAGGGCCCCGAGTTCGGAGCATATGTGCTGACATTCTTCGAAAATCCAGGCGATCCCATCCCATCCCATCCGTCCATCCTAAACCCAGACCTGTATGGGCGCGGACCCTTGCAGATTCCCTCAAAGCCATGCTTGCCGGAAAAAAAACCTTAAACCATAGCCTTAACAAAAAGCCCTGTCAAACCCTTCAACCCGAAACCCGCCACCCTTCTACCCTGAACCTGAACGAAACCCAAACTCCTGAGCCCTAAACCCTCAACTCGAAGCAGTGACTTGAGCCAGGAGCTAGTGGTGGTCTTCGAGCGTTTAGTCGCACTTGGCATGGCGCCGCCCAAGGCCAAGGGTGTTTGGGTGTTAGAGGATTTCAGGTTTCTTGGCGGTGTTGGGGCGTGTAGAGGTTGATAGGGTTTCATAAATCGGTGGTTTGCTTGCAGGCATGTGGTATAGGGTGTTGGTTCTGGGGGAAAATGGTTTGAGAGCCGGATTTGAAAACTGTAGCGTTAAGGTGTGGTTAAACCGCTAATTTTTACAGCCTAGGTTTAGTGTTTAGGGGTTTGGTCCTGGGTCATAGAGTTGGGACTTTAAGGATTTGTTCTACAGGGCTGCATCGCCTGTTAGAAGGGTTGTTTTAGAAGTTTAATGTCTTCTCCAAAAATTTCTTGCTGATCTGCGACTATATACAACAAACATATATATATATATATATATATATATCTTATGTGTATGTGTATATATATATATATATATCAGTTATGTATGTAAATGTAGGCATATATATGCACACACATCCGTCCGTCCGTCCGTCCATCCATCCATCTATCCATACATACATCCATACATATATGTGTGTGTATACGGACATATAGTCTGTCATACGTGTTGATTAGGATTTCGGGTGGTGGGGTGTCGGGTTGCATCCTAAGAGGTGGTCAGCGGTTTGTCGTATCAACTTTCTAGTCTGAAAGCTTCATTAGGTAGGTTGAGACATTTTCTACCACAAACCCTAAATTCCTTTAGCATTTTCCATTTTCCTGGCCTCAGGGATCTACCAATATTGTTCAGTGGCTCTCAAGACAAAAATCCTAGTTCATGTTTACGGTTCGGAAATTTAGGCCTCGGCGGCTTGTTGTTGTTTAGGGTTTTGTGGTTTTTGGTGTTTTAGGATATTTTTTGGTTCGTTTGGAATCTCTCGGATCGGCTTCCAGGTTGGCGCCTTGGCTTGGGGGGTTTACTTGAAGGATCATGGGGCTCAGTAACTATGGTTATATATACAAATATGAAATATTATTGAATATATTGTTCAATATATATATATATAGATATGTATAAATAAGGTAACCATACTTCTAACTACTAATAACTACTTGTAAGCAATTTAGGTTTTAGGGTTTAGGGTTTAGGGGTCAGCAGTGTGTCTGGGAACTAGACCCTACACCCTTCTACAACCTTGAAAGAACTTTATAGAACCCATAGATCTTGCATAAACGTGTGTATGCACATGTATATGTACCAATGTATGCAAGTATATAAGTACAATGTATCTGTATGACTACCGAAAAGAATAAACATCATGTATCTAGATTCCTATTTTGAAACATGCATCGGGTGTGTGTGTGTGTGTGTGTGTGCATGAGTGTACCTTGGCTTTAACCCTAAACCCTACCCCCCTAAACCCTGCACCCCTAAACCCCTAAACTCTACACCCCTAAACCCTTAAACCCTAAGCCCTGCACCCCTACACCCCTAAACCCTACACCCCTAAATCCTACACCCCTGAAACCCTAATGGGTGTGCCTTGTCTTCCATCATCCAGGCGGCTGCTGCCTCGAAGCGTTTCGCGCCGCAGCTCAAAGAGTTGGCGGAGATGGGTCCGGACACCCAGACTACGACGGTTGATGATATAAATCTTGCATTACCTATAATAAGGAATATGCCATAATTCCCACAGTTTAGGGTCCTTAAGGTAATGCAGGATTTGTATCATCAACCGTATAGCGGCCTGAATAAATAGTATATAGGGTTCCCTTTAAAGGGATCCTTTAAGGCTTCGTAGACACCCGGAATACTACGTAGGGGTCTTTTAGAATAGGGTTCCCCTATAGGGATCTACATTGCTCCTTGTAATTATGGCTACTATAATGGATCTAGAAGGGTGCCGTATTGTAGGGGCCGTATAATTACCTATACTATTTTGGGGGGTCCTCAGCGTAAGTCTAGTATAATATGCCCCAAAACCCTACTCTAATTATCGATGCCCTTGTAGTACCAGACCTTCCGCTATCCCTTAGCGAAGAGGAAAAATCTTAAAGTATAGTAGGATTCCTAATCTGATTTCAGGTATATTCCTTAATTATGGGACATTGGAAGGACTGGACTACCGGGTTTATGGATTAGGACGATCTTAGCGATCCTTTTCGTTTGATTGAAGGTATTCAGGCTTTAGGGTGTCTGTGGTTTAGGTTGCCTCATATTGTACTTTGTCTTCCCTTCCTGAGAGCGACCAGGTTTTGGGTATTTAATACTTCGAATAGTGTGCGATGTAGGGTTCTCTACTTAAAGGATCATGGGACTCAGTAACAATGATTATGTTTAGGGTAACTATACTTATAACTACTTATAACCCCAATTAAGGTACTTATAACCTTACTTACTAAGTCCCATGATCCTTTAAGTAGACCCTATACCCTTATAGATCCCATTATATGAACCCTTACAGATCCCTGTGTTTTAAAGGAACCCGAAACCCTGAGGCTCACCTTACTTACTAAGTCCCAGGATCCTCCAAGTCGAGGTTTCACACGGGTTGATTACCTACTTCTTTATAGGGTTTAGGGTTTAGGGTTATTGATTTAGACTAGCGTTCTGGTGTATATTGCAGACTACTTGGAGGTTCATGGGACTTCGTAAGTAAGGTTATTAGTACCGAAATTGGGGCTATATGTAGATATGAGTACAGTTAATGTAAGTTATCAGCCTAGTTATTAAGTCCCATGATCATTTAAGTATGCAGGCCACGATCTCATGCGAAAGTGTCTTTGAGAACACTGCCCAGAGAGCCCAGTACCCCTTAATTGAGGAATATGGCTTAAATTATTCTGGGGTTCATATTATGGTTGAAGCTGTATTCCTTAATTAAGGGGTATTCGGCTCACTGGGCGGGTCAAGGACGGTGCAAAAAAAGAGACGATGGCGACAGCAAGGAAGAGGGCGCGGGGCTTGGAAAAGGAGCTGCCGACCCCGTCTTTTGTTTGCTGGACGAGTGGATTCCAGCATGAAGCGTCGCAGGGTCTTTCTGCATCCCTCCGAGGAAGGATATGCGGAAACAGCTTGGGAACGATGCCTGCCTGGAGGATTTCAGTCGCTGGGCGTTGGAATGACGATTACTGGAAACGGTCATCTACATCTCACACAAGCACGAAAATACCAAAAAACAATGCAAGCTGCAGAGCATCTATAGTGGAGGGCCCGTGATTCATGAACCCCGTTTCTTACAGGGCCTTTTTTTCTGGATTCCTGCGACAACCCCTGAAACAGGAAAGGGTTGATGCAGGCGGGGTTTTCACTCTCAGATGGGAGTTTCCGAAATAGGGGACCTTAATATATAGTACCCTAAATAGTGGGATACTTATTGTAAGGGCCCCAAAATAAGGTAACCCCAATTTTCGGAAACTCTCAAATCTCGATGAACACGTTGCTGCATAAAGGCCGCGGCAACCTTCTGGCAGGGCTAGCCTTTTTCTGAGTTGTGACTGTTACCGCGGTCCATCTCCCATGATTCGCACAGAGGGGCTGAATGAGTTGCAACGTGTAAGGTTTTAGGATCTATGCTGCAGGATTTGGGTGGCTATGTCCATGACATGGTTTGGGAATTAGGTTTTTCGGTCATAGTTGAGGTAGACTGACTGAGCCCCGAACCTCAGAGCCCCGTGTAGACGCAGCAGCTGTTTCCTTAGAGCTCTTTGGAGACTAAACCCTAAACCCTAAACCCTAAACTTTTGCTGAAGGGCTTTAGGGCTAAGGTTTCTATTCAGGGTAATTACGGCTTTCGGGCTTCGGGCTTCAGTTCTTTGAGGTTTCTAGGGTTTAGGGTTTAGGGTTTGGGGTCGAGCCTTTCCAAAGCATGTCCAAAGCCATTGGAAGATCCTACCTCTTGATTCGCATATTGACGAAGGAGATGTACTATAGAGGCCGGAACAGTTACCAATAGTGTTTTCTAGGCCCCTACAATACAAGGAGCCTTCGCAGATCCCTTGCATTGCGACATTTCAATTTAGCATTCTTCGAGTCCCCTTCTTGCCGAAACTCTGCCGATACCTGGAACAGGCTTCGAAGACTGGGTGAGGGCAGTGGAGCTGTTGGAAAGGCACAGCTTAGCGTGTGAAGATTTTCGAATTCAGGCTTGTTGGAGTTTTGGCTTAGGCATTAGGTTGGTGTGAATCGCGTGCACCTTACTCTTCAAAGTTCTGAAATACAGGAGGTGCATTGCTAAGGGACATTGAGCAGCCCCAACTTCGAACTTAAAGCACTGCTCAAAACCTACTTATCAAGACGACTCTGCACTGCTCGTTGAAGTAGACCCTTACAAGTACAACCCTGATAAAGCCTTCCCAGAATCCTAATGGAGCCCTTTCTGAAACCCTTGTACTCTAGGGGCATTAATTATTAGAATCGGGTTTTGGGTTTTTTCTTATACTATAGTGTCCCCCAGAACCCTAGTCTAATTATTAAGGCCCCCACATTAGATCCACTGAACTTGGGCTTTTTGCGCAGATACAACGGCCGGCTCTTGCGCGTCGCCAACCTCCTTAGCGAAGCTCCTGCAGAGGCGCAGGGTTTGGAGTTTGGGTTGATACAAGGAGATACATGGGGGAGTTTCCGTTGTAGGCACACGGACCCTAATAAAAGCCTATATTTCAATCCCTATGAGCCTTCTGTAGTCCCGAAAACCTAACCTCTAAGCGTCGAGTCTGAGTATGTTGATTGGGTATGGGTACATGGGGTTTCCAGAAAGAAGGGACCCAAATATGTCCCCCAAATAGTAGGATCCTTTTCATAATCCGAAACAAGATAACCCCTTAATTTTTGAGAGAGTCCCACATTGAGGGTTCTGTAATCCTACAAGTAAACCCCAGAACGATTCCCGAAGGTTCCAGACCTGAACAGGTCCAAACATCGATGGACAAAGTCCGAACCAACATAGTACCAGAGGACTTTCAGAGTGGTTCTCTTAAGATCCCTAAACCCTAAACCCTAAACCCTGGTTCTCTTAAGATCCCTAAACCCTAAACCCTAAACCCTGGTTCTCTTAAGATCCCTAAACCCTAAACCCTAAACCCTGGTTCTCTTAAGATCCCTAAACCCTAAACCCTAAACCCTGGTTCTCTTAAGATCCCTAAACCCTAAACCCTAAACCCTGGTTCTCTTAAGATCCCTAAACCCTAAACCCTAAACCCTGGTTCTCTTAAGATCCCTAAACCCTAAACCCTAAACCCTGGTTCTCTTAAGATCCCTAAACCCTAAACCCTAAACCCTGGTTCTCTTAAGATCCCTAAACCCTAAACCCTAAACCCTGGTTCTCTTAAGATCCCTAAACCCTAAACCCTAAACCCTGGTTCTCTTAAGATCCCTAAACCCTAAACCCTAAACCCTGGTTCTCTTAAGATCCCTAAACCCTAAACCCTAAACCCTGGTTCTCTTAAGATCCCTAAACCCTAAACCCTAAACCCTGGTTCTCTTAAGATCCCTAAACCCTAAACCCTAAACCCTGGTTCTCTTAAGATCCCTAAACCCTAAACCCTAAACCCTGGTTCTCTTAAGATCCCTAAACCCTAAACCCTAAACCCTGGTTCTCTTAAGATCCCTAAACCCTAAACCCTAAACCCTGGTTCTCTTAAGATCCCTAAACCCTAAACCCTAAACCCTGGTTCTCTTAAGATCCCTAAACCCTAAACCCTAAACCCTGGTTCTCTTAAGATCCCTAAACCCTAAACCCTAAACCCTGGTTCTCTTAAGATCCCTAAACCCTAAACCCTAAACCCTGGTTCTCTTAAGATCCCTAAACCCTAAACCCTAAACCCTGGTTCTCTTAAGATCCCTAAACCCTAAACCCTAAACCCTGGTTCTCTTAAGATCCCTAAACCCTAAACCCTAAACCCTGGTTCTCTTAAGATCCCTAAACCCTAAACCCTAAACCCTGGTTCTCTTAAGATTTCTGTTGAGCTTCGGCAAGGACTGCGGCGCCTCGGACGTTTAGGAACTCCTCGTCCGTAAGGTTGTAGCCCAAAGGGTCCAAAGTACCAAAATCGTAGAATGTAGGGCTTCAAAACTAGGAATTGCTATTATGATTTGGGGAAGAATCATAGGACCCTTAGGGTAAGCAAGATTTAGTTTGGCGGCTCGCCTAGCCTACAAAACGATCTAGGCCCCTACGTTTTGCGCTTGCGCAGCTGGAATCTTCGGCAGTTCATTGTCGGTTTCCAGCAGAAAATTATGGGCCTGAATTGTCACTATTACCAAGTCTGGGGTTCCTCATTATAACACCGAAACGCAATAGTTGAGGTATCCTCACTGTATTTTGTCGTATAAACCTCGGACAGATCCTGTTCTTAATTTTAGAACAAGCCTCTACGGAACATTCTTCTGAGCCCACATGAGCTGCTGCATGGAAAGGCTGATTTGTATGCTTGCCTCCAATGACATGACAGTTTTACCGGGCTTACGACACCAGGTTAACAGTTCTAATGCGGGGGTGTCTACGGTTCGTGACTTTTTGGGGATCAGGTCTTGGATTTAGGTTCTGGGTGTTCGGAATCCTCAGCCACAAAAGCCCTGCCATAAGTGTGTCGGCGTGGCGTTTAGGTGCTTTCGATTCCTTGAGGGTCCAAAGGACCCAATCATCAGGTACTTGGGTTTAGGATGGTAGTTATGTAGGTTACTATTTGGGAGTGTATATGATAATTAGGTACTTGGACCCTTAGGGATTCAGGTTACCCTACCATGACGCGTTCTTCACATTTCTGTAGGGTCTTAGCCTGAACTCTCCAGGCTTATTAGAGGGACTTTACGAGCAAATTTGGTTCTGGTTGGGAAAGGTAGCTCCAGATCCTGCAACCGTAGAACCTGTGCCGAAGCCCTAACCTCAACTCTTTCCCAAAGCATGGGATGAGATTCCTACCTAACAGCTTGGGGCTTATCGGGCCGCTAAAAACTATAACAACAACTGAAAACAGCCTACAAAACCCTACCCTAAACCCTAAAGCCTGAAGCCTAAACCCTGAACCCTGCGAAACCCTGAAGAACCCGAAAGCCCATGGGAAGTTTATGTTGCGGTCGGCGGTGGACAGGAGAGCCTCAGTCCCCAGGCAAGGACCGGATAACATATGGCAGGGTTTAGCGTTTAGGGTTTGGGGGTTTAGGGTTTGGGGGTTTAGGGTTTAGGGTTTAGGGTTTGGGGTTTAGGGTTTAGGGTTTAGGGTTTGGGGGTTTAGGGTTTAGGGTTTGGGGTTTAGGGTTTAGGGTTTAGGGTTTTAGGGTTTAGGGTTTGGGGTTGGTAATATACCAGGGCTGTTCAGTGGTACACTTTGTTACTTTCAGGTTTCCGTGTTCCTATTATAAAATAAGAAGCCTGAAACAAAGTATATACTTTTTCCCAGTGGGTTACTGAACGGCCTCGTTATAGGAGTAGGGTTCTTATAGATCCTAATTCTTGAGTTTCCGACAATGGGGACCCTAAGATAGCACCCTGAACTGTAGGATCCTTATTATAAGGACCCCAAAATACGGTACCCCTAATCTCCGGATACTCCCATATCAGTAATAAGAGCCTCAGTAAGACACTTCTGGTCCTTCGTAAGGTTCCTCATATGGATCTTCAGGTCTGCGGGTTATATGGGAGTTTCCGAAAAATAGGGGACCCTAATATAGTACCCTAAATAGTAGGATCCTTATTATAAGGACCCTTAGATAAGGTACCCCTAATTTTCGGAAACTCCCATGTAGAGACGATGTGCTTGCTTTATGGTTGGGGGTGTGCCGGGCCTTTGCTAGTTCTTGCCTTGCCCTGCTTGAAGTTTCGAGGAAGTCAAGGGCAATCAGAGGCATGAGTGTAAATGGGAGTTTCCGAAATTAGGGGA
Source organism: Symbiodinium sp. CCMP2592 (assembly GCA_905221615.1). Lineage (NCBI taxonomy): Eukaryota > Dinophyceae > Suessiales > Symbiodiniaceae > Symbiodinium > Symbiodinium sp. CCMP2592. Next base: position 381,886 of record CAJNDT010004368.1, on the reverse strand, counting down.
CCCTAATATAGTACCTCTAGGACTCAGAGATAGGCCCTTATTCCCTTTTTTTAGGTCTTAGGTTCCCTTATAACACCATTTAAACCAAAAAGGGCACCCTTTTTCTTCCTAGGTTACTCTTGGGTCTAGACCTTAAATAGTAGGATCCGTATTATAAGGACCCCTAAATAAGGTACCCCTATTTTCGGAAACTGCCAAATGCTGCATAAAGGGATTGTCAATAGGTCCGCATGAGTCTGCACGAATTACTAACCCACTTGCTAAGACGTAGAACCTTGATACAGCCTGGTTATGGACCCATTGTAGAAGCTTGAGAAAAAGCCGTAAACAACCCTATCTGCTTTAAAGCTGATGTAGGGGCTTCCGTCAGTCTTCTAGTACCCGTTCAAAGTCCCGCAACGCTGACTTTCATGACATACGGAACCTTAGCTGGCAGGATCCTTTCCACGAAAACCCCAGACTTTAATTTTCAGAAGACACCCCAACTCGGGTTCGATGACAATGCAAATGCGGCGGGTGCCTCGTGTGTTCGGAGTTACATGGGCCAAGAAAATCTGCATGGTAAAAAGTATGCCATGTGGGGTTATGAATGTCTATGTGTATGCTTACCTGCTTGCTTACTACAGTCCTTGATTTTGTAACGATGTGTCCCTGGGCAAGATGGACGGCACAGGGGATTCTGGGAGGAAATTTCTCTCTAACTCTGCCTTGCCACTGCCACTGCCCAGCCAAGGAGCGGCATTGAAAAATAAGTTATTCCTCCATTTATCTACCTGTAGCCGAAAAGACCTACCTTTTTCAGGAACCATATTTAGAAACCATAATAAGGAACCCTAATAAGGTAGGTCTTTCCGCCTACTTTGAGGGAGTTCTGGGGACCCTTAAGAGTCTATATAGGTATATAGTAGGTATTAAGGGATCCCAAGGTTAAGGGCCCATGGTTTCAACCGTTGAGTTAATTCCTCGGTGGTTTTCGAGAGTCTTGGGAATTTGTGTATCAAGCAGCTGTTTATCGTAGTAGCTAGAAACCAGGAGCGGATGAGGTTCGACTTTGCTTGGGAAGCTCTATTCTAGCACCATTTCTTGTCTTCGAGGCAGGAATCGACAGAAATGATTGAGGGTTCTGACCCTGCTCAATATAAATCCTTGGTAGGACAGCTAACTAACTTTTACCTCGTTTGGGGTATGATGTTTCCTGTTTCATCCAAACCCGGAAAACCTTACCTATAGTCTCCATTGTAGTTCCTTTATTTTGGTTAACCAGTTTTATGGTTAGGATCCTAAAATAAAGATTTTGGTTAGCCAGAAAAAGGAACTACAGTGGAGACTATAGGTAAATCCCCCAAAACTGGAAGAAGTGCACCCCAGAGGATCGCTCGCCTTCGCCACCCTCTGCGCCACTGCCACGGCCACCGCCGCCGCAGCCGGAGGCGCACTGAGGGAAGCTTCCCGTTTAATCTACCTGGACCCCAAAAGTATGTGGAATAATAGCCCTTTGTAGGGTTTGGGCCATTATTTTTACCTACTTGTGGTGGTCTAGGTAGGGCATAAATAATTATCGGTATTGTTCTTAGTTTTCCTTCTTATAGGTGTAGTATAACATGCCCCAAAAGACTATTCGATCTAATGAGTAAGGCCCTATATTCCTAGCAGTAGAGTAGGCAACCTTTAACCTTTTTTGGGCAGTATAGTCCCTATATTATCCCTATATAACCAAAAAGGTTTACCTTTAGTTCCCATGTTACCGACAAGTAGGTTATGGATCCCTTGAAGGAATCCGTTATAGACCTTTTTAATGACTCTTCTATCAAACGAGTAAGGCCGCTTCTTTTAAAGGTTTAGGGTGTCGGGGGTTGGCTGTTTCTGGGTTTTCGGGGATCATTTTTTTAGAGCGGGACCTTGGGGATGTAGGGCTTTGGGGTGTGGGCCACTTTAAGGCCTGAGTATGAAACTATTTGGAGGATCATGGGACTTAGTAATTCAGGTTATAAGTACCTTAGTTGGGGTTATAAGTAGTTATAAGTCTAGTTACCCCAATTATAACCCTAGTTACTAAGTCCCATAATCCTTTAAGTAGAGGTACATGGGAGTTTCCGAAAATGGGGACCCGAATATAGCGCCCTAAATAAAGGATCTTTCTTATAAGGAGCCCAAAATAGGGTACCCCTAATTTTCGGAAACCCCACATAGAGCCTTAGGGTGGATATTGAAGCTTCATCAAAAGCAACATGCGTTTCCAGTCATGACTGTGATACCTGTTATGAGGCTTGCTGTCGGGGAGCTCGCGTTGAACTTACATTGAGTGTGTGTTGGCGGGCATGCTTGAGCTTGTCGCGTTCGAGCCGTCCCACCCAGCTTGAGGTAGATAGATCTGTCCGGATTCGGGCGGTGTTGAATTGAAGCCATAGCTGTCTTGCCTCTCGCAAGCTCCATCTCGAACCAAGACTCCGGACGGTTGAGGGGTCTGTAGGGGTTTAGGGGTTCCGGGTTTAGGGTGCGGCATTGAATGTGCTGAAGTCTGTGGTGTTTGTTTTTCGGGCTTACGCCGTAGACACAAGACAATATTATACATAATTACAGAATATGCATTTTAATAAGTACACTCCAGACCCCTCTCAAACCCTTTCGGGCACCCAAAAGCTCTAAACTTCCCCTACTCCATCCTAAACCCTATAAACCCTGCAAACCCTAAACCCCAAAACCCCAAACCCTAAGACCCCAAAACCCTAAGCCCTAAACCCCCAAACCCCAAACGGACGCAAGTGCAGACGGAAAAGGGCCCATAAAAAAAACAAAAAACACAAACGGAAAATTTCACCCAAAGCCTCCAACGAAACCTCCCAGCCTCTGAGGTGCGAGTCGCTCCCAAGGCCTCCTTCCATGCGGTTTCAAACTCTCTTTCAAGCTACGGTCTGCAGGGTTCCTTTAAACGGGTCTATAACGGTACTATAAGGGATCTATAAGGGCCTTACAAGAAGGGTACTATAATATGGGGTATGAATCTCTTTCAAGCTACGGTCTGTAGGGGCCTTAATCTTATTGGCTGTAAACTCAACTTTTCAACAAGTAGGGCTTTTTCGGGACCTGGGTGTATAGAATATCCTTCTCTTTCAAGCTACGGTCTGTACTTGGAGGATCATGGGACTTCGTAGGTGAGGTTATAGGTACCTTACTTGGAAACATAAGTAGTTATTCGTATAGTCACCCTAGTTACAACCCTAGTTACTAAGTCCCATGATCCTTTCCGTAGGGTTCCTTTAAAGGGGTCTATAAGGGTACTATAAGGTACTATAAGGGATCTATGAGGGCCTTATAAGGGTACTATAATTTAGAGGCCTCTGGCGCTTTTTAAATAGCTATACTATTTCTAGGATGCCCAGTAGTACCCTTATTCCCTTTTTGTAGTCCTAGGTTCCTTATAAAGTTACCCAATACCAAAAAGAGATGCCTTTTTATTCTTAGGTTACTGGGTATCCTACTATTTTGCGAGGGCTTCCCTTAAAGGGATCCTTTCAAAGGGTTACTATACTGAATTCATGGACGAACCTTCTCTTTCAAGCTACGGTCTGTAGGGTTTTTTGAAGGGGTCTATAAGGGGTACTATAAGAGCCTTATAAGGGTACTATAATATAGGAGCCTTTGGGTTTCCTTCTCTTTCAAGCTGCAGTCTTCAGGGGCTTTAAATACTTACAGGGTTTGAGGGGTTGAAGGGTTTAGACTGTAAGGGTTTAGGGTTTTAGGGTTCAGGGTCTAGGGGTTTAGGGTTCCCTTTGAAGGCTTCTTTGTAAAGGGGCTTATAAGGATTACTCTACGGGGTATTCTGGGGGCTTACTATAGGGGTGTTTAATAATTACCAAGAACTCCTTTGCAGGGATCCTTTAAAAAGGGTTACTATAAGGAGTCTAGACTGAGGGTTCTATAGCGTAAGGGCCTTAATGATTACCTATACTATACTATTCCTTAGAGATCCTTTAAAGGTGGGGTTATTGGTTCGAAGTCGAGAACGGGTATCATCGTTACTGAGGTATCGCTGGAGGGCCCTAAACCCTCAACCTTTTGGCACGGTTGGGTGCCGCGAGGTTTGACCTACGGTTGATGATATAAATCCTGCACTACCCAGAATGAGGAATGATGGCATAGTTTAGGGCTCTTAAAGTATTGCAGGATTTATATCATCAACCGTAGCTTTAGAAACTCCTTGGCTCTCCGTTGCCAGCGACACGCTCAAGAGTTTTCAACTGAGGCTCATAGCTCGCATCGAGAATGTTTTTTCCCAGCCTGATAAAGGGTTTGGGGTTTAAGGACATCAAAGCAATGGCGTGGTTTTCTTCTTCTCGCGACTATGAAAACGCGACTCGAACAAGTAACATCTAGTAATTTCTGTCATCAACATAAATATACACATATATATATATATATATATACATAAATACAAATGTATCCCAACGCGAGCCGGGAATCCAGCTCAGCGGTCTATTGTCGGGGCCTTCATAATTAGAATAGGTTTGGGTGTATACTATACTATACTAGAATCATCAATAGAAACCCCCAGAATAGTATAGGTGGAATTATTCAGGCTCCTACACTAGGGTTCAAGGCTTAACGTGAACCAGGAAATTTAGATCCTCCTTGCGCTTGCCTTTTGCTGGCCGACTATGCTGCGCGTCAAGCTGCTCTCAGGGGAAACATTGGCAAGCATTCCTGTGGCGGAGGTGGACGATGTGAAGGCTCTAAAACAGCGACTGCACCGGCAGCACGGCCTGCCGCCACGCTTCCGACAACGGCTGGTTCACGAGGGCAAGAGCTTGGATAACACTGTCAAGTTGGACTCCTTTACGGAATCGCAGCTTCTGGCTGCGACGAGCGCGGAGGTCTCTGAGAAGGAGCACAGACTCCTCGCTGGTGCGGCCGAGGACGGTTCTGTGGGGGAGGATGCATTGCAGCGGCGATCGGACACGGGCGACGACCTTCAGCAGCCAAGCAAGCAAAGGCGACTTCATGGACTCAAGGCCGCGAATGTCTCTGTCAAGCCGGACGTCGACGTGATGGATCTGCAGGTGCTCATAGTTTCCTTTGTCGAGGTTTCTTTGGACCAACAGCGAGAGCTGCTCGATGCTGTCGTCAACGGTCGCATAGCTGAGGCTGGGCAGTCGAGCAACAAAGTGCAGTGATAGGGGTGGTGGTCAAAATTATGGTCCCTTTTGGGTCCCTATATTACGGCACCTAGTATTTCGGGTACCCCCAAAAAAACCTTAAGTTTGGCAACTGCCCATACAAAAAGTGTTCAACCTTCCAAATTCAGAGAACTCCTCGCCCTCAACTCACATTGAGGGCTTTGACAGCGTGGATACTTGCTCATGTACTGAGAGCCCCTAAAATAGATACCAATACTGGTTTTGAGTGGGGTCCTTATGACAATTATACTATATAAAAACCCAAACCCTCAAAATTATTCTAATCAATATCCCCTGAGATTCCTTATCATAACGATAGTATAATATGTACACCCAAAACCCTACTCTCATCATTGAGGAAGAGCCCTACAGTACCCCTAGTAGTAGAAGAGTAGGCAACCTTTAACCTTTTTTGGATAGTGTAGCCCCTATATAACCAAAAAGGTTAACCTTCAGTTCCCCATGATACCCTAAAGCCTAAACCTCTGAACCCCTAAACCCTAAACCCTAAACCTAACCTTCAGTTCCCCATGATTCCCGACAAGTAGGTAGCCGTTGTGGAGCTCTCAGGTTGAAGCTTTGCTACAGCGCCCCATGGACCCGGATAGCGAGCTGATCAGCACGCCACTGACGTGCCCAGAGACTCCAAAGACCCTTAATAAAGAAGGATGCCGGTGTATATCATAACATGGATCTCTTTTTGTAATTTCCTTGTAAATCATAGCGGGGGTCCCTTTCTGAAAATTTCTGTATATTCCTTAACCACGGTGTTTTAGCGTCTCTAGGTGTGCATCGCGGTACGGCCAAGTTGATGTGGCAAAGCTGCTTTTGGAGGCCGGCGCTGACAAAGACTTGCGAAGTGGAGGAGGCGGTACCTTAGCATCGGAATTCCCTTAACCCTAGAACCCTAACCCCCGAAACACAAACCCTGAGTCCTTAACTTAGAGGCAGAGTAGGTTACCTGGTGGGGATACTATGATCCTAGACAATTCCAGATTTTGGTTTTTAGCTCCCCTATGATATACTGGACAAGTAAGGTACAGCACTGATGGCTGCAGCGGAAAACAGTCACGGTCGTGTCGTGCAGTTGCTCTTGGACGCCGGTTCGCAGACGAATGTGCAGAACAATGACGGCTACACGGCGCTGATGTTTGCAGCACAGAATGGTCATGATGACGTGGTGCAATTGCTCCTGGATGCCCGTGTTGAGCTGGATTGGGAGGACGATGACGGCCGAACGGCAATTAGGATGGCGGAGGAAGAGGGCCGCCATAAAATCTTTCACTTGCTACTGTACGCTGGTGCTTCGACTTGACCTGAACCGGCTCCAGAGCTCTGAAAAGCTTGTCATGTCGCAAGATGTTAGCAACTATCACTGGAAGTCCCGACCGATGCAACTGCAGTGTGGTATGCCCCAAAAAACGAGTAACCTCCTCTACTTCTTATGGACCTCATTCAACAGCTGATCAGAAGCGCTTTTGTTGGCCACCCCTTCAGAAGTTCAGCTCTTTTTCAGACAGCCCTGAACCCGGAACCTTCAAACCTAGACCACTAAACCCACAATCTTCGGGACGAGTACTGGTTCCCCAGACCGCAAAATAATGCTTTCAAGGTTCAAACTGTATAAACTTTATGACGTTGTTTTTAAATAAAGTTGATGGTTCTTTCAAAATAATTGAAGATACCCAAACACCTCCTCCGGATCCGTGGAAGCCCAGAAATGCCTGAGCCCTAACCGTACCCAACCCCTACCCAGGGTTTTGGGTTTAGGGGGTTATGCAGGGCTTCACCGTCATATTGGTGTGTGTGTGTGTGTGTGTGTGTGTCTGTGTGTGTCTGTGTGTGTGTCTGTGTCTGTGTCTGTGTCTGTGTCTGTGGCTGTGTCTGTGGCTGTGTCTGTGTCTGTGCCTGTGCCTGTCTGTGCCTGTCTGTGCCTGTCTGTGCCTGTCTGTGTGTGTGTGTGTGCGTGCGTGCGTGCGTGCGTGCGTGCGTGCGTGCGTGCGTGCGTGCGTGCGTGCGTGCGTGCGTGCGTGCGTGCGTGTGTGTGTGTGTTGTGTGTGTGTGTGTGTGGGTTTTCTTTTGGGGAAAAGGGAAAAGGGTACTTCATGCGTTGCGTACCTTAAAGGCCAAACCCTTAAACCAAAACCTACAGGTCCTGCATCCTCTCTTAGCCTTAAACCCGAAATCCTAAACCAGCATTCTTTCTGCTGTAGAGCAAAAAGCAGCATCATGCACAAAGACGTGCATCATGGGATGTCATAGCGGCGTTGTACGAGAATTGTAGTAAGGTTCAATGTATGCCCTGAATAGTAAGAACAGGGCTGTTGGGGGGATCTATTTTACTTTGAAGGGCATACATGGGAAGCTTTCTGGTTTTCAGAAACATTGGTAGTTCTGCTAGGGTTCCATTTAGGGTCCTGTTTATAACGGTGCCGTACTATTTGGAGACCTGAAAGGGGACCTGAGTTCCGAGGACTACCCAGATACAGGGCTTGAGGTTCTGTTTCTAGGAAGAGTCCATGCATGGACATGAGCCGTTAGACTAGGATATCGTTATTTACCATGTATCATCAAAGGGGAAAAGGAGGGACCCTTAGTGGGGACCCCTGCCCTATAATGGGCTATATAATAGGTATATAACGGTTATATTAAGGGTATATACCTAGGGGTCCTTATTAAGGGTCCCCCCGTTTACCCTTGGATATCAGAATATCAACGAATACGGAGGCCGAGCTCTTTCACCGTGAAGGCCTCGAACTTTGCTTTTGCTGCCGTTCTGGTGCCTGTTCAAAAATGCAGAGGTCTGTAGAATTTGGGGCTAAAGGGTCAAGGGGTTGCTGAGCTTGAAGGTTCAGAATTGTGTGCTCAGGATGGCAGTGTCAAGAGTTTCCGTAAGAGTCAAACATGGCAATGGCACGAGCCCTTTCAGCAAAGCCAGCAAAAGCTCCAGTACACAGCGCTTGTCTTCACATGAAGCTCGAATCCAGCAAGGCGTGGCGTAAGCACCATCCTGATACCCTAGGACCTAGGACTCTGAAGCACAGGGTGCTCGATCCTGCGCTGAGTGCTCGCATTCCCGCTGGCCGAGCATGCTGCGCATCACGCTGCTCTCAGGGGAAATGTTGGCAAGCATTGCTGCTGCGGAGCTGGACGATGCGAAGGCATTGAAGCAGCGGTTGCATCGGCAGCATGGCCTCGTGCCGCCACGATTTCGACAAAGGCTGTTTCACAACGGTAGCGCGATGGAGGACGATAGCAAATTGGATTCGTCGATGGACCTGGAAATTGTGTCAGTGTCTTTCGCCGATTCTTCCGAGGATCAGCGCAAAGAGCTCGTTGGTGCAGCCACGTTTGGCCATGCGTCTAAGGCAGGTGAGGGGATGCATAGCTCAAGCATAGACATGCTTTCACCTAATCTCCACAGGTTGATCCCCAAACTCATGCTCGAAACAATCGCCAAGCTTTGAAGAAATCCTGAAGGTTGAAGCTTTGCTGCAGCTCCCCATGGACCCAGATGCGGTCGATAGAGCCGGACTTACGCCGCTGATGTTCGCTTCTTTCGCAGGCCACATTGCTGTCGCACGGCTTCTCCTCGAGGCCGGTGCTGAGAAGGATTTGTCCGACAACCGTGGCCGCACGGCGCTGATGCATGCCGCGCACGCAGGCCGCGCTGACACTGTGCAGCTGCTGCTGGAGGCCTCTGCTGACAAGGACGTTTGTGACACGGACGGCCAGACGGCGCTGATGCTTGCGGCAGAGAGGTGTCATTCTCAAGCAGTGCAGCGGCTATTGCAGGCCGGTGCACAGAAAGATTTGTGGGACCATGAAGGCAAGACCGCTCTGATGCTGGCAACTCAGGTAAACGACCTGGAAACACAGCGATTGCTCCTGGAAGCCGGCGCATCGATATGACCTGAAGCAACACCCGAGGTCTGAACCATGAAGAAAAACTGCGAAGCTTGGCAATCTTTAAAATACTAGCCTATAAACCCGAAACCCTAAACACCACATACCGCAGAGACCCATCAATGCTGAACGTTGTTTGGCTTTTTGGGACAGTTCAGAGATGAAGATAAGGTCGCGGGTTCCAATATGGGAGCCTGAACCAGCAATATGAATAGGGCCCCTTCAACGGATTTATCACTGCCTCTTTCCACCGCACTCCTAGGCTTTTATGCTATACCTGGTCTGCAGGCTTCACTCAGGAGAAGTATGTCTGTAGTTCTCTAACTGGGGTCCTTTGTAGGGTCTTTCTTATTAGGGTCCCCTACTTGGACGATCGTGGGACTTAGTAAGTAATGTTATATGTACCTTATGGGGTTATAAGTAGTTGTAAGTATAGTTTGCCCTAATAACAACCCTAGTTACTAGGTCCCATGATCCTTTAAGTATTCATGGCCTGCACAGACTGTCGGCCTACATCAGAACTTCAGGAAACGCTAGCTGGCCGAGCATGCTGCGCATCACTCTGCTCTCAAGGGAAATGGCGGAGCTGGACGATGCGAAGGCGTTGAATCAGCGGTTGCATCGGCAGCACGGCCTGCCGCCGCGATTCCGACAAACGGCTGTTTCACAACGGTGAGGAAAGCAAATTGGATTCGTCGATGGACCTGGAAATGTGTCAGTGTCTTTCGTCGAAAAGTACAAGGAGCAGCGGAGGGAGCTCGCCAGAGCTGCCGCCTACGGATATGCTCAGGCTCTGGTGTGGTGTAGCTTTCGGTTTCTGTAGGTATGGGGCCCCAAAAACTGCCTGAGTCTGAGCCATGTGGTGAATTGGCAGCCCTCGGTTTGAAGCTCTGCTGCAGCTCCCGCTGGACCCAGATTCCGCGATGGGCGAGTCTGGCATAACGCCGTTGATATGCGCATCCCACAAGGGCCGCACTGCCGTCGTGCGGCTGTTCCTGGAAGCAAATGCTGGGACGGATGTTTGTGACACTGATGGCTGCGCACTATTAATGTACGCTGCCCGCAACAATGGCTGAGCAGAACAGACTGGCCAGTCTGATGAGGTGCAGTTCCTGCTGCAGGCCGCTGTGCAGTGGGTTTTGGCGGACGTTACGCTCGTAAAACAGGATGGGGGTTTCAGGCACTGGGTGGACCCTACCCATAGGCCCCATAGTAATTCCTTTTTGGGACTACTTTATAGGATTCTACATATGACCCATAGGCCCCATAGTAGTTCCTTTTTGGGACTACCTTATAGGATTCTACATATGAATCCCAAAGCGGAACTACTATGGGGGCCTGTGGGTAACTTCGACCCCAGAAGAGCAGCAGTCACAAGCCGCTTTCGGACCAAAGTGCGACAGTATTGCCGCAGTTACATGCGTGGTTGTCAAAATTAGGGTCCCTTTTTGGGTACCCCAAGTAATAGGTGCCGTATTTTAATCGGGAGCGAAAAATGCACTATACTTTTGACAACCACCCACATACCTAGACCCTCCATCTACCCTCAGTACCTACTATCCCGGGCCACATACCCCTGCTTGAGGCTCACTCGAGGGGCCTGTATAACCCCACTTCCGAGGTCATGTAATGCACCAAACCACGCCCGGCAACATAAACCCCAAAATGGTATTTGTACTCATAACTCCTCAAGTAACAATCCCTAAGGGTCCACGTACCCATATGGAGATACATGGGCCCCAATGTACCTATATAGGGACTACATTAAGGCCAATGTATATACTATATGAGTACATGGACCCTTAAACCCTAAACCCCTATAGAACCCTTATAGGACCCCTTATAGTAACCTTTAAAGGAGCCCTTAAAGGAACCCTTATATGGACCCTTTGGGAATCAACCTTCAACTGGAATACCTTCCTAGGCTTCCCCAGTAGGTGCTGCAGCCGCGGGTTTAGGACCAAAACGGTTTGGGAGTTTCCGAAAAATTCGGGGAACCTTACTTTGGGCTCCTTATAATATGTAGGGTACTATATAAGGGTCCCCTAATTTTCGGAAACTGCCATTTAGGTTTCAGGGATGAAACTTGGCATTTGTGCAGTGTCGGGTTTCGGTGTGGGTAGTTGTCAATATAGCTATTTTAGGGCCTAAATAGATACTATATGGGCAGATGGCGCCTTAGAATGTTAAGGCTAAGATATAGGAATCTGGATAAGTAGTAGTACTACTGCTCCTTAGTGTTCTTTATACGTACATCAAAGTAGCTTCAGGCCACAGAAAGCTTGTGACCGCCTGGTCAACCCTTACTTAAAGGAGCATGGGACTTACGGGTAACCCGCTTTACAACCCCCTGTAAAGCGCGTATAAACCCCAGAAATCTCTATAATTAAAGCCTTATTGGAATGGTCATGGGACTTAGTAACTAGGGTTATGATTCGGGTAACTATACTTCTAAATACTTGTAACCCCAATCAAGGTACCTATAACCTTACTGACTAAGTCCCATGATCCTCCGAGAATTATAGAACCATTACGGCACCCTTAATTCAAGCAACCCGTCAAGGAATCCTGGAAGGGATACATGGAGCCTTAGGGTACCCAGCTAGCCCATACCCTAGGGATCAAAATAGCACAAAAGCCTTACATAGAATGGTCTTTGGGCCCAAAAGCCTTAATATATGAGTCCTTAGATCCCTAATCCCTATAGATCCCTTTAAAAGACCCATTGTAGATCCCTTTAAAGGAACCCTATACAGAGCCCTTAATATATAGGGTTCCTTTAAAGGGATCTACAAGGGGTCCTTTAAAGGGATCTATAGTAATTAGGGATCTAAGGACTCATATATTAAGGCTTTTGGGCCCAAAGACCATTCTATATGAGGCTTTTGGGCTATTTTGATCCCTAGGGTTAAAGGAACCCTAAACCCCTTAAGTTTGCGACAGCAAGAGACGGCCGGAGTTTTTTTGCAGGCGCAAACGGCACCAGCCATCGACAAAGAGAAGGTCAGGTCGATGTCTTCCTTTGAAGGGGTGCCTTTCAAGGGTTCCTTTCAATTTCTCCTTCAAGCGCTCCTTTAAGAGTTCATTTGACGGTTCCTTTACGGGCTCCTGAAGAGTGCCTGTAAAGGTAATCCTTACAGGAAACCTTTCAGGAACCCTTTAAAGGACCCCGTAGGGGTTCTATAAGCGGTTGCCGGATCCTTTGAAGGTATTTCTTCAAGGCAATCCATCCAGGCAAGCCTGAAGGGGTTTAGGGTTTGGGGTTTAGGGTTTAGGGTTTCCATCACGGGTTGAGGGTTTAGGGATTAGGTTTACTATAGCGACGTTCTAGGGTTCCTGTGGTGGGTTGCGATAAGGGGTTTGTGAGTCGATCTATGTGGGTCTTGAGTACCGGCATACTGTAGTTAATATTGTAGTATTACTACATTGGGACTGTAAGGGGGTGTCAGTGCTAATGTATATACTCAGTTCCCTTTCGTATCCCTTCTGCCAACACGTATGCGTGGATGTTCCCCGCTCAAACTCCCTATATCCCAAAGCCTCCATGTACCCATGTAGTAGGTACTTAGGCCTTAATGGGCTAAAAAGGTACTTTAAGGCCTGAGTACCTACCATATGGGCACATGGAGCCTTTGGGTATATGAGACTGGAGCCATGAACTCTGCTAGGTTCGATGTTGTCCTATAGAAGCTTCGGTGTTTTTTTGTGTTTTAGAGGGTGCACGGATACTAAGGTTCAGGAGTCGATCCTTGATCTACGGTTGATGATATGAATCCTGCATTACCTTAAGGGCCCTAAACTATGGGAATCTTGGCATATTCCTTATTATGGGTAATGCAGGATTTATATCATCAACCGTAAGAGCGGGTTTGGGGAGCTTCCCATTTTTCAGGATTCCTTAAGGCTCCATGTACCCAAATCGTACATACTTTGGGCCCAATGTACCTATATAGGGACTACAATAAGGCCAATGTATATACTATTTGGGCACATGGACCCTTAGGGAATTGGTTTTGCTATCATCAGTCATTCCCTACACCCAAATACGCATGAATACAGCTTCGAGCCCTTCGCCTCAAAAATTGCGAGACATACCACAACTCGACGATCGCATCCATACGGTCCTCGACCTGTACGGAGCTCTCAAGCCCTACAAAATCACAAAACTCAATCAGTCTAGCCCCTGCAATAGAAGGTACATGGAGGATCATGGGACTTAGTATGTAATGTTATAAGAAATTTTAATGGGGTTATAAGTCTGTAGGTACCCTAACTATAGCCCTAGTGACGAAGTCCCATGATCCTTTAAGTAGTTGGAGCCACAGGTAAACCCAAAGACCCTTAAATCCGGAGCACTAAACTCTTTGCAACCCGTACGCAACCCTTACAAAGCTCCGTAGGATCCATTGGAAACCCTACAACATAAACCCTAAACCCTCTCCGTAAAATTCCGTAAATACCCCTAAACTACCACTCTCATGGACCGTTGTAGTCCCTGTGCAAAGACCCTACAAAGCCCTAGAGGACTTTGATTGGCGGTGGAATTCACGTCTGACCGGTTGGGATTGGACCATCAAGCCATGGCACTGTGCTCATTCCTTGAGGCTGCCCCACTCTGTAATAGTGACTATAAGGATTATATTAGGGCCCTATTATATTCCTATTATACCACTATTATAGGGTGGGGGCAGCTTCTAACACTCTTTCCCGCTTGGAGATCTAGACGTGCACGGCGATTTGTTCTCGTTCCTTGCGGGTGTCCAGGAGCGGTCCCGACATCCTCTGAGGTGCAGAAGCATGCCCAGAGAGCCCAATACCCCTTAATTCAGGAATATTGCTTAAATTATAGAGGGCGTCATATTATGATTTTAGCCATATTCCTTAATCAAGGGGTATTGTGCTCTCTTGGTGAGCTCCTGGATGTCTTTGTCCTGCTTGACTTCCGGCGTCAACCGGGCTGCGGTGGTGTCGACGTGAAATGATGGACCTCCCTGGCCGCCGCAGGCGACGCACGGGCAGATCCCGAGACTCGGCGCCAAGCCTGGGACCAGGAGCAGTTGCGCAACATCTGGAACATCTTCGATGTTCTTACGCTTGCCTCATAGTTGAAGTGGCTGAGAGGACTCGGAGGACAGGATGGCGTCTGCGTAAGTATTAGGGTTTAGGGTTTATGCTAGGCATCATCGTCATCGTCACTTGGTCTTAAACCCCGGGTTCACGTCCCTTGCGTTGCCTTCAGCGTATCAGCTTGGGGTCGCCGGAGAGAGCAGATGCAACGATGATGATGATGATGATGATGATGCGCATGTCACTGAAAATGCGACCCTGACCTTAAACTATGTTAGAGGTCCTAAGCCCTAGTATAATTTAGGGTATATTCCTGAATTAAGGGATTCTGGAAGTTCTGGGGACATGGCTCCTTTTCCCAAAAGAGGCGGCCGCGGGCAACCCCCTGTAAAGCCCGTATAAAACCCCCAAATCTCTATAATTAAAGCCTTACTTAAATGGTCATGGGACTTAGTAACTGGGGATATAGTTAGGGTAGCTATACTTATAACTACTTATAACCCCAATTAAGGTACTTATAACCTTACTTACTAAGTCTCATGATCCTCCAAGTAGACCCTAAACCCCAAACCCATAGATCCCTTTAGGGAACCCTATAGGGAGCCCTTTAAGGAACCCCTACTTACTAAGTCCCCTTGATCCTCCAAGTACACCCCTCTAAGGGTAGATCTCCTGTAGCTTTTTAGGAAGCAGGAGCCCTTAGCGAAGCCCTGCCTGCGATTTCAGACTAGGCTCTCCAGTAGAACCCTTATTCCCTTGTTGTAGTCCTAGGTTCCTTATAAAGTTACCCAATACCAAAAAGAGAGGCCTTTTTATTCTTAGGTTACTGGGTATCCTAGCAGAGGTTGCCGCGAGGTTCCAGGAGCTTGTGAGAAGTGGCTCGGAGCTCAGACAGTCCTCCGCGACGAGGGTGTAGGGTTTAAGGCTGAAGCTTTTCGGACTTTAAAGGTTTAAGGTTAGCCCAGACCCCCCAAGTACCCTTTGAAGGGCTCTAATCTTTCTCGTTCAGAGGTATTTCGGGATTACAATAAAGGGTAGCTGCGGGGTCTAGGAGGGTTATGGGGTTGAAGGGTTTAGGAGCTCAGGGGTTCGGGGTGTAGGGTTTACAGTAAAAGCCAGAAAGATGGAATATGATTATCCTAAACCCTTTATGGTAAGTTATAGGGGATCCTACCATTAATCCATATTCCAACTTTCTGGAGTTCCCTTTAAGGGTTTAGGGTTTAGGGGTTAAGGTTTGGTGGTAAGGGTATGTAGGGTTTAGGTTTTAGGCAGGCTGTTGAATGAAGGACTAAGGAGTTCAGAACTGTCCCTGAAGGCTGTTATAGGAACAGGAGTCTAGGATTTAGGAAGTAGCAAGTTGGGTAGGCCGTTGTTGGAACATCTGTCGTTGTTGTCCATGTTGGGGTAAGTATTCCGCCCTGAAAATGTGTGTTCGCTCGAACCTTAAACCCTCAACCGCCGGAAGGGCTGTAAACCCGAATCCATCGCGCCGCAATAACCCTCAACCTTAACCC
This sequence comes from Symbiodinium sp. CCMP2592, assembly GCA_905221615.1. Lineage (NCBI taxonomy): Eukaryota > Dinophyceae > Suessiales > Symbiodiniaceae > Symbiodinium > Symbiodinium sp. CCMP2592. The sequence continues at coordinate 366,222 of CAJNDT010004368.1, read as the reverse complement.
CAAACGACCGAAGCCCTCAAAGCCCAAAGAGTTCATGCTTTCGAGCTTATGTCGGTGTCTTGGCTGGAGGAATATGGGAGTTTCCGAAAATAGGGGTGCCTTATTTGGGGTCCTTATAATAAGGATCCTACTATCTTTCTTTCTTTCATGAGGCTTTGGGTCCAATACGAACGCGCCTATTGCACCTGAATTCAACTCGCAAACAAAAAGGGGAAGGGGCTCAACTACCGCCTAGTATGCACTCACAAATGCTTTGCAGAAGTGGAGCAGAAATCTAGGCGGCAGGAGCAGGCAGGCATGCAGGCACCCGTCACCCAGCAGTGCAAAAGCTGTATGATGCCTGCCACAACCAGCCACAAAACTTAAACAGGCATGGAGCACCTGAGCTTTTCAAGCCCAAAACAAGGGCCGTAATCAGACCCCTACAACAAATTCAAACGTCACGGCATCGCTATGCTACCCAGAGCCTATTCCTCGCGGGATTGGGAGAGGCAAACTGCGGGGTTAATCCCACACAGTCACAACACAGGTCCTCACGGATATGGTGAGGTGATCCCTACACAAGGCACTAATCCTAGATGTCACAACACCTTGGAAGAGGTGATATAAAGACATCAAGCAAACAAGCGCGTGGCAATTACTGACAGGTCCACAGCGCAATAAACCATGCAGCTTTGCGCCTATTCCTCCGGGGGCGAGGGGAGGCAAACAGCAAAGCAACACCCCACACGATTGTCACAAAAGAACCGTGTCCACTCAAGACAAGCGTGTATGCACAGTGACTGCGTTTATGCAAGCACGCATGCCGAGCTTAGTCACAACCAAACAGGGGCTGATGAAATGAAAACTCAGCCATCACTATACACGTCGGCTGTATCACTTGACTATCTTTCTTTGTGCCTCACTATCTGCTCACTGGCGTTTCGGGCCGCGTAGTAAGACTTGATGACCCGTCACGGTGTTGGGTAGTTGGCTGCCCTCCAGGCTCCGGTTGAACACATACCCAAACGTCAAACTCCGCAGGCTGCTGCGTAGTTGGCTGCTCTCCAGGCTCCGGTTGGACTCATACCCAAACGTCAAACTCCGCAGCCTACTGCGTAGTTGGCTGCTCTCCGGGCTCCGGTTGAACGCATAGCCAAACGTCAAACTCCGCAGGCTGCTGCGTAGGTGGCTTTTCTCCAGGCTCCGGTTGAACTCATACCCAAACGTCAAACTCCGCAGGTTGCTGCGTTGTTGGCTGCTCCGGTTGAACGCATAGCCAAGCGTCAAACTCCGAAGGCTGCTGCGTAGCTGGCTGCTCTCCAGGCTCCGGTAGAACACATAGCCAAACGTCAAACTCCGAAGGTTGCTGCGTATTTGGCTGCTCTCCAAGCTCCGGTTGAACGCGTAGCCAAACGTCAAACTCAGAAGGCTGCTGCGTAGCTGGCTGCTCTCCAGGCTCCGGTAGAACGCGTAGCCAGACGTCAAACTCCGCAGGCTGCTGCGTAGTTGGCTGCTCTCCAGGCTCCGGTTGAACGCATACCCTGCAAGTCCAACCCACCGGTTAAACGGGTGCGTTCAAGTAAACCACGCAAAACACTGAACACACCTCAAACACTGAATTTAACATTGTTTCAGTGGATGATAACACTGCTTTCTTATGCACAAAGTTTCACAGTCATTGGTGGTGGTTTCACAGTTATTTGGGTGTGTTTCACGGTTTTCTGGTGTTGTTTCACGCTTTTTTCACGCTAGTTTCACGGTCAGCTGTTTGGTGTCTTGAGCCTCTGCATCGATGACACCTGGTGTGGCGCCGTCCAACCCACCAGTTAAACGGGTGCGTTCACAACCCACCAGTTTAACGGGGTGGCGGACGCCCAGGGCATAGCCAAACGTCAAACTCCGCAGGCTGCTGCGTAGTTGGCTGCTCTCCAGGCTCTGGTTGAACGCATAGCCAAACGTCAAACTTCGCAGGTTGCTGGGTAGTTGGCTGCTCTCCAGGCACCGGTTAAACGCAAAGCCAGACGTCAAACTCCGCAGGTTGCTGGGTAGTTGGCTCCTCTCCATGCTCCGGTAGAACGCATAGCCAAACGTCAAACTCCGCAGGTTGCTGGGCAGTTGGCTGCTCTCCAGGCTCCGGTTAAACGCATAGCCAGACGTCAAACTCCGCACGTTGCTGGGTAGTTGGCTGCTCTCCATGCTCCGGTAGAAGGCATAGCCAAACGTCAAACTCCGCAGGTTGCTGGGTAGTTGGCTGCTCTCCAGGCTCCGGTTAAACGCATAGCCAGACGTCAAACTCCGCACGTTGCTGGGTAGTTGGCTGCTCTCCAGGCTCCGGTTAAACGCATAGCCAGACGTCAAACTCCGCACGTTGCTGGGTAGTTGGCTGCTCTCCAGGCTCCGGTTAAACGTATAGCCAGACGTCAAACTCCGCACGTTGCTGGGTAGTTGGCTGCTCGCTATGCTCCGGTAGAACGCATAGCCAAACGTCAAACTCCGCAGGTTGCTGGGTAGTTGGCTGCTCTCCAGGCTCATGACGTACCGCCTTCCGCTACGCGGCCATGGCATGCGGTACTGGGGCTACCGAGATTCCTCAATGGGCGACTCGAGCCCTATCCTACTATCTAAGGTACTATATTAGGGTCCCCTATGTTCGGAAACCCCCATATGCAGGGAGAGTTTGGCTGCCTTTCCGAACCCCTTCCACGACATCAGCTTTTCGGAGGATGACTGCTGAAGGGTTTGGGGCTTTTGAGGGGCTCCAGGGTTGCAGGTTTGGGGTTTAGGGTTTAGGGTTTAGGGTTTAGGGTGAGGGTTGAAGGTCTAGGTGTACCCAGAGGGTCCAAGTACTCCCCATTGTAGGACTTTAGGGCTTTTTTTAAGTATCAAAAGCCAGAAATAAGGACTACTTGGACCCTTTGGTAGACTTCAGGATTTTGCGAGATGGGTGGTTGTCAAAATTAGGGTCCCTCCTTAGGGTCCTTATTATAATACGGCACCGATTATCTAGGGTACCCAAACAGGGACCCTAACTTTGACAACCGCCCAGATTCAGAGTGTTCAACTCCTTTGAAGTCGTGTGTTGCGATGCTCATGAACAGCTCTTTTTGGGGCTGGTGGGGTCCCTGGGGCCTGAAGCTTTAATTAATATGTGTAGTTGTCAAAAAAAAGGGTCCCGTTTTGGGTACCCTAAATATTGGGTGCCGTGTTATCATAGGGACCCCAAAAGGGACCCTGATTTTGAGAGCCACTCATATAGGGGCCTTAGCAATTGAACTAAGGTTCCGTTTAAAAGGTGCCTTAAAGGGCTCTATAAGGGATCTAAAATAGGGTTCTAATCGTATAATTTAGTCTTGGCAAGTATTTAGGCCCTTTAGTAGGGTTTCGGGTGTGGGGCTGCACCCTGTGTGAACGAACGAACTTTACCTCAAACTTCTTCCGGCGTTTAACATGACACCCTAAGGCCCTAAACGCCATAAAGCCTTAAATCCTGAACCCTGGACTCTGAACCGAAACCTTCAACGCCCATAAACACTGCTTAACAAGTCTTCCAGTCATTAATTATATCAGAGAGGTATGATATACCCCCCCATCCCTATGCTAGTCGTTAAGGACCGATGGAAGCCGTCTGGAACTTTGTTTGGATCGGAGATGCGACCGTCCCAGGTGTTGATCCAAACGACGCAGCAACGCAGGCACGAGCCTAAGAGTGGGTATTGGCCTTCGTGGGTAGCCGGTAATGGCGTACTGATTGGAGTAGAGAGTGAGGGGGAAGCTTATGGATTATTAAGATGGTTACAACAGGGTTATGCAAAGTATTTTTATAACCGTACCCGTGTGTTCCCGCTCGTGTTTCTGACACACTTTGCCGATACGGAAGAGACAGGGAGAAGAGTGCCATGGCTCAACAAGGATTACCACTTGAAGGATCATGGGACTTAGTAAGTAGGGTTGTAAGTACCTTCATTGGGGTTATAAGTAGTTATGAGTATAGTTACCCTAATTATAACCCTAGTTACTCAGTCCACAATCCCTTATGCAAGAGTTGTGAGATGGATCTAAAGATTACGGCCAATAAAGGCAAGGAGTTCGTTGCCCTTCTGGTTTGAGGTCTTTGTGTGAGGACTGCTTAAAGGATCACGGGACTTAGTAACTGGGGTCAGAATTAGGGTAACTATATGTAACCCCAATTAAGGTGCTTTATAACCTTATTTACTAAGTCCCATGATCCTCCAAGTGCCTCGGCCGCACAGTGACCAGGAAGCGTTATTACGAAGGGGATTTTGGGGAACCTGGCATACGATGAAACCTTATGAACCCCGTACAGTAGCGTCTTGGTCCAAGTTTATGAAGGGAACTCTGTGGAGCCTAGTATAAAACCCATGCAACATTGTACAAAGATCCCATCTGCAAAGCCCCGCAAGCCTCCGTGGAGCCCATGAAGATTTACGAAAAAGCGTGCGAAGTCCATAAAGCTCTGCAAAAACCTTCTTTGGCCCGTCAGAACCTGGATTTATACCCTAAACCCTAAATTCTCGTACGTCGCAGTCTCAGGCCATCCAGTCTGTGCGACAGGAGATGGCTGAGGCGGCACAGGCCAGGCTCTGAAGTATTAAGATAGGGGCCTAAATAGTTACTGGGGGTTCCCTTAATGTGATTATAGCATAATAGGGCTTAGGGTTTTAATGAGCACTGACGATGATAATAACAGTACGTAATATCAAAGTGCAACAACAATTAACGGTTAGAACAGAAATACAACAAATTAGCAAAGATCTGACAAGTATTAACATTTGGAACATAAACAGCTGCAGTAGCCATAAACAATGTTAGTATTCAGAAGGAGGCTAACTGAGAGGCTAACTGAGGCGCATTTGTAAGAGTTCTATAGTAAGGGTAACTAGAAGTATAAGTATAAGAGTTCTACCGTACTCAGAGCGCCAATGTCATTAAACCAAGGGATGTGCTTGACACTGTACCGGGCTTAAATCTGAATTACGGTATATTTCTGTAGTAGTAGTAGTAGTAGTAGTAGTAGTAGTAGTAGTAGTAGTAGTAGTAGTAGTAGTAGTAGTATTGGGTTCTCTGGTAGTAGCAAACTAAACCCTGAACCCTGAACCCTAAACCCTAAACCGACTGACGTGATCGTGGTAGCTGGTAGTAGTCGTTGCCGTCGGCGTCGCCCCGTCGTCATCGTCGACATGGAGCTCTCTTTCCTTACTTGGAGCATCCTGGGACTCAGCAAGTAAGGTCCCTTAAAGGGGTCAAGGAAGGCAACTATAAGGCACTATAAAGGGTCTGTACGGAGGATTCTGGGACTTGATAAGTAAGGTTATAAGTACCTTACTTTGGGGCTATACGGAATTTAGGGAGCATACACCCTAATTAAGTACCTTACTTGTAAGCACCTGAATTGGGATTAGCTGGTACTTCGGCCTTAAAGGGGTCCCTATATAGGTACTTTAAGGCCTAAGTACCTACTAATTACATGGGTATGTGGGTATTGATGTATAGAAACCTTGTTTCCACGTTCCATAATCCTTCAAGTGCAGCACGTGCTCCTGGGTAATCTTGGCGTGTCCGAGAAACAGCCTCGGTAACCTCGCATGTGCCCTGCATTCACCCTCTCATCCTAACATAGAAAGTATATACTTAGGCCTTTTGTACCTGTATAGGATCCCCCTTCAGTATATATTTTATAATTACTATAATAATCCCTCCCAGCCTTGTTTAGGCTCCTGCAGGCCCGCATGCCAATGACGTGAGAAAAAAAGCGCTTTCAAGCAAAACTAGAAAGTGCTTATCGAATCGAAGTAACCGGGGGGCTTCGCAAGCAGGGTCGAAACAGAGCAACGACCATAGCTACACCTATAGTTCTGCTTGTCAACACATCTACGAGACGTTTTGCTTACGACTTCTCCTCCGTATCCCGAAGCCACCTAGCCACCCTAAACTCTAAACCCCTAAACCACTAAACCTTAAACCTCTACGCCCCTAAATTCCTAAACCCTAACCCCTGGACCCCCTAAACCCCTAAACCCCTAAATCCCTACACCCTAAACCCTACCAGGAACCTTGAAGTAAAGCCCTGCAGCCCTAGAAGCCATGAAGCTCCACCCTCCCCTCTCAGTCCTTATTCTACGTCCCAGAGTAGGCCCTTATTCCCTTTTTAAAGGGTTTAGGTTCCCTTATAACCCCCTTTAAACCAAAAAGGGCACCCTTTTTCTTCCTAGGTTACTCTTGGGTCTAGTATTGGAGGATCATGGGAGTTAGTAAGTAAGGTTCTAAGTACTTCACAGTAGAAGCCCAAAAGTTTCAAACCCCATAGCCTCAATCCCGAAGAGTAATGTGTAGGGAATCCCAGCAGTATTTGGCCTGTATCCGGTTTTCAACTTTATGGGGTTTACTGTAACTGGGATTGTAGGTAGATATAAGTATAGTTACCCTAATTATAACCCTTACTAAGTGTCATGGGATCGTCAGAAACAGGAGGAGTCGTTGACCCTAAACACTACACCGCCCGAGACGCTATACAAGCTATCTATCTTTCTTTCTGTGTCTTTGCATCTCTGTCTGTCTTTCTCCAACTATTGTATCTGTTTATATATACCACTCATTTAGTTATGTATACATGTATGGAAGCTCAACGCCCCTAATGCCTCAGCGGCTCTGCCAAGCCCCATAAAACTGTTTAGGGTTCAGGGCTTAGGGTTTTTAGGGTTGAGAAACAGCCTATTAACACATTGAAGAAGCTGATTCTGAAGATTGTATATTACAAGCCTTGCAAAACCTTGCGTTCCTGTCCTACACCTCGATAACCGCAAAGCTTCTACCCCAAACCCTAAACCCTGAACTATAAATCCCAAAACCCTATATCATAAACCCGAAGTTACAAATCCTCAAACCCTACTTGGAGGTTCATTGGTAGTCATAAGCAGAAGTCCCCGGATATGGGTTAAATTTACAGTTACCTTACTTCTAACTCCACTTATAACTACCCCTGAACCTCCAAGTAGCCAGGCACCCCGGCCGCCTCCTGAGGAAGCGACATCAGCGGGCCACGAGGCCCTCATGGGGGTTTGCGAGTTCTTCCAAAGCCCTAAGCCCGCAACGCCCGGAAGCCCCCAGAGAGCCCAAGGGGCCCCTTAATTAAGGAATATGGCTTAAGTTATGTAGGGGGTCATATTTATTGTGATTTAAGCCGTATTCCTTGATTAAGGGATATTGGGCTCTCTGGGCCTCTATTGTAGGGGCCTTCTTCTTCTGCGCTGGGCGTAAAGTCCGAAGGACGTGTCCACTGCAAACAAACACGCTCGAATTCCAGAAGCCCACGGATGTCTGAATGCGCTAGCGCCGGTTTGCGGGAACTGCGCAGAAATCTGCCCCTCCCCCAAGGTTGCACGAGGAGCCTAACCCGGCGGCTACGAGAGCCAAACGCCGTATCTCCAGCGCTGAAAACTCAAAATGCCAAGCTTAATTAGGAACATAGCATCAGCTAAAGCACTAAAAGGGTTCTACTATGCGCAGCAGAACCCGTAGTGACCGGCTACCAGGCAATCAAAGTCCTGAGTCTATTCCTCCAGGGGTCGGGGGAGGCAAACCGTTGCTTTAAATCAACCATGCCCGCTCCGACATACGTGCCATGTACAGTGACAGCGCATATACAGACACGCCTGCCGAGCGAACAAGGAACAAGAGCAATTCACAGGCAACTGCAGGGATTGTCGCTCCGCAGCTCAACCCAGGTAACGCGGTCGATTAAGCATTTTGATGGCAAAGTAGATGATTTCCACAATGCCCTGATAAACAAGTCACAAGCCTCCGAACTTACTGTGCTTGGCACGGCTCACTTTTCGAGAAAGCTTTCGCTCCATAAGCGGCTCGACGGTCATGTCGGCATCCGTCCAGAGATCGATGAGGCCATCTTCCACATTTTCCTCCTAGCCTCCAGTCGGAGCGTGGATGAACCGCGTTCCCGAGCGCATAGCCTCCATCTGCAAGTGTCTACATGGGGCTTTCACCTGGTAGCAACGTGTAGTCGCGTCCGGCGAGCAGAGCAAAACACTCCACTACCTTTCGGCTTGCCCAAAAAAGCACCACTTTGGTCTGGGCCGCGAAACCACACCTTCCAACGCCAGCCACCACCACGTGCAGCTCGGGTGCCATCCGGCACTTTCCATCAGTACCTCGAGGTGGAAGTCGCTGCCCATCATGTCGACCAACCTCTCGATGAAGCACATCAATCTGCAGTGTTTGCCATAGAGGTGCTGTAGCCCTCTCTTGATTGCGTCTTCTGCTGCAGCTGCTGTGTACGGTCCGCAAGTCCTCACGCCTCGGTGGCGAAGTCCACGTCACTTGGGGAAACTGTTTCTCTAACACCGTTCCGGATGATCGCTGTGGCCCATCTTAACGAGGAGCGCCAACTACACACTTGTCGGGATCTATCGTCTCATGATCTCCTGGATGCATATGTTCAGCTGCGGCTCATGCCGTGCCCACTTGATCGGGGACCTTGGGGCCCCCACATTATGAACCCTGCACCGCAAACAGGATCCCAAAAGGTAGATTGTATAAGGTACTCTTTAGTAGTGTGGTCTCCCAAATTAAAGGATCCACTTTCTAGACCCTTCTGGGGGCCTGGGTAAACCCTGCACCCTAAATCCGCTTCATCAGTCCCTACGCCCTTATAAATCCCAGGCCCTAAGCCCCTCAAGCCTCAGATTCAAATTTTCAAGGTGTCAGTGGTCCACTGTCTTGGGCATTCTGAAGCTTGGGAGTACCTAAATCTTCTGAGGTCCTAGGCTAGGGATCCTGTTATTATATTGGGTATATATTAGGATCCGGTGGTTCTGAAGCTCTTGTTATTGAAGCTCCAGTGCACACGATCTGCGGGGTTTGTGAAAGTTTGAATCCTAAAGAGCCGTTGTAAGCGATTCCAGTGAGGACAAGCTGAAGGAGCTGGAATCCATGGGATTCCCAGACGAGGCCAGCCCACCCACCCGTGAAATGCTTGTTTTGCTTCGTAAGCCCTGTACAATCTAAATCCTAGAGCCTACGCCCCAAATCCTAAGAGCACCGAACTTGACCTGCCTACCAATTAGAGGAGATCGCATAGGGACTACTATAGGGATCCATTCCCCCACTAAGAGCCAGACAGTAGTCGGGAAGAGCCTTCTTTTGGGGGACTGCCTTAACCCCCCAAGTACACCCTGAAAATGCAGGTCGTTTCGGGTCCGGGTATGTAATCCCTGAGCAGTGAACGTGGCTCGTGTTTCTGGGCTGTTTGGGGCAATATAGAAGATTGAATAATTTCCCATATTATCTCAAAATTCCTTCTGGCACTAGAATACCGGGTGGTTTTGTACGGGAGTGCAAGTTGTCAGGCTGAGGGTTTGTCTGATACAACAAAAGAGATAGAACTTATCTAGTATAGGCTTCCGACAAGAATGCCGCACAAGAGCAACCCTTAAGGAAAAGTAGTACGTATCATTTAGGGCCATTTGAGGGGTTTCGCAAAACCCGTGATCCGGGCTTTTTGTTGTTGTGTGGGGGGAGGGGTGCGGGGTTCGGGGGGAGGGGAGTAACCATTGACCTGGGAAAATGAAAAAATATGGCAGCTTGTTGCACTCTGCTTTGGGAAGGATTGTCGACTGTCGGGTGTCGGAGTCAGTACTTTCTGGAGGTCTTGTCCATCCTTCAGCGTTTCGGCGTTATCCAAGATGTAAAAATTGATCACCATGTTTTACCAAGCTAAGGACCATAAAAAAGTGCTTTTATCCCGCCTTACAACACATGTTGACACCCATACAGCCCTGAGCCCTGAGTCCCAATGCCTAAACACCTTAAGACCGCCTTAGGTGGATACCTTGGGTACAGCCCCCATTCAGTAATAGTTGAATAATATTCATAATATAGATATATATATATATATATATAAGGACCTTAATAGCAGCCCTATTATAGACTCTTACTGTATAGGGGCCGTACCTAATGGATACCTTTTGTTGCACCCTAATCACCACGTGCCAAAAGGAGCGCAACCGAGCACTGTTGAAGAAGTACGCCGGCCGCATGGACCGCGTGGTAGAGGCAAGGTCTAGGGCTTCATGGGCTTTGGCGGTTTAAGGTTTTCGGGTTGTAGGAGATGGGGCTTCTTATTAGATTAGGGATCAAGATTACTTTGAGGACCATGGGACTTAGTAAGTAAGGTTGTGAATACCTTAATTGGAAAATAAGTAGTTGTAAGTGTAGTTACCCTTTGTATACCCCTAGTTAATCAGTTCCACGATTCTTTAAGCAGGGTTGCAGGATATTAAATCCGAAACCTTAAACTTCAATATTGGCTTCAGACTAGGCCAGGGGATTGGGATTAGGGTTGAGTGTGGGGTCTTAGCGAGAGGGGCTCGGTGTAGCATTTTGTTAGGGTTTCGGATTTAGGGTGATAGACGCAAGAATATTCACGGTGCTTTACGGTGGTTCAGAAAGGTCGCTCAATCGGGCTGTGTCAGGTCCCATAACTGTTTCAAAGGGGGAGTGATTGGGTTTAGGACAATTTTGTGTTCGGATTCAGGGTTTCACTCCTGGGGCCAAAATAGGTTTCGGGCTGTGGTTCCTTTTAACCTTTACCTGGACCCCAAAAGTGTGTAGAATAATTGCATTTTTTAGGTTTTGTGCAATTATTTTACCTTCTTTTAAGGGTTCAGGTAGAGTTATAGTGGGGCTATATAAGCCACAAAAGGTTAAAGGTTACCTACTCCGCTGCTCAGAGTACCTGCCGCTGCTACGGTTGATGATAGAAAGCCTGCATTACCCATAATCAGGAATATACCACAATTCCCAAAGTTTAGGGTCCTTAAGGTGATGCAGGATTTATATCATTAGCAGCAGGTTTTGGGCTCAGGTTTCAGGGTTGAGGGAGCTCAGTCGCAGGGTTCTAAGTTGAGGGTTCTGGTCTTGGGACTTCGTCGGTGCTTAGTGTTTTTTAGGGTAGGGGATTTCAGTTGGTTTTGGGTATGTGTCTGGAGTTTATGCAGTGGTTTACAGATTAGGGCTGTTCGATATGGCATGTGAAGCGGGCTGCCCAGCATGTCAGCAATGTCGAAATCGTTAAATCCACATCGGTGGTTGTCAAAATTATGGTCCCTTTTTGGGTACCCTAGGTGCCGTACTGCTACACTTAAGGGTGGTCGGGTAGCCCGCGCAAGTTGGGTGCCTAGAACATGTGTGGCTCGGTCGCCAAGCCACTGACGCCACGCACGAGCAGCGGGAGGTAAAGGTTCAGGGTCTGGGGCTGCTCCCTAGCATGCTGTGCTTCGCTTATTATGAACCCCTGAGAAAACTGTACAGACCGCTATTTGCAGTAGTGGAGATTTGCTGATAGTCACAAGTAGGCATAGCAGGATCAAGGACTAGGCACCAGGTCAAGCTCATTATGTCAGAGCAATCGTTCCATCACTGGTGACAACAGCTCGTGACGAAAGTGGCGATCGCGGATGCGATCCGAATCTACCCGCAGCCCTGTTTCGGCTCACCATATGCTGTGTGGTTGTACCCCATTCCTTTCGCTTCTCCATCTCGCCAAGATGCTGCACATCAACATGCTCTCAGGGCAAGAGTTGGCGAGGATACCTGTGGACGACTCCGAGGACCTGGTAGTCGAGTCGATAACCTTTAACCGTTTTTTGGGACTTATACAAAAAGGGTGTTCTATAAGGGGCTCACAGTAGTCGAGTAGGTAATCTTTAACCTTTTTGGGGTAGTATTTTTCCTTATATTATAAAAACCCTATATAGCCAAAAAGGTTAACCTTTAGTTCCCCATGACACCCGACAAGTATGAGGACGTGAGGAGCTTGAAGCAGCGCTTGACTCAGCTGCATGGCTTGCCTCCACGATTCAGGCAGAGGCTCTTCCTCCACGGCGGGAATTTAGAGGATACTGCGAAGCTTGACTGCCCGACGAGTCTTGAGCTTGTCCTCCTAACCTTTGCAGACGTTTCCAGTCCGGCCTTAAGAGAAACTTTCGAATTTCTTTGTGTCTATCATATGATATCATCGTGCGAAAGGCAAAAATCTGCGGCTTTACTTGCGTATAGCCCTTCCGACAGGAGCCACAGCTTTAACATACAAAAGCCCCAAAGGGTCCAAAGTACCTATACAGTAGAGTGTAGGGTTTTTTTTTTTAGGAATTACTACTATGACCCTTTGGGAAAGGAAAACCCAGGTTTCACAAGAGGAGACGGACGATTTGGTCGCCGCAGCTGGTCAGGGTTCCACCTCCCAGGTGGGCGGCTCTCGTTTTGCAGTACTGCAAGACCTCATAGGGTTTAGGGGTTTGGGGTTTAGGCCTCATCCTTGCATGTGACTAGTTCTCTAAATTAGGGTCCTTTTCCAGGTCCCCAAAATAGTACCTCAGTACGTCACCCTCAGAAAAAGACCCTAATAAAAAAAACCTAGTCTAGAGAACTACCCCTATAGACCCTTCTAGAAGACCCTAGGCCTCCCAGTGGGCCCTTTATCCCTTTCTGTAGTCCTACTAGCTTCCTTATAAAGTTACCCAATACCAAAAAGGGAGCCGGTTTTATTCCTAGACTACTGGGCATCCCAGGACCTTACAGATTCCTTTCAAATAATGGCCCAAAACCTATAAAAGGCTATTTATTCTACATACTTTTGGGGTCCAGGTAGAGATTCCTTTCATCCAGGCTCGGGCCTTCAGTCGACCAGGGATTTTTTTCAACCTAAGCGAGGACTAATAGTTTGATGAATATGGTATATTATGATACGATAAGATGTGTTTGACATAATATGATATGATGTAGTAGAGAGTACTAGTAGTAGTATACGGCAAATAACAGCAAGAATATGAGTAGTAATAAAAACAGATATAAAAAAGCCTTTCAATATTTCAACAGAGCCTGGGGCTCCGAGGAATCAGAGGTACAGGAGGCATACTGTAGGGGGCCTTTATAAATAGAGTAGGGTTCTTTTAAAGGGTTCCTGTCTGGGATACTGTAAGGGTACTATGGGGTTTAAAGTTTAGGGGACTGAATAATTAGAACAGGTTCTTTGGGGCACATTATACCATAATTACGATGTGGAACCCCCAAAATAGGATAGGTAGTTATAAAGGATCTATAGTATGACCCACGTGGTGTGTGGGATTTAGGGTCAAGTTCAGGGGTGAAGGGTAACAGACCCAAAGGTTCCTAGGTACTGTTATGGGGAATTAGAACGGGGTCCACTATGTATAATAGTTTAATCAACCCAAAGGGTCCTAGGTACTGCTATGGCGGATACTTCCCCAAATCATAGTAATAATTCCTAACATAGAAACCCTACATTCTACTAGATAGGAACTCTTAAAGGAACCCTGAACCCTTGATGGAACCTTTAAAGAAACCCTACATAGATAGGTATTTTGGGATGCAACCTGGAGGCAACAGCCTGTTATCATGTACCTCCACGCCTTCCTTTGGCCAAGTGTAAGTGTGTGCCTTTGGGCCTCTGTATCTCTCAATGTGTCTCTGTGTGTCTCTGTGTGTGTGTGAGTGTGTTTCTCTGTCTGTGTCTCTGTCTGTCTGTTTGTTTGTGTGACGCGTGTTCAGACATGCTTCCTACTTTCCTGAAGCCCGCGACTCCAAGCGAAAGCAAGCCTAAGCTCTTGACAGACAGTCTCATGTTAAGTGCGGCCACAGTGGTCAATGCTCACGAAGCTCTCGAGCTACGATAGTGAGCGTCTGACGCTGTGCACACCCTTCAGGTCGAGTCCATGCTTCAGCTTCCTCAAGACCCAGATGTGCCTGACTCACGTGGCTTCACTGCTCTGGACATGGCATGCGAAGGTGGCCACGTCGAGGTGGCGCGTTTGCTGCTAGAGGCCGGCTTTGACAGGGACCTGGCAAACGAGGACGGTGCAACAGCTTTGATGATGGTCTCCCGTAGGGGCCATGTCGAACTCGTGCGTTTGCTGCTGGAGGTCGGTGCCAAAAAGGATCTTGAAGATTACTGCGGCGCCACGGCATTGATGTTTGCATCTAGTTGTGGCCATGGTGAAGTTGTGCATTTGCTGCTCGAGGATGGTGCTAACACGGATTTGGCAGACCACGCCGGTTACACAGCTCTGATGCTGGCAACTGTTCACGGCCACGTTGAGGTGGTGCGCCTGCTATTGCAGGACGGTGCCGCCACGGACATTGCAGACCACCACGGCCACACTGCTTTGCTGATCGCATCTGAATGCGGTCTTGTCGAAGTCGTGAACTTGCTGCTGGCGGCTGGAGCCAACGCAGACAAAGCATCCACTGAGAGATGCGCGCCGCCTCTCATTGCAGCAAGTTCTCGTGGCCACGGGGAAATCGTGCGATTGCTGCTAGGGGCCAGCGCGGACCAAGACGCGGCAGACCAGCACGGCCGGACGGCTTTGATGTGTCTGCAGGAATACGGATACGACTTCTGTGCCGACCAGGACTTGGAAGCCGACGACGCAGCCGAAACCGCACGTCTGCTGTTGAAGGCCGGTGCCGACAAAGACTTGGTAGACAAGCGCGGCTGCACAGCTTTGCTGTATGCATCTGCACGTGGTCTTGTCGAAGTCGTGAAATTGCTGTTGGTGGCCGGAGCTAGTATGGACAAGGCAAACACATACGGCCACACGGCTCTGACTGAGGCCTGTCTCCGTCAGCAAGTCGAAATCGCACGTTTGCTGTTGCAGGCCGGTGCCGACACAGACCCCGGAAGCCATCGCGGCACTTCGGCTTTGATGCTTGCATGTCAACAAGGCAACGTCGACCTTGTGCGCTGGCTGCTGGAAGCCGGCGCCGATACGAACTTGGTGGACAAAGATGATGCTACTGCTTTGATGACGGCAGCCAGAAACCGCAACGTCGAAATCGTCCGTCTCCTTTTGGATGCCGGCGCTGACAAGGACTTGGCAAACCGTTGGGGAGTCACAGCATTGATGTATGCCAAGCAAGGACGCCCTTGTGCTGGCAAATGCTCGATCATTAGCTTGCTGTCATGAGCCACCGTGTCGCATTTGGTCGGACTTAGACAGTTGCATTGTGGCAATCAAGAAAGATGCACAGGCAGTTTTGCTGCCTGCTACGCACCAAGCCGTCTTAAGTAGTACCAAGCCTAAACCCGAAACCCTAAACCAACTGGCAGTAATGCTGGAAGCATTGAAGGCTCACTTGAAGGATCATGAGACTTAGTAACTAGGGCTAGAATTAGAGTAACTATACTTATAACTACTTATAACCCCAATTAAGGTACTTATAACCTTACTTACTACGTCCCATGATCCTCCAAGTAGACCCTGAACCCTAAACCCCTACAAATCCCTTAAAGGAACCCTATAGATCCCTTTAAGGAACCCCTTTTAGGAACCCCTACTTACCAAGTCCCCATGATCCTCCAAGCACCTCTTATTTATTTCAGATCTTGAGCACTCAACTCTTGGACCATCGGCTGTTTATGGCTAAGAGGCAGGCCCACCGACTAGGGCTTCAGGGTTGAGGGGTTAAGGGTTTAGGGGTTTAGGGTTTCGGGGTTTAGGGTTTAGGGGTTTAGGGTTTCGAGGTTTAGGGGTTTAGGGGGTTGGGGTGTTAGGAGTTGAGGGTCTAGGCTTCGGGGCTCTCCGAGGTAATCACCTTGAGCTCTGAGTGCTTGTGTAGGGTTCAGCTTCATCTGATGAAAGGGCCCCTAAATGAGGTAACCCCCTGATGTAACCCTAACTGGACCCCATAAAACCCATCCTTTTGAGGAGTCGCTGTGATGATTTCCTTGTACAGGTTTCTGGAAAGGTAGGTTTTTGGAGGCTGGAGAAAACCCTCCCTGTACCCTGCTGTAAGCCCTAAACCCTAAACCCCTAAACCCTAGCCCTTAAACCCCTAAACCCTAAACCCCTAAACCCTAAACCTTACACCTGAAAGGACCAAAAAGGCCAGAACCGAATGATCAAGAAAAGGGCGCAACCCAAATAAGTGGCTTAGGGTACAGGGTTTAGGGGCCTTTAGGGTTCGAAAATTTATAGGGTTTATAGGGCTCAACAAGGTTAAGGTAAGGGTCCATGGTTTCGATTTTCAGGTTTAGGGTTTAGGGTTTGAGGTCTAGAGTTTAGGGTTTTTAAACCCAAATAATTCCAAAAACTGTTCCCGCAGAGTTCCGAAGAGAAGCCCAAAACCTTGTTCGAGTTTGCCACGCCTGAAGCTCCAGAAAGAAGTGTCTTCTTTCACTCTTAAAACAACCTCGAAAAACGCAAAAGCCACAAGAACACCATTTGGGAGTTTCCGAAAATTAGGGGTAGCTTATTCTGTGGTCCTTGTAATAAGGACCCTACTATTTGGGGTACTATATTACTGTCCCCTATTTCGGAAGCTCCAATTTAAATACTGAATGGCCGATGTAAACTTCAGCATTACCTTGTAAACCCTACACCCTAATCAATCGTGAGCCTTTTTATTGGGTTGTAGAAGCCCGACAGAATCCCCAAACAAAGAACCCTTCGACCCCATGAGAAACGGGACACCCAGAGATCCCAATATCCTTTAAGGAATATACCCTAAACCATAATATTCAGGCCCCTTTAGTTTAAGGTATATTCCCTAATGAAGGGATATTGGAAATTGGGATCTCTGAGCAGCGACACCCTGTCGAAGCGACGCCACTTCCTCACGGATACCTAGTCGGACAGTGCAGAAGCAAGTTCAACCACAGAAGGGGAATAAGACCAAAAAGAAGCTTAAATAAAAAGACAAACCGTTCCCTGGTGGTCCCCAGTACACTGATAGACTGATAGCATAGCATATCCCCCAAACAGCAATCAAACTCTTCCCTTATATCAGCAATGAAGAAGTAGAGCCATAATGCTTGCAACAGGCATTGTGCGGCAGCTGATGGCTGACTATTCGTGCGGGGTGCAATGGTAGAAAACATGCAATGCCCCTCGCCAGAGACAACACAGGCCAACAAGGGGAAACCTCAAGCCTAGAGACTTAGATCCTTCAACCCCTAAAGTAAACCCCAAAGTCCGCAGCCCAAATCCTACTCCTTACACCGATGGTGATCTTCCCTAAGCCCTTCGTTTGGTAGCTGTCCGACCGGCTATCCTAATACTCTACATCCCTAAACAGCCCCGAGACAAGGCATCCTTAACTTAACTGTAGCGTGTACACCGCCCTGGCGGTGTGTATGTTCGACGGTTGTGTTTTTCAGCAAAACTTAGTTTTTGCGGTCAGAAATTCTCATTCTACGAGGCAACGGCATACAGACATAAAGGATGGAAACCTATCCCCCTATAGGGGCAGCACATTATTCAAGGGTTGATGATCACATGCCTTTGTGAGGGGTCCTACTCGGATCCCAGAGAGAAGGAAGGCATTCGCTGCCGTACGTGTCCTTGCGGTGTTTCTAGACTTCGCCTCTGTACAGCCTCATGGGAAGTCTGCAGTGGAGCACAGAGACCGCCACCGGGATCACGCGATAAAAGTCATTTGGAGACTTCCTGCTCTTCGCTTAAGAGGTTCGGGTAATTAGTGGTGAGTGGGGTTACAAGTAGGTTGATTATAACTATGGCCCATATTGTGGGGCTTAAAACTCCACTTAGAACTTTGCCAAGTAATGAGAGTCATCTAGGATAAGGTTCACTTAGTTGATGATCTTTATCCTTTATATTGATCTTGCATGAGTTCTTATGGGTTGTATCCAATGATTCACGAAGGTTCAGCAAGTACTATTGAAAATCACGCTGAGAATGCGTCGTGCCCTTGCTTAAACACATGCACACACACACACACACACACACACTACAGGATCCAAAACCACCACCCCACCTGCTACATACCGTTCGTATCTGCCTCCCTACCATCTACCTACTTACCTAGCTAATTAATTCCCCAACCTGCTTGCCTGTCTTACTATCTGTTCCTGCCTGCCTGCCTGGCCACAACAACAGCAGCACGATGCTCCTGAACATGCAAGGCGCCAGCTTCAACAGCCCTCCCCCCCCACGCCAAGACTTCTTGATGGCAACAACTGCAACAAACAACGGACAGAAACAACGACGATGCCCCCAGCATGCGCCGCCTCAACAATCCCTGCCCTTCTCGCCTTGCCCTCCCTCAGACCCACACCACACCACCCCAAAACACACCTGCCCTTCCTTACCATCCCTCCCTGACATTGACAACAGCGCCACCAGCAGCAGCAACAACAGCAACAACAGCAACAACAACAACAGCAACAACAGCAACGACGACAACGACAACAACAACCACCACAACCACAACCCACAACCACAAAACAGCAACGACAACAACAGCAACAACAACAACAACAACAACACTTGCAGCAACTACAGCAACAACAAAAGACGCCCACAACAACCACCACCAGGACTACCACCACCACGACCACGACCACGAACGACCGATCAACCAACCCAACAACTTCTCCCAACTAACCGACCGACCAGCCGGAAAGTCACGACAGACCAGCCGACCGAAAAGTCACCCCGACCGATCAAGCCACCAACCAACCAACCAAGCAACCAACTTACTGGAAGCCAGAGACAGGGGGAGGGGGTGGGGGGTGAAGGCCAACAAGTTCAGCTTATTTGGGTGGTTAGGTAGAGAGAAACTCACAATTCTTGTTATATCTACATGTGCTGTGCTGACGATCCTGGTCGTACTGCCAGAGCAAGAAATCCTGGAGGAACGAAGCTGCAGCAAGTATACCAGTTTCATCACATGGGTGAGCGAGTGAACAGCAAGAGGCCAGTCGGCCTGTGATGATGTGTTCGCCGCAGCTGCTGCAGCCTGTATAGTAGAACCTCAAAAGTTTGAAACCCTATAGCTTCAATCCCTAAGAGTAATGCTTAGGGAATCCCAGCACTAGTTTGCCTTAATCCGGCTTCCAACTTTAGAGGGTTTGCTGTAGAACATTCCAAAGGTAGCTCCCAGGACCTTCTGTCAAAAGTCATCATCAAGGGATGTATAAGGGATGGGGTTTAGGGTTTGGGTTAAGGGGTTAAGGGTTTAGGGTCCCTTTAATTGGATCTATGAGGGTTTAGGGGTTGAGGGCTTAGGGTTTGGGCGTCAACGGCGGTGCACATCCTCTTGTTCGCCTTGGTCCCTACGCTCCTCTCCGCCAAACGCCAGGCACATGAAGGTGAAGTGTTTCTTACCGTACGTATTTGTTATAGTATAACGGGCCCTATTCTAATTTAATTATTAAGGCCCCTATAATGCCTAGAGCCCAGAACCCTGAAGCCTTCGAAAATCCGAACCCTAAACCAGTAAAGGAACCCTTAAGGGAAAAGTGAAGGAATCCTTGTAAATGTACAAACCTCCAAATCCTAGACCCGAAATGGGGGAGTTCCTAAACCTTAAGCCCCTAAAGGAGCCCGTAAGGGAAACCTACAGGCATTCCTTAAAGGAACCCGTAAGGGAACCCAAAACCTCCAAATCCTAAACCCAAAAATCCCATGGCACCGACTGGGACATGGCACCGATGTCGTTCTTTAGGCCTGTGCTGTGCAGGGCTCGAAGACATTGGGCTTTAGGGTGTAGAGGCTTAATTAGGGCTTTAAGAGTTTTGGGTTTAGGGGCTTAGGGTTTAGGGTGTCGAGTTTTATTTAGGGCTTGAAGAGTTTTGGGTTAAGGGTTTAGGGGCTTCGGGTTTAGGGTTTAGGGTGTAAAAGTTTATGTAGGGCTTCAAGACTTTTGGGTTTAGGGTTTAGGGGCTTTGGGTTTAAGTTTAGGGTGTAGGGGTTTATATAGGGCTTTAAGACTTTTGGGTCTAGCGTTCAGGGCTTGGGGTTTACAGGGTGAGCGGGGGAGTGGGGGTGGCTGGAGTTTATGATTGTAGGGTGTGGTTGAAGTCAGACTCGTAGTAGGGATCTGGCACGTGTAAAGGTGGCTCCTTGCCAAAACCGGTGAGAGCACATTTCGGTCGGCTTTGGAATCTATAGGGTTGAGAGTGTAGAGGTCCCACCTTGTCCCAGGTCTGTTTTAAGAGTGGGCTGGTTCTGATGTCCGGCTACCCGGGTTGGTTTAATTTATTGATTTTTGGGGCCTGAACAACTACGAGTAATTATTGTATACTATACTCCCAAATCCTGATTTAAACTATTCGGCCCCTATGTAACATTGTTAGTGTCGATGTTGTGGCTTCTGCGTCGCAGTTCCTAATTCTGCTTAGCTTGCTGCAGGAAGCAGTTTGATCCTTTTGGGGTTTTGGGGGACTTTGGACGCGCTGTATAGTACCTAAAGGTTCCCCAACAGTACCCTTTCGCCCTTTGTATGCTGAGGTCTCCTTATAAAAGCCGAGTACTATATAGGAAGAAGGGTACCCTTATCATGAAGGGAATTCTGGGGAACGAAGGTACGGGTTCATAAATTTAACAGTTTGGGATTCCGGATTTTGGCTTGGAGGGAAAGAGTTCGGATGTGTTCAGTTGTTCAGGCAAGCTCAGTGTGCACTAAGGTTTTGGGGTGAACAGTCGTATACCACTTGGGATCCATAAGACATTATTGTAGTCACAACCTAAGGTGTAGGATACGTGCTCAATGCCTCGAAGGTGCGATGTCCTCCATCTGTATACCTTCTTACTTGTGACAAAAGAATTGTGAACCTGTAAGAAGATCCTGGAGCCTAGAGACCCGAAGCCGCACGAATCCCAATATTATGGTAGATCCTAAGAGTACTCCTTGGGGTTTAGGGTTTCGGGATATATGCGTCGGAGCAACTCCTCTTAGTACTCCTTAGGGTTCCTTATTTTAGTTATAGTATAGTATACCCCGAGACCCTATTCCAATTGAATGAAGGCCCCTATACAGAACCCTAATAGCAGGCAAGTAGCTGGAACCTTACGCATCATCTTGCAGGCAGTGCACACCGGGGCTGAGATATAAATCCTGAAACTCGCTCTTCGCCGACAGCCTGTAATACTGGGACCATCTGGTACCTTAAAAACGTGGAACAGGGTTGCTGGGTATACTCGTTGACATCTGAAAAGATCAGGAACAGCATGCATGTCGGGGTGAGACCCTAAACCCTGCAAGGAGCAAGCCCAATACCCTATGACCACCAAACCCTGGAGCCTATGACCACTCAAGCCAGAAGCCTCTATCCAGCAAGCCCTAAACCCACCCAAAATGACGAAAGGGTTGGGCTCTCAGTCATGGATTTGTAGAAATACTATCCTACACTATATACTACATTACACTATACTCTACTCCACTCATCATACTATATACTACTGTACCATTGTAGGGACTTACGACCCCAGAAACCCAGAAACCCCCCGGAAACCCAAGATTTGCATGTTGACGCCGGCCCTGGCCGCGGTTCATCATGGCTTAGTCAGGTGTCAGCTTTGCCTTAGATCCCCAATACTATAGGGGCCTCAGGGATCTCTAGGGCTCCCTTAAAGGGATCTATAGGGGTTCCCTTAAAGGGAGCTATAGGGGTTCCCTTAAAGGGATCTATAAGGGTTCCCTTAAAGGGATCTATAGGGGTTCCCTTAAAGGGACCTGTAACGTACCCAACCTTTAAAGTTTTTGGGCTCTTATAGTTAAGTAGGAGTCGGAAAGGTGAATCTTGTATTTCTGTGGCTTATTGGGTTAGTGAGTTTCATAGCAACGAGGGTTAATAAAGGCGATGGTCACAACAAAACACGAATCCCCTTGTTTAACCCTTAAACCCTTACAGAGCCCGAAAAGGAGTCCTTTGTAGATCCCTTAAAGGAACCCCGAAGTGATGGTTTTGCGGTACTTGCAGCTTTCGGGTTGCGGTTCTCCTGAAAACTGCCAGCATTTCCCACGTCGGGCCTCTTAACAGGTGTTTGAGCCCTGGCTTCCTCACCTGGCACGTCCAAGTCACAGGTCCATAGCATACCTGCAAAGCCAACAAACCAAAATTGCGCAGTCGTTTTTTGTGTAGCTTGGCCGGCTATGCTGCGCATCACGCTGCTGTCAGGGGAGGAGGTGACGAGCCTTCCTCTCACGGAGCTGAGCGATGTGAAGGCCTTGAAGCAGCGACTACATCAGCAACACGGCATGCCGCCGCGCTTCAGGCAGAGACTTCTTCACGAAGGCAACACTTTGGGTGATGCCGTCCAGCTGGAAACCGAGATGGATCTGCAGCTCTTGATAGTGGACTTCGACGAGGCTGCCGAGGTCCTGCGGCTAGATCTCTACGACGCGGCAGGCTTGGGCAACCTGACACAGGTGGGCAAACACACAAATCAGAAGATGAGTTGAGAATTAAGCCCTAAGTGCTCTGTCCCCCCTGAGTGGAAAGCACCTCTTCCTGCTGGATCCTCAGCAAGAGGGATCCCTAGCCTTCTCGAAACGGCGAGGTCGAAAGGCTACTGCAGCTCCCAATGGACCCAGATATTTGTGAACATGAGTTTGGCAAGTGGTACATTACACTGTTGATTCATGCCGCGGAGAACGGCCAAGCAGATGTCGTACAGTTGCTCCTGGAAGCCGGCGCTGATAAGGATTTGTGTGACATGCATGGCTGTAGCCCGTTGCTTACTGCAGCAAAGGGCGGTCATGCACCGGTCGTGCGATTGCTTTTGGAAGCCGGCGCCCAGAAAGATTTGCCCAGCAGTGGCGGGCGCACGGCCTTGATGTGTGCAGCCAGCGAGGGTCACGTCCTAGTCGTCCAGCTACTGCTCGAGGCCTTAATACTTAGAATACGGTTTAGGGGTATATTCTACTATAATGATAATACTTAGAATAGGGTTTAGGGGTATATTCTGCTTTATTGATAATACTGCTGAGAATAGGGTTTAGGAGTATATTGTACTATAATCATAATAAGTAACCTCCCAAAGTGTTGGTACTTGTTTAGGCCCCTATAATTCCGCTCGAGGCCGGCGCTCAAGCGGATGCTTGTGACAATCAGGGCAACACGGCGCTGATCTATTCGGCAATGACAGGTCATGCCCGGGTCGCAGAGTTGCTGCTAGAGGCCGGCGCCGACAAAGAGTTGCGTGACGTCCAGGGCAACACCGCGCTGGTGATGGCAACTACAACCGAAATCCGGCGATTGCTGGAGGTCAGTCCTACAACGTGACCTGAGGCAGCGGCTGCTGATCGCTGAAGACATGAAAAAGGAGGCCGGGAGGCCTGCCTTAGACACAGATGCTACTCAAGAGGGCTCCACTTGGTGTCCGTGAAATTTCAGATGCTTTGCTCTCAAAGTGCCTTCCTTGAAGTATTTATGGCGAGCTCTAAGTGTGGCTCCCCCAAGCCGGCCCCCACTTACCTTAGATCCCCAATGCCCAACCTTTAGACTGTCGGGGTTCTTACAGTTTCGTAAGAATCGGAACGTTCAACCCTTTACTTTTTGTGGCTTATTGGGGAAGTAGGTTCTTGAAGGAAATGATTTAGTTTCCAACCGAGGACCTTTGAGATTTTAAGGCACTTCGGACTTCTGGAGTTTAGGGTTAAGGGATACTTTGGGTACTTGGGTACTGAAGGCTTTCAGGGCTTCTAGAGTACTTAAACCCAGACTCCTTTGGGCTTTTGGGGGTGGTGACATCCAAGGTAGTATCAGGGAGAACCCCTCAAAGAGTACCCTTCTTAAAGCTACTTATGGCCCTCTTAAAAGGGACCTTGTTGAGAGGGTCTACATCCCCAAGGGTCCCCCTAATCCTGTCCTAAATCCTATGACACCTCGAACTGCAGAATTCACCAATAAGGGAGATCTCTAATTTTTCAAGGTCCCAAAGATGGCATACTTGGAGCTTCATGGGTAGTTATAAGCAGGGTTATATGTCCACTAATATGGGTCATAATTATCGTTACCCCAACTTATAACCCCACTTATATAACTACCCTTGAACCTCCAAGTAGGGTTTAGGTTCAGGGGGTTGGGTTCTGCAACCTCCCCAATAAAAGTCTTAAAATGAGCCGTGCATGACAACGGGATCCTGAAGAATATACGAATCCCGAACAGAGCTTCACGCACCATGGGAGCATTGGACATTAGCAGGTAAGGCCATAAGTATCTTAGTCGGGGCGATATGGAACCACTTTTATAATCAACTTTAGGTATTTTTTACCTTCTTTATAGAGCCCCATGATCCTTGAAGTAGCGTGCTACGAAGGGACGGGACCGCGAAGACTGAGTTCAGGGTTTTGCACCGAAGAAGCACTTGAAGGTTCATGGGTAGGTACAAGAGTTACAGGGATCTATAGGGATTCTATAAGGCTATGGGGTTTGGGGGCTATACTCGGAGGTTCAGGGGTAGTTATAAGTGGGTAGTTGTCAAAGTCCCTTTTTGGGTACCCTACATATTAGGTTCCGTACTATAGTTGGGACCCACAAAGGGGCCCTAATTTTGACAACCACCCAAGTGGAGTTATAGTCACGGTACCTATAATTATAACCCATGTGGGTGGTTGTCAAAATTATGGTCCCTTTTTGGGTCCCTATTACAATACGGCACCTATTATTTACTGTACCCAAAAAGGGACCGTAATTTAGACGACCACCCATATTTATAACTACCCATGAAGCTCCAAGCAGGGGAACTGCAGGCCTAGCGATGCCAGATCCCTGATGAAGACCCGACTTTACTGCTCTTAGGAAGTATGTTCTGAGAATAATATATCTCTAGGAGTTTCATAAGATTATGATTTTTGGGCGGCTTAGAACAAGATACAGCCTTCCACCCGAAGCCCCATAGTGTAGTATTGGACCTTCTACGTAGTCGGTTGCCGTGCATATCTGTCGTATATTATGCTACAAAGAGGCATGGTCTCGGAAAGAAATAAGTTTATGGTACGCATTCACCTGCCAAAACCTTGTTTTCTGCAGTTTTTTATTCTAAGCCCAGTTCTTTTGTGAGGTTTGTTGAGAGGGCGTTTTGTCGGGTTTCTTGTTTTGGGAGGGGGTTTCCTAGAGTTGTACAGCGCTGTGTAAGCGTCTTTACAATGGGAGTTGCCAGAGGGTATTGAAGTCCAGAACATTTGTTGAGTGCTTGATGTTGGGGTTTAGGATTTTCGAGAGTCAAGATTGAGGGCTGTCGGGGTGAAGGTTCCAGCATGTGCAGTGAATCACGGTTTTGGGGGCAGGGCCAAGGCCCAAAACCCTTAAACCCTTAAACCCTAAACCCTAAACCCTAAACCCTTAAACCCTAAACCCTAAACCCTAAACCCTTAAACCCTAAACCCTTAAACCCTAAACCCCAAGATCTTGTGGTTTGGAGCGCTCCATGGATGGATTTCGGCTCTCAGAACAGCCAGGCCGAGGCCTTGAATACATAGTCCTTCCTGCCGAATTTCTGCCTGACGTATATATACATATATATATATATATATATATATATTGGGGGCTCCTTGTTATACCTAAGTATAGTACAATATGCCCCCCCACCCAATCCTCTTCCAATAATTAGTAAGGGCCATGCAAGGGCCATGCTGCGCATCACTCAGCTTTCCGGGGAGGAGCTGACCTGCCTTCCTCTCACGGAGCTCAACGACGTGAAGGCCCTGAAGCAACGCTTGCACGAGCAGCACGGCCTGCCGCCACGCTTCAGGCAGAGGCTTCTGCACGAAGGCAACACTTTGGATGACGCCGTCAAGTTGGAAACTAGGTAGGGCTTTGGGACATTTGACATTTTCCCTTATTGGGCTTAAGAGGATTTTATTTACTAACATTTTTCAAAGGCTTTGAAAGCCCCACCTAGGAAAGCGAGATGGACCTGCAGCTCTTGATAGTGGACTTCGATGAGGCTGCAGAGGACCAGAGGCGAGAGCTAAGCGGATCGGCCTGGTTTGGCTATGTGGACAAGGCACGGGCTGCACTATTGACAGAACCGAGCAACAACGTCTCCTGAAATCCTTCAACCCTAAACCCTTAAACTCGCGCAGTTTGCTTTGCTGCAAAGCACAGCAACCTGTTAGATCTCGGAACTCGGTGATTTCTACTTGCAGCTTCATGGGTAAGAAGGTAAACAAACGGAACCCGCTTTCTCAAGCTCTCAGGTTGAAGCTCTGCTGCAGCTCCCCATGCACCCGGATGCTCCAGATAAAATTGGGGTAACTCCGTTCATGTTGGCGTCTCAGCGCGGCACCGTGGAGGTCGTGCAGTTGCTCCTCGAGGCCGGTGCTGACAAGGATTGGCGTGACATGGAGGGCCGTAGAGCACTCATGGCTGCAGCATGCGGCGGTCATGCTCCCGTCGTGCAGCTGCTGTTGGAGGCAGGTGCTCAGAAGGATCTTCGTGATGATCGTGGCAGTACTGCGCTGATAACTGCAGCAGAGTACGGTCATGCTTCAGTCGTGCAGTTGCTGCTCGAGGCCCGTGCCCAGCTGGATACGTGTGACCGTGAGGGCTACACAGCACTGATGAGTGCAGCATGTGATGATCATGGTCCCGTCGTTCGACTGCTTCTGGAGGCCGGCGCCGCGAAGGACGTCCGGAATGAACAGGGCGAGACAGCGCTGACGATGGCAACTGATCCCGAAGTCCGGCAAATGCTGGAGCGCTGAAGTACATGCTTAAAAATTTACCTTTGGTTAGTAGGGAATGGAGGAATGGGGTACAATTGCAACTACTATTGCTACCATTGTTCCATTCCCTACTAACCAAAGGTAAGAAAACGCGTGGAGCAAGGAATCTGTGAAGCCGGGCTTGTAAGGCTGCGAGGGCACTTGCTGCCAGCCCAAGAATAAGAATCCCCTTTCGAGCCTTCTTCCTGGAGATGCCCAGAGAGCCCAATACTCCTTAATTAATGAATATAGCTTAAATCATAATACGAATCCCCTTACAGGTTAAGGTATATTCCTTAATGATGGGGTGTTGGGTTCTCTGGGTAGTCCTTTGCTCGATAGTTGAAGAGGAGTGTAATACAGGGGCCTAGATAATTACCAATACTATTTTTTTTTGGGGGGGGGTTCCTGATTACAATTATAGTAGAATGGGCCCCAAAGCCCTATTGAAATTCCTGAGGCCCTGTCATAATCTAGATCCGAGACCTATCAATTCCTTGAAATCCTCATCGATGCGCGAAACTTCGTAGTCTTTCAGTTTCAAGCGGCGCGTCTCTGACGAGTGTGCCAAAGCTTCAGAACCCTTCCTCGGTAGCTCCGTGAGGGAATGTCCGTGGCAGATTGTCCTGCAGCTCTCCACATAACGATCTCGCTTCGCCGTTAAAGAGTTTCCCAGGTAATGCAAAACAGCAGAGGATCAACACATGTCATAAGAAGGGTACGTTTCGAGAAACTTCGCAACTAACTGAGTGATGAGCGAGAACTAGCAGGGAAGACAATGGCATCGGCGTCACCACCAGCACAGTCTTAGGAAGAACCAAAACTTGCAACAGTACCGATGAGTCGAAAACACTGCAGGCACCGTTCCGGGCATCGCTGCCTGCAGAGCAGCTGAGAGAACCAAGAAGCGGAGGTGGCACAGCAGAGCTCAATACCGCTTCATTGTTCCTTAAAAATTTATCCGCTTGTGGCTTCAGGGTGCAGTCGGTCGAGGGATTCTTTGCTGAAGGGACGTGCAGTACTTACTGCACATTTTTCTCCACCCCAAAGGCTTTCTTAGAGTACCCTGATGTGGGGGGGGGGCTCCAAGTGGGGTAGATAACCTACGAATCCCTAGTTCTCTCTAGTGCTCCCTGAGGTTTTTATAAGGTTCTCTAAGGAACCCTCCCCCCTCAGGACCCTACAAGTTTCGGCCCTATTTACATCCACTTGACAGCAGGAGCAGGGAGTTGCTACGAGGCATGTCGCGTTTCAAGATATATTCATGCCAGGAATGGCCGGGTGGTGGTAGGCTTCTGAGTTTTCATGGTGAGGTTTTGCCTTAGATCCCCAATACCCAACCTTTAACCTTTTTGGGTTCCTATAGTTTAGTAGGAATCGGAAAGTTTAACCATTCATTCCTCTAGCTTATAGGGGGAGTAAGTTGCTGCGTTTCGAGACAGTTGCTTCCGGCTTTGGAGTTAAGTTTTTGCATACACTCGCGACGGCTATGTCGAAAATGCAAAGCCTGGGCCATGTCGTCAGTGAAAGGAAGCATAGAAATAGTTGGGTTATGGGACTTGGTAAGTAAGGTTATAAGTCCCATAATTGGGGTTATAAGAAGATATAAGTACAGTACAGTTACCTTAATTATAACCCTAGTTACTAAGTCCCATGACCCTTTAAGTACCCTCAGACCCCCCCTTATAGAAACCTTACAGATCCCTTTTGAGGAGCCCTTTTTACCTTTAAGGAGCCCTAGTTACTAAGTCCCATGACCCTTTGAGTAGACCCTAAACCCTAAACCCTATAGATCCCTTTAAGGAACCCCTATAGATCCCTTTTAAGGAACTTTAGTTACTAAGTCCCATGACCCTTTGAGTAGAGGGCTTCAAGGCTACCCTTCGTCTCCGGTTTAGGACCCCTGAGCAAACGTGCTTGAGCCTGCAACAGGACATCGATAACAAAAGGGTTTAGGGTTTAGGGTTTGGGGTTTGGGGTTTAGGGTTTAGGATTTAACATATTTTTTTAACTCTATAAGAATGTTTTTTTATCAAAGGCACGCCAACGAGTTGGACTTCGGACTCTCACGAGTCCGGCAAACGGAGGAGCAGAATCAACTGTGAATGTGCTTCGAGCCCAAGCCGGGACGATTCTAGCTGCCTTTGAGGAGCGAAGCAAATGCAAGATTCCCACAGCCCATCCATTGTACTTAAAGGATCATGGGACTTAGTAAGTAAGGTTATAAGTAACTTAATTGGGGTTGTAAGTATAGCTACCCTAATTATAACCCTAGTTACTAAGTCTCATGATCCTTTGAGTGATGTTGGGAAAGATTCCCTCTTCCGACCAGTGGGTGTTTGGCGCCGCTTCTGGGAAGCTCCTGTTAAGCCGCACTGCACGTAGACTGCCTGAGTCGTTGGAGCCTATACTATAGATCCCGACAGTTGCCTGAAACAAACACAGCCTAAATCAAGCCCAGAACAGATTTCAGTTGCGTTGTTATGATGATCTCTCGCCCAATGCATTATAGGCCATAATATGATAACGTATAATGTACCCCAAACCCTGTTCTAATTGCTATCCTTTAGGATTTTCTATTGTAAGTATGGTAGAATGAACCCATCAAACCCCATTCTACGTATTACGGCCCCTAAACCCGAAATCCCTTAACGGAACCCCTAAAGGAACCCTAGTCTAATTCACCTAGTTCTTATGATGACTATAACATAAGGTACACCAACACCCCATTCTAATTAATATCCCTTTAGGCTCCTTATCACAACCACAGTAGACTGCACCCCAAAAATACCGATAGTATAATGTACCCCTCAACCTTGAGCCCTTATAGTACCCTGATCTTACATGCCCTTATCTTCCCTTGAAGGAAGCCTAAATTGAACCCCTTAAAGGAACCCTATTCTAATTCTTCAGGCCCTTACCTTACAGGATTGGCCCGGAAAGAGCTCTGATGAAGACCTGGCCTCCGCTAGGTGCTGAAGGCCCCCCCAGGGGCGTCTCGAAGAAAGTGTTCGAGGTCAGTGCTGTTTTAAAGGCTTATCTATGTGGTGAACAGGCGGTTCAGGGCTTTTAAAAGGGAGGTGAATAGGCGGGCTCCTTTAAAAGCGATTCGATTTGGTGAAAAGGCGGTTCAGGGCTTTTTTAGAGCGGTTTATGTGGTGAATAGGCGGTTCAGGGCTCTTTTAATCGAATTTTGTGTGGTGAATGGGCGGTGCAGGGCTGTTTCAAAAGGGATTTCATGTAATGAATAGGGGGTGCAGGGTTTTTTAGGGGTTTCACGTGGTGAACAGGCGGTGCAGGGTGGTGAATAGCGGTTCAGGGTTTGGGGTTTTGCGTTGGTTGCTGCAAGGCTGCAAACAATTAGGCATTGGCGGCATTGTAGGATTTGCACAGAGGTTTTGTCATTGCTGACGCAGAGAGCGTTCGTGAGTGTTCTCAGGATTTGAGCCTGTTGTGAGGTTTTGCTGGTAAAGGTTTGTAAGGGGCTTTCATGGAGTTGCAAAGGGTTGCAAGGGTCTTAGACTATCCGTTGCATGCTTGAAGTATGTGGGCCCTCTTGGCCTGGGGCAAGCAGTCAAGCAGTACTCTTCTGGGGTCTGTGATTTTGAAGGTGCATGGTCGAGGGCTTTCGGGGTGAAGGCTCTAGCATGTGCCGTGAATCACGGGTTTGGGGGCAGGGTCGAGATAATGCGGCTTGCAGCACTCGATGGGTGAGTATCGGCTCCCCTCAGAACAGCCAGCCTTTCCGAATCCGGGCCTTTGCAAAAACACTGCGACATTGAGCACTCGAATCGTCAACTAGGACTCGCGAAATTGCGCAGCCAGTTGCCTCGTACCCTGCGGCTGGCCATGCTCGGCATCACCCAACTTTCCGGGGTGGAGCTGACGAGCCTTCCTCCCGCGGAGTTAAGTGACGTGAAGGCCTTGAAGCGGCGACTACATCAGCAGCACGGCCTACCGCCACGCTTCAGGCAAAGGCTCCTTCACGAAGGCAAGCCTTTGGATGATGCCGTCAGGTTAGACACCGGGATGGATCTGCAGGCTGTGATTGTGGCGCTCTCCGAGGTTTCGGAGTTCCAGCAGAACGAGCTACACCATGCGGCATTATTTGGCAACGTGGCCCAGGCAGGGTGCCAAACTGACCCAAACTCGTAGGCCTCGCTTTGCCACGACACATCGCAGCCATCTCGTGGTCCTCGGAACCCTGTTTTTCTAGATATTCAGAAAACCGTTGCCCCATGCTTTCTGAAGCTAAGCGAACCTGGGAGCCCATTTGTAGATCCTCAGAAGAACCAGCCACGCCTCCTCAAACCCTTAGGCGGAAGCGCTGCTGCAGCTCCCCATGGACCCGGATGTTGCAGATAAGCATGGCGCCACGCCATTGACGTTGACGGCCCAGGAAGACCATGTGGATGTCGCACAGTTGCTCCTGGAGGCCGGTGCCTGCCCCGACACGCGTGACAATTTCGGCGAAACAGCGCTGATGTTTGCAGCAACCGAAGGTTCTGCTCAAGTTGCACAGCTGTTGCTGGAAGCAGGTGCTCAGGCAGATTCGCGTAGTGACGACAACGTTACAGCGCTGATGCGCGCAGCCTTCAACGGCAATACTTCAGTCGTGCGGTTGCTGCTTCAGGCCGGTGCCCACGTGGATGCAGTTGACAGTGCTGGCAGCACAGCGCTGATGGAGCACGTGAAGGTCATGGTCCCGTCCTTCGACTTCTGGAGGCCGGGGCCGCAAAGGACCTCCGGAATGAACGGGTGGCAACTGATCCCGAAGTCCGGCGACTGCTGGAGGCCAGCCCTACATGACCGAAGCAGGGGCTGCAGAGCGCTGAAGATGTGGACAAAAAGCTTTCCCTAGAAATCAAAGTAGCCCAAAAGCCCTATTTAGTATGGTTTTTGGGCCCAAGAGCCTTAATATATCAGTCCTTAGACCCCTAGGGTTTGAGCTGCGAGGATTTTGTGAAGCCCGACGTGTGAGCTCCAGTTGCTCCTTGAGGCCGGTGCTGACAAGAATTGGCGTGACATGGAGGGCCGTAGAGCACTCATGGCTGCAGCATGGGGCGGTCATGCTACCGTCGTGCAGCTGCTGTTGGAGACTTGTGCGGAGATCATGATGCAGTCGTTCGGTTGCTCCTGGAAGCCCGCGCTAGGAAGGCTGTGCGAAATTGGCCTGGCAAGACAGCGCTGATGCTGACAGATGATCCCGAAGTCCGGCGATTGCAGGAAGCCAGTCCTACAAGACCTGAGGCGGCAGTTGCAGATCGCTGAAGCAAATGCTTAAAAAGTATTGGATTTCGAGGATGCTTCTAAGCCTGGGTTTTGAGCGGGTTCTTGCTTTCAACACAACCCCGGAAAGAACTCTTCTCTGTGGCGACTTGTGGGAACGTCTGCGGAAATTCCTGAAGCATCTCTCGACAGTCTCACGTCGCAGTTTATGGTGCAAACCTACACCTTCCACACATCTGTGACATTCATGGCAAACTGAAGCTGCATGAACAGGAAAAGCAGCGAGGAAAACGGAACTGCCAGCACCATCATCATCATCAGCATCATCACTAGCATCAGCATCAGTAATTCCTCGTCAATCTCATCCTCATCATCATCCTCGTGATCATCGTCATGACCGTCATCATCAGTACCGCCCAAAGAAGGTCTCCTAAAGAAGGCGATCAGGCGAAAGCGCTTGCAGGCTTCGTTGGGAAAACCGCCGAGGTGCGTTGTCGAGGGTCCTCCCGTTTCCGGTGGCTCTTTGGGGTCTCAACAGTTACCAAGACGGGGAGGATCATGGGACTTAGTAAGTAAGCTTATAAGTACCTTAATTGGGGACCCTAATTATAAGTCCAATCCCCAAGACCCTGTTGTAACTAGTTTGGCCCCAAAATAATACGCTAGGGTATTGGGCTGTCTGGGTTTAGGTTGCTTCAGGTATTGAAGACAGATGTGACTTGGGTGTTTAAGCGTAGAGTTTTTAGTTTAGGGTTCAAGTGCCAAGGCTTGGAAGCCTAAGAAACGCGCGAGACAAGCGTTGCACAATACTTCCGCCTCCGGTGCTTGCGGCCACAGTTAGATCCCTGTGACAAAGGCAGTACTATGAAGCAGAACAAGCACCAAAAGACCCTTTTCAAAATGAACTCATAAGGGCTTCAAGGGTGTAGGCTTTAGAGCGCACAATAAACTCATAAGGGATGGCTGGGCGCTGGGGGAGGCTTCTGAATTTTCGCGCTGAGGCGTTGCTTGGGATTCCGCTTTGCCGTTTTGAAGAGTTTGGAGTCACGCCATTGATGACAGGAAGCCGAAGCAGATCAAATAAATCGGTGCCGAGGGTGCGGCCATGATAAGGGCACCTGTAACAGCATGGTTGGTGGTGCCAGCCTTGGAGGTGACTCCTACCCTGACTCAAGCCATTCGCGTTTGAGATGTGGCGCTGAAGGCTTCAGTTCAATGGTCCAAGAGGTTTCAAAAGCTTCCGGTTTGGTGCACAGGTGTAGACTATGCAGTTTCAGAGCATAGGGTTGTACAAATTAAACAATTACCCCGAAACGCTGTTCTAATTAGTCAGAGCCCCATATAAAACCCGTATAGAACCCTGGTACTTGAAGGATCATGGGACCTAGTAACTAGGGTTATAATTGGGGTAACTATACTTATAACCCCAATTAAGATACTTTCAGCCTTACTTACTAAGTCCATGATCCTCCGAGTGGTAGCTCTCAAAAAGTGAAGGTAGAACCCTTATAGTAGCCCTCAACCCCCTCAACCCCTAAACCCCTAAACCCTAAACCCTGAAGGTGCATTCCGAGGGCATGAGGTCCGAAATCCTGAGCCAAACTACGTGCCCTAAACAATCAATGTAGGAACCGAAGGCTAATGCTTGAAGGTTCATGGGTAGTTATAAGTGGAGATATCAGTCCCCTAATATGGGTTATAAATATTGTTACCTTACTTATAACCCAAGGCCACTATGTAGGAACCTGATTAAGAAACCCTTGGCCTGCATTAGGGCTCCTTTCAAGGGGTCTATAAGGGTTACAATAAGGGATCTATAAGGGATACTAAAATGATGTAGGAACCTGATTAAGAAAGCCTGGGTCTATAACCCCTAAAAGAGTAGGATTCAGATAAGGAACCCTAATAAAGGCCCAAGGCTTCTTAATCAGGTTCCTACATTACTTTAGTATCCCTTATAGATCCCTTATAGCAACACCCGATCGGATTCCACTTGCTAAGTGCCTTACCCTAAACCCATTCACGCTCGTACGGAACGTTCCTGTCGCCCCTACTATTGTAGGAACCGATTCAGGGACCTTGGGCCTTTACTAGGGCTCTTTACATGAATCCTACTCTTTTGGGGGTTATGGCCCCATGGTTTCTTAATCAGGTTCCTACATATTGGCCTTGGGTTATAAGTAAGGTAACTATAAAAAATAACCCGTATTAGGGGACTTATAACTCCACTTATAGCTACCCATGAACCTCCAAGTCTTAGCCTTCGGTTTCGGAAGGCGATGCTTCGCCCAGAACCGCGAAGTCAGCGTCCTGGAAGGACGGCAAACTTGGGGGGGGGGGGGGGGCTTTGGGGTTCTTAGGGTTTAGGGTTTAGGGTTTCTTAGTTCCCCAGTACCTAACCTTTACACTTGTTGGGTTCTGAAAGTTTAGTAGGAATCGGAAAGTTTAACCGGTTACCCCTGTGGCTTAATTGGGGTAGTAACGGATGCCTGTGTGCTTGCTTGCGAAGAGGAGGGGGGTGAGAGCATTAGTTGGGTTGCTAAGGCGCTTTAATTACTTGGAGGGGCAGGGGACTTAGTAAGGCGTTTATAAGTCGGGTTGCAATTAGGGTAACTCCATTTAGGGTTCCTATAACTCTACTTATATCCTACTTACTAAGTCCCATGCCCCTCCAAGTAGCGTTCCAAAATATGCCATGGAGCTTACAGAAATCCCCGTATAGGCCTTGTATTTCAAGCTACAGCCCTTCACAAAAAGAGGGCCCAAAGAGCGCTCAATCGACAGGTACTGACGTGGGAGCTCCGATGAAGACCCTGCCTCGGTAAGGCGCTGCACTTGGAGGATCATGGGACTTAGTAAGTAAGGTTTCCTTCAAAGGCTCCTTAAAGGGATCTATAGGTTTCCTTAAAGAGATCTTTGGGTTTGGGGTTTAGGGTCTAGTTCGAGGATCATGGGACTTAGTAAGCAAGGTTACAAGTATCTTAATTGGGGTTGCAAGTAGTTATAGGTAGAGTTCCCCTAATTATAATCCCAGTTTCCAAGTCCCGTGATCCTTAAGCAATCCCTCAGAACCTTTGCGACAGTGACTGTCAAGCTAATAGGCTTTAGGGTTTAGGGGTTTAGGGTTTTAGGGTTTAGGGGTTTAAGGGTTTAGGGGTTTTGGGTTTGGGGGTTAAGGGTTTACGGGTTTTGGGGTTTAGGATTTGGGGTTTAGGGGGTCGGGGTCTTGTAATCGGGTGCTGTAACAGTGACGTTGATTTGTATCTCAGGGCAGGACGTTCCTAGGCGGATTTGCGTTGAGGGTGGGGATTAAGGTGTTCATACTGCTGATGGACAAAACCCTGCATTACCCTTTATAAGGAATATACCATAGTTCCCATAGTTTAGAGTCCTTAGGGTCATGCAGGATTTATGTCCCTAAACCCTAAAACCCTATAGATCCCTTAAAGGAACCCCTATAAAGGTACCCTTATAGATCCCTTTAAAGGAACCCCAGGATTTTGTCCATCAACAGTAATGGGCTTCGAAGCTTAGATTGGAAGGTTTCTGCATGGGTTCTGCTCGCAAGGGTTGATATCGGTCCTTCCCAAGGCTGTCATGCGGTTCTGCAATGGTTCTTAGGAACGTGGGAGGATTTTGGTTACCCTTGTCTTTGGTGAGGCTTTTTTGGTGCAGGTCTGAGAAAAAGTTGTCATAGACTTGTGAGGGTCTTTAGCTCTGAGCCTCACCTCGCCCTTTATGTGAAGAATATCCGTTGAATGCTTGAAGTATGTGAATCTTCCTAGCATGGGTGAAGCAGTAGGATTTTCGATTGCAGGGTTGTGGGCTCTCCGGGTTGCTCGGAGCTTGCGGATGAAGGTTCCAGCATGTGCTTTGAAAGTAAAGGACCCTAAATAGTAGGATCTAGTAAGGGGCACCTCATTTTTGGGTCCTTATGAGAACGATCCTACCATTCAGGGTGCTAAAATTTGCATTGAATCACGGTTCTAGGGGCAGCGTGGTGTTGGGGCTTGCTGCTCTCGATCGCTTGGTTTCGGCTTTCGTCAGAATAGCAGGCCTTTCCCAACGTGCGCCCTTGCAAAACCCCTCTGACTTGAGCCCAAGAATTCGTCAACTGATATAGCCAACGGCCTCAAATCCACAGCATAGGCCTCGCAGCCTTAACACCCACGAAATTCAGCAGTCAGTCGTTTCACCCCCGGCAGCTTGGCCTGCAATGCTCCGCATCACTCAACTTTCCGGGGAGGAGCTAACGCGCCTTCCTCTCACGGAGCTCAGCGACGTGAAGGCCCTGAAGCAACGCTTGCACGAGCAGCACGGCCTGGCGCCACGCTTCAGGCAAAGGCTTCTTCACGAAGGCAACACTTTGGATGACGCCGTCAAGTTGGAAAGCGAGATGGACCTGCAGATCTTGATAGTGGCGTTCTCCGAGTCTTCGGGAGACCAGGGGCGAGAGCTGCGCTCAGCGGCCTGGGATGGCCGACTGGCCGAGGCACGGCGTGGACTAAAGACACATTGCCTGAAATGCTTAAACTCACGCATTGTGCCATGCCGCAAAAAACAAACAAGCCGTGAGACCACGGAACTCTGTCATTTCTGGGTCCTCGTAAGGAAGCCACCCACGTTTTCTCAAGCTCTCAGGTTGAAGCTCTGCTGCAGCTCCCCATGCACCCGGATGCTCCGGATGAGGATGAGGTACCGCCATTAACGTTGGCGTCTCAGAGCGGCACCGTGGAGGTCGTGCAGTTGCTCCTTGAGGCCGGTGCTGACAAGAATTGGCGCAACAGAGGGGGCGGTTTTCCACTCCTGGTTGCCGCAGACTTCGGTCATGCTCCCGTGGTGCAGCTGCTGTTGGAGGCAGGCGCTCAGAAGGATCTACGTGATCATCGGGGCATTACTGCGCTGATGCAGGCAACCAGGTGCGGGCATGCTCCAATCGTGCAGTTGCTTCTTCAGGCCGGTGCCGACACTGAAGTGCGTGATGTTGCTGGCGACACAGCACTGATATTCGCAGCATGTCGCGGGCATGCTCCAATCGTGCGGTTGCTGCTTGAGGCCGGCTGCCAGTTGGATGCGTGCGGCAAATGGGGCCGGACAGCGCTGATGCAGGCGCTTCTGGAGGCCGGTTGCCAGCTGGATGTTTGCGACAATCGGGGCAACACAGCGCTGATTGCAGCATGCAGCGGTTATGCTGAAGTCGTGTGGTTGCTGCTTCGTGCCGGTTGCCAGCTGGATACGAGCGACACTCGGGTCAGCACAGCGCTGATGGATGCTGCATCGGAAGATGATCATGCTGCACTCGTCCGGTTTCTCCTGGAAGCCGACGCGGCCACCCAAAAGGGCATCGTTCAGGACGGTGAACGTGACCGCAGTTCCAGTAGCAGAAGGCGCGGGCGTTGCACGAGAGGGCTAGCGTGGGAGGCGGTCGCGCTCGACGATGTAGGCGCGACGCGTATCGGCAAGGCCGCAAAGGGCAAGGCCAAAGGCAAAGGGAAAGGAAAGGACGACTCCACCGCCAAGGCCAAGGGCAAGGGCAAGAGCGGCAAGAGCAAGCAGACATTCGCTGTGACGGACAGAGGCCAAGGTACGGGCAAGAAGGGCAAAGAGAAAGGACGTGGCAACGGCGAAGGTGGCGAGAAAGAAAGCTGGCAAGATCCAAGGCGTGGCAAAGGCTATGCTCCTTCCGGAAGCGCGGGCAGAGGAAGAATGGCCCAGCAGTAGTTCGCCTTTTGTTCCAACTCATCAGAGGCATGTCTGAAAGTGAGCTCTTGGCTTTGGCCGAATGAGGGTTGGAGCAACATGACTTGTACATTTACGATATTGCCAGCACTTCTGCTTGTGTCGCGAGAATAGGGGAAGTTGCTAAACCTCCTAGCAAAGCACCAGCCGTCTACATGTTATTAGTAGCTGAGTAGGTAGCCTTTAACTTTTCGGGGTTGATATAGTCCCATATACCCTAGTTGCACAGGTCAACTTCTTTTGGGCTAGGATGCACACCCCCTAAGGCAAAGCAGCATCGTATACATGTCTTTGTCCCGCGGAAGCCACCGCTGCTTTGCGGCACGGGGGGGCAGCGAAGGTGCGATGGAAGTGCCACGTTTAGTTATGTCCCAGTGAGAACCTTTGGAGATCTGTTGACGCCGAAGGGTGTCTGCAGACTTGGGCTTGACTCCTAAGACTCTATGTGCCCATATGGTAGGAACTTAGGCCTAAAAGGGGTCCCTTTATATAGGTACGTTAAGGCCTAAGTACCTACTATATGAACCCTATATATGGGTACATGGAGCCTTTGGGGATATTCTCTCTAATAGAACCCTCATAGAACCCTTATAAAATTCGTTTCTGGTTCCCTTTAAAGGAGCCCTTAAAGGGTGCAGGGAGCCTTTGGTGGGATAGTCTCTCGAAGGCGTTCCGCGCATCGCTGTTTGCGAAGCCGAGAGAATCGAGAGGCGATGCCCAGGGGGTTCCTTTCTTTTCAGGTTCTGCACCGTAGAGCGTACTATA
Organism: Symbiodinium sp. CCMP2592; assembly: GCA_905221615.1. Lineage (NCBI taxonomy): Eukaryota > Dinophyceae > Suessiales > Symbiodiniaceae > Symbiodinium > Symbiodinium sp. CCMP2592. Next base: position 328,002 of record CAJNDT010004368.1, on the reverse strand, counting down.
GGGGCCTAAATACTATTTTGGGGTTCCTTAATATGTCTATAGTATAAAAGGCATTCTAATTATTAAGGCCCCTATATTGATACCACTTGAAGGCTCCTGGAATATTATGTGCTTGCGGCTTCAGGGTTCAGTCTGGGCGAGCGATTCTTCGCTTAAGACACGTGCAGTCCTGCTCATGTTTCTCCACCGTGAAAGCACTACTTACATCCTGTTGACAGCTGGAGCAGGGAGTTGCGACGAGGCATATCGTGCCAACAGAAACTTTTCAAGATACACTCATGCAAGGGATGGCTGGGTGTTGGCATGCTTCTGAGTTTTCGTGGTGAGGTTTTAAGCTGTGTTTCGAGACAGTTTCTCCGGCTTTGGAGTACAGCTTTTGCATACACTCGCGACAAGGATGACGACGAAAATATACCTGTATCCCCAAACACGACAAAATAGTAGCTTATGACCCCTTAATTAAGTTAGTGGATACCATTTCCATTTTCTAACCATGCCCACCCCCCTAGGCCACCCAAGACCCAAAACCATAACAACCTATACCTCAACCCTAAACTCACCGAAAGACCCATAGGAAAGACCCACCTGAAGACCCAAAACCATAACAACCTATACCTCAACTACCAAAAAGACCCACATAATAGAACCATTAGAAGAACCATAGGTAACCGCATAGAATAAACCACTCTAAACCCCATACACCAACACCCCCATAGAAAACCCGATAGTATCAACCCGAAACCCCTAACCCTGGAAAATGGAAATGGTCTTCTTAAACAATTTTACAATAATAGGAATAAGGTTCTGCGTTAAGGTCGAACCCACTAGTATGATTCCTGTAGCATAGCCTGAGCTACTTGTCTAAATTCCATTTTCAGCTTCAAATGAGCCTTCACTGGAGCATTTCTTCCTGCATCCATGTCTAAGCGGCCCATGAAAGCTGGCTTGGCATTTGCCTCCTCCTTTCTGGCACAAAAGGCATTATTCCAGCCTTTTCTTGCGGTCGCTCCTGGCTCCTGGTGCGTTCGCACACAGGGTCAGTCACGTTTCGCCGCGGGGCCAAGCAAAACAAACAGACGGACTCGGACTTGCGCATGCTCACCACGTTCCGGAGATGTTCGAGTTTCCAACAGTTGTGTAGTGAGGAAGACCGTACTCAGCTTCAGCGGACATGTGCAGCGTGGTTTGCAAGCAAATTTCGAGACAGTTTCAGCAGTCTCAGCGGGCGTGGATCACACTTGTGCAATTCGGGCAGATGGTCAGCTCGTCTGCTTTGGACGCAACAGCGAAGGACGCGTCATTGTTATCATTGATGGGAAGTGTGACGTCCCGGCAGATTTGGGACCAGTTTTGGCAGTCTCAGCGGGCAAATGGCATACTTGTGCAGTGCGGTCAGATGGTCAGCTCGTCTGCTTTGGGCTCAATGGTAAAGGGCAGTGTGACGTCCCAGCAGATTTGGGACCAGTTTTGGCAGTCGCAGCGCGCGATTCGCATACTTGTGCAATACGGTCAGATGGTCAGCTCGTCTGCTTTGGGCACAATGATGAAGGGCAGTGTGACGTCCCAGCAGATTTGGGACCAGTTTTGGTAGTCGCAGCGGGCGTTTGGCATACTTGTGCAATACGGTCAGATGGTCAGCTCGTCTGCTTTGGGCACAATGGTGCAGGGCAGTGTGACGTCCCAGCAGATTTAGGACCAGCTTTGGCGGTCTCAGCAGGCAATTCTCATACTTGTGCAATACGGCCAAATGGTCAGCTCGTCTGCTTTGGAAACAACCTTCATGGGCGGTGTGACGTCCCGGCAGATTTGGGACCAGTTTTGGCAGTCTCAGCGGGCAAATGGCATACTTGTGCAGTGCGCTCAGATGGTCAGCTCGTCTGCTTTGGGCACAATGATGCAGGGCAGTGTGACGTCCCAGCAGATTTGGGACCAGTTTTGGCAGTCGCAGCGGGCGATTGGCATACTTGCGCAGTGCGGTCAGATGGTCAGCTCGTCTGCTTTGGGCACAATGATGCAGGGCAGTGTGACGTCCCAGCAGATTTGGGACCAGTTTAGTGTAGTGGTTCGTCGTCATACTTGAGCGGCGCAGAGGCGGCAGATGGTCAGCTTGTCTGTTTTGGAGACAACCCGAATGGGAAGAGTCGTGTGCCCAACCGGTGCTCGAACAGGAAGTAGAGTGTGCGTACCCTCAAACCTTCAGCAGTTCAAATCTCAGATACTGCCTATTATTACCTTCAACCCTATAATAATTTTGCCCTAGCTTATTTTCAATATTTTCCATGGTGTAAATATTCTGTGACCAGTTGCTCACCCTCTCTTTTTCATTTGGTTTTCTCTTCCTAAATATCTTAACTTCATCTCCTACATTTAGTTCAGGATAAACGCGGTTCTTGTTGCCCTTCATCGTTAAATTTAGTTTCACTTTGAATTGATTACTGGGCTTTCGCGCTTCTTTTGGTGTAAATCCCGTGGCCGAGTGCTTCATTTGATTATTATAGGTCAATAATATTTCTAATATGTAGTCTGGCCATTGGATGTTTTGTTTTCCTTTCTTTTCATCTGCTTCAATCCTCTTATATAACATATCTTTAAAAGTGCGGATGGCTCTTTCACTAAAATTTGGGTGCGCCCTCGTTCTATGATGTTCTATGTTCTCGTCCTTCAAATACTTTTGTATTGCCTCCTTGTTCAATGCGCCTTCATCGTCCGTATAAATTATTTGAGGTTTCTTACCCATCTTATTTAAGCATTCAATGATTCCACTCGCTACGTCTCCTTCTTGCTTGCTTTTTATCGGCACTACATACATGAATTTATCAAAAACATCAATCATCAAAACACCTACCCTAAACTTTTGTTCATCCAAATCGTTTATAAAAAACAAATCCATCTGATACTCGTATGCGGAATGGGGGGCGATAAAACTGTTTTGGCCTACCGGCTTTCTTTTTTGTTCAACATTCTTTCTAAAAAACTCGTTTATATCTGCCATTGTTATGGTTTTGTCCTTCTCCCGTGCTTCGCTTAATGTCCTTTGTTTTGAACCATAACCCGCCCTATCAAAATATACATCATTGATAATTTTCTGTTTCTCACTCATATAAAATAAGTAACAAAAAATAATGATTTAATATAAATAATTAAATCATCATTTTAAACAGCATTGGGCATAATCACTTTGTATTCGTTCATATCGTATTTGGGAGCTCCGCGCTTCTTTCCGCTAGGTTTCTTCTCAGCAATGATTTCGTTAATTCGCGTGGGCGTCAAATCTTCTTCACTTAAACTATTCTCTGCTATGTATTCCTTAAGTTTCTTTTTTTGGTTGTGCCTTAAACTTGCTTCGCGCTTCTTCATCATAAACTGTTCGTCTTCTTTCCTCTTGTTATAATACAGCCTTTGATATAATGCCAGTTGTTGCTTAATCTCGTCCATTGTCATATCCTCGGGACTTTTGAAATGTGTCATATAACTATACTATATATTTATACTATTTCTTTAATTCAGTTTCTAAACATATAACGAAAATCTTTAGAAAAACTATTTAAAAAGAAATTTAATTTATATTGTAATTATATTGTATATGAGCAAAAATATTAAGCGTAACACGAGAGCACTACAAACAACCTACGACAACTACAAAAATCGCCTCACACAAGGCACCAGAGAAAAAATACAAAATCTAATTAATTTTTATGAAGACCGCAAAATAGCGCAATTCACCACCGCGGACAATTTAATCAGACAGTTTATAACAGCAAAAACCGACAAACAAAAAGCGAAAGCAAACACGGCATACGCCAAAATCCACGACAAACACCACGACAAAGAACCACTCGGGCAACGAATGCGGGAAGCAAAGAAGGAAAACAAAAAACGAAATAGCACCAGCATCTACTCTATAGATGTAATGTTTTACAAGCTAAAATTGGATAAAGACGATGCTATTAAAACCGCTTTTAAGGATGGCAAAGGCCGGCCGTTAATTTATTTTTGGAAAGAACCTAAAAGCGCAAATGTAACATCCACCAGATACATAGAGGACTTGGTGGGGAAACGAACTTTTAGATATGATGAGGACACTAAAGCTACATTTAATAAGTTAATGGATACTTTCAACACAGACCCAGTTTTAGAAGATGACCTATATCATACAGCGCAATATATGGAGTGTATTCAAATTAAAAGCCTTGAACGGGTAGATGGCGATACGGATTTCAAGCCAGAACAGGAGAAATTAACAAATACTGCTAATTTAAGTATGTATAACATCTACATTCAAACGCCTTTAGACCCCGAGTTTGAAACTTTTAAGGAAGCAATAAATGTAAAGCATTACAAAGAAAACGAGTATTGGTTTAACACCATAACCGATTGGTATAAGGATACACTAATGGGTGAAAAAAGAAGGGAGAAGAACAGATTAACAAAAGAAAGTATGTTAAAACTGATGAATAAAACCGAAGAGGATTTCAAAACGAACGGGGCATCAATACAGGATATGGTGCCGGTGTTTGAACACTACGGCATTCAAGTAAGGATATTTAACTCTTTCATAAAGCCGATTTTCAAATACTCACCGACTAAATACAACCACCATATCCCAACATTATACGCCCTAGTTAAGAATAATCATATCTACACAGCAAACGACAACCTACAAATGTTACGACAAATGGTGGCCATCTGCGAGAATCAAGATGTATCGGTTAAGGCTTCCCCAGATTATCATATTAACGAGAAAGACGAACCCACCGAATGTAAAATGATACAGTCATTAAATGACCTTAAGAAATTCAGAGAAAAAGACGATTATACGCTAATATATGATGGTAATGATTTAACCCATTTGTTTTACGAAAGCAAGATGGCAGGGTATGAACCGCAAATCCAGTTTAGTGGGTGTATCGTTTCGGATTTATATTTCAAATTCTACATTAAAAAGAAGAGCATAAGATACAGGATTAAAACCCAAAATCTAGTGACGAGCTCAGTGGATGGAACTATAACAGTAAGGACGGAACAGATTTACAACAATATGTCTAAAGCAATGTATGAATTCAATAAGGCATTATTTAACCCCTTACATAAATCCTATTACAACGAAACCGATATACAAATTCTTAAGGAATGCCGAACAATCCCGCCAGTGGGAGAAATAAATAAATTCTACAAGGTGTTTAACCAAAGAACCGAGAAATACGACAAATACGGGTTTATGCCTGAAACCACCACCGAAATAGATGTAAGAAAAGCTTACACCCACGCCTTCAACCAAATTACCGAAATTCCCGTCTTTAATCAGTTTGATATATGGAAGCATTTCAATTACAAAGCCCACGATTACAGTAAGTTTCACGAACTGACTTTGTTTTTAGTTAAACCTAAAGAACAAGCATTGTTTTTTAATAAGGCACACTGTTTAGTATATGGTAAGTTTCTAAAGCACTACGCTGATAAATGCGAAATCCTACATTATAAAGAGCCTTCTAGAGTGTATAAAGTGAATTACACAAAACTTATTAAACAACTATGGGCAACCGAGATATCAGACCATTATCCAGAAGATGCTAAAATCAAGAAGCTTATAGCAAATGTAAATTTCGGATTGTTAGAGAAGGGAACGAACAAAAAATCTAAAAGCTTTGCCTTTGACAGCTTAAGGGAGGCATTGTATTATCAGCAAGAAGTGGGAGGAAAAATTAATAAAATCACCGGATACGACGAAGACGACAAGGAATTGGACAGAAAATATTACTGCTTAACGGTGACCGATAGAGTGGCATTAAGAAACGGATATACTTACATAAAGGAGTTACTTCTACAAATCCATAATCATAAAATTCAAGAGGACTATACCAAAGTAGTAAATGGCGGTGTTGATGTATGGAGTGTTAAAACAGATGCCTTTGTAATTAGGCATGAGCACTTAAGCAAGGCGAAGAAAGCAATAACATTTAACAATAATATCGGAGGATGGCGACACGAAAAAGGTAAATCAATAATCCCACCGACAGAGCAACACAAAATGAAAGAAAACATACTAACCACTATACCACAATATACCAACGAAACACTAGAAATTAAAGACGAGTGGGACACCGAAAGCATAGCAAAACAAATAACTCAAAAGAGCCCACTTATCATAAGAAGTAAATACGCTGGTGGTGGCAAATCCCATATAGCGAAGCATTTCAGCAAGTTAGGTTATAAAACACTGTTTGTAGTCCCCCAGAACAGCTTATCGCAAAATATAGACGATGAAGCAATCACTACAAATAAGTTCTTTGCTATTCCAGTTGGCGATGGGGAGAAACTGCCAGAGTTTGACCATAGTAAATTTAATTGTATAGTGTTTGATGAGATTTATATGAATAGTTTATATATACTAAATAGAATACGAGAGTTCGTTAAACAACACCCCGATAAAATTATTATAGGAGCGGGAGACGTTAAACAACTGCCACCGATTGAAGACCTAACCAATACCAGAAAGCCCAATGAATACGCCGACGACTGTATCAACCAAATATTTAAATACACTATGATGCTTAAGATTTGTAAGAGGTTAGGGGCGAAAGACGACCCAAAAGCGAATGAGAACCGCAACACCTTAAACCGTATGTATGACGACATGTGGATAAACCGCATTCCTATAACCGACTTTGTAAGGAAATATTTTAAAACGACTGCCGACCTAATGGCATCCGAGAAGAACATAGCATATACCAACATAAGATGTAAATATGTATCCAACTACATAAGAAGCAACCTAGGTAAAACTGATAAATACGAAGTAGGGGAAACGCTTATATGTAGGAAGTATAAGAAGGTAGGAAATACGAAGTTTAATGTTAATTATCGGTTTAAAATAGTTAATATATCAGGCAATGTAGTTACATTAGAGAACATAAAATCAAAAGATAGATACACCACCGACATTTACACTTTAGATAATAATTTTAGATACGACTACTGCGCCACTTGCCATTCGGCACAAGGGGCATCAATCAAAGGAAAAATAACTATCCACGAGTGGGAGAAGTCGTATTTAGTAAGCCGTGAGTGGATATGGTGCGCCTTAACGAGAAGCACTGATTTTAATGATGTTTTGTTTTATGAGGGTGCTACTAACAATGGAGAGCTAAACGAAGAAAATCTACACCGATACTTAACAAATAAAATTAAGAATTATAAGTTACAGGATGAGGCGAAGAATAGAAAGATAGATGAGACTAAATATGTTGATACCGAATGGTTTATGAAGAGGTTAAACGGAAACTGCCAGAACTGCGGTTGTCGCTTTGAGTTTGATGTCCAGAATAGCTATTTAACGAATAACATAACTGCCCAGCGAAAAAATAATGAAGTCCCGCATAATAAAGACAACTGCGAGGCATGGTGTAAGCTTTGTAATTGCTCCGCGAAATAATTATCAAAATATGTTTTTAATAATTATTTCATCTACTGCCCTTCCTATTTTTTAGATTTTTCATTTACATCAGGGGGCGTTTCAGACCGACTTCTACTTGCTCCTCTTCTTAATAACCTAATAGCATCGTTGCTTCCACTTGCTCTTTCTTCGGGCGTGATACTTCTACTCCTGCTTGCTCCTCTCCTCATTGTTCCTTGTGTAGTTTGAAATACTTCTTCATCTACAGGTGGTTGAATATCTTCATCATCTTCATCTTCGTTTATCCAATTATAAGCGTCAATTGCCATTCCTATGCCTTGACCTATTCCTTGACCTGTATAATATATAACATTACCTCCCACTCTTGCCATTGTTGCTAAATCGTCTGCTATTGACATTCTGGTTCTGTATCTTACATCATCCATACTTTCCCCTGTTGAAACACTGGTCTGCCGTTGTTGTTCTTGACGACTTTCTCTTTCCGTTGAAGTTCTTATGCTTCTATTGGAGGTAGCACTTGAATAATTGCTATTATCATCAAAAACATCAGTTTGTGTTGCTTTGTTTGGGTTTCTTATATCATACCTACTTAAATCAAACTCATCAAAATCAACATTTTCTAACAGAATTCCTTGTTGTGTTCTTCTTTCCCTTTCGGGTAGTATTCTTAATATTCTTGTTTTTGCTTCTCTTAACATTTCTTCATAAGTTGGTTTCAATCTTAACATTGATAATTATTTTCTATAAGAAAATAATTATTAATATTAAAAGTTAACTACATTAATTTTTAACATTATATTTATACTATGATTATAATTTATAACAAACTCATAATGGCATTTTGAGCACCTGCGATTAAGGCATCCTTTGCGACTTCTTTACCTGCTTTTAATAAAGAACTTCCTGCGCTTTCAAATGCCTTTCGTATTACTCCTTTACCTTTTCCTTTCTTCATCTGTCTCCAGTCTTCCATCCTTTTTTGTAAGAGCTGGTCATTTACTTCATCCGTCCATTTACCCGTTTGTATCAATCTTTCAACATAATTTATTAAATAATCCTTTTTAGTCGGTGATTTTCCTTTACCTTTGATTTTAAGTTTGTCCATCTCTTCTTCTTGTTCTTCTGTTAGTTTTATTCCTCTTAAATGTAACTGGTATAGTATGTCATCTACTGAAACATCTTTGTTTTTCCATCTATCAATATTTTCATTATAATCTATTGTTTCCTTGTGTTTTCTGCTTTGTGGAGGCACTTGCGTTTCATCATCATCATCTGAAGTTTTATGAAAAGCATTTCTAAAAAGGTTTCGTGCTTCTTCCATTGCTTCTTCTCTTTCTGGGGTATCCTGATTAGTTGTTTTCAGTTTTTGATTTATAGCTTCAAAAGTTTCTTTTTCTTCATTGTTTAGTCTTCCCATGCTATCGGCTATTTTGAACATAGTCATTAAAGTATCCCTTTTCATAAGTGTCGGATTAATGCTTGACCAATCATTTAAGTTCATTTTATTTAAGTCAAATTTAATACCAGCTTTTACAGATTGGTTCATTTTTAAACCATCTAATATTTCCATTATCTGCTGTGTTTCATCATCGTCACGGCTTTGCCCTGAGGATGCTAAAGCATCCTCTTCTTCTTCTTCCTCTTCCTCTTTTTCTGCTACTTCGGTAGGTGTTTCTAAAGGTGGTAAATCTTCATCTTCTTCATCTGTTGCCATTGAATGAATAGGAACACCCGCGGGTAAAGATTGACTCGTAGCAACGCTTAAATCACTTCTTGCTGATGATGATGATGCTTGTTGTGCTTCTCGTTGTCTCCTTTCTCCTGCTTCTAATTCTGCCCTTATTCTATTAATTTGCTCTGCTGTCATTCTATAATCATCGCTGTCTGGCGTTTCAAATCCATCGGCATTATAAGCACCCACTGGAGTTAAACCACCATAACTTAAAATGCCCATTGACGAACCGGTTGCTATTGCCGTTTGTCTTAACTGTGTTTGTCTCATTTCGTTTTTTACTTTGTCTTCTTCCTGTTTCTTCAATCCTAGAAAATCAAGATTATCAAATTGACTACCAAATTGATTATTTCTAAATAATGTTGCCCTTCTATCAATTACTTTATCTATAGGTGGTCGGTTTTCTTTGTCTTGTTCATTAATCATTCCTATCATTTCATCGTAGGTCGGTCTCAATTGTAATTCTGCCTTCAATGTTTTAATCATATAATATAAATTAGATTATTTCCGCCATTATATCTTTTAATTCTTTTTGTTTTTTAAATAGTTCTTCCTTTTTTCTTACTGGCATCATCGGTCTCTCTAACTGGCGATTGACATCGTCTAGTTCTCCCTGATAAAGTGATTTTTTCTGATGTTGTAACCAATCGTTACGAAGTCTAATATTTTTGCCTCTGTTCTCTGCCTCTTCTATTCTTAATTTCATGTCTTCTAAATACTTTTTTCTACTTGCTACTCCTATCGTTTCTTCTAAATCATAATATTGTTGAACCTGTGGCATTCTTCTAAATTCTGGTTTGCTTTTATACATACTCATTATTAATATTAATTTAGATAATAATTAATATTAACAATAATTAAAACATACTTGATTTAAATTTGTTAATCTTTTCCTGTTTCTCTTGTTGTCTTAACCTTCTCATTTCATTATATGGCTGTTGTAGTAATTCTGTTGCGGTCGGTTGTTTCGGGGGTGGTGCTTCCATTCTTACGGGACGCTCGGCAGAGCCTCGCGAGCATTCGCGACGTTGTTTTGTTTTCACTTCAATAGGTTCGTGTAGCGTAGCGGAACTACACGAAACTTCGTGTTCAGAATAAGTAACCACTTCATTTTTAGTTTCGTTGGAAGCGTATTTTTTCCTCATTTCCTCTTCTATTTCTTTTCTTAACTTTTGTTCAATCTTTGACCCGTAACTCGCCTTTTGCTTATTTACTGGTAATGTTTCGGTTGGTTGTCCCTTACAATAATGGGGGTGAGTGTTTTTTAAACTCTTTGGTAACATTTTTTTCCCACAATCATTACACTCTACTAACTCTACTACCTTAACTGTTCTCGCCAGTTTCTTCGGCGTTGCTTTTGCTTTTGCTATTGGTTTTGTTGCTTCAGTTTCTTCTTTAGGTTCTTCTTTAGTTTCTTCTTTGATTTGTTCAGTAGGTTGTTCTTCATTGGTTGTTTCAATTATTTCATTTTCTACTACTTCTGGCACTTCTTCATTTTTAACCTCATTAACTTCTTCACTACTCATTATTAATATAGTCTAGATTTTTCTAATTAGATATTTATTAACCCCTAAAAAATGTAAGAGCAAAGGATATATCCACCCCATTTAAATTAATATTTTGGTTAAGATGGTCGCTTAATCTGATATTCAACCTACGAAGCATTTTATTACTAACATCAATATAATCAAAACTACTTAACTCATTATCATTAATTATTCCTAAATAGGGGACTGTTACATTTATCTTCTTTATTATTGATGAATTACCCGCCACTGTCAATTGGTTAAAGTTGCTAATTTCATTACAATGTAAATATAAGCTCTTTACGGGTGTCAAATCAATAAAGCCTGTTATGTAAGGCACTACATTAGTTGAAGCATCACCTGAAGTTGTATAAACACCTAAAACTTTGTTTATTGATTTTAAGTTGTTAGCATCAACTGTTTCAACAAATCTTTCACCGTTATCTACAAGAACATCAAAATCAGTTAAAACAGTATATATTACCTCGGGATAATTACTTTGTATTTGAATTTTGTTTGAACCTGCTAAATAAGATACTGAAAAGGAATTCGTCCTACTTCCACTATCAAGCGTATTCAATGATGTTTCTAGTTGGGTGGCTAATTCAGTTGCTGTATAGTTACCAACTGGGATTATGAGTTTTCTATAAGTAATTCCGGATGGTGTTTCAGGTGGTAAAATCCCTTTCATTACATAAAAGTTATTATTGTTTTCATTTATTGAATACCAAGAATGGGGAACGCTTACCTCGTGTATTTGACATAACATATTATCTTCTAGTTGAACCGTTTCAGGTAAATCAATCGTGAAATCGGATGAAGTCCCGCTTACTTTGTATGAACTATCAATATATACCTTCTTAAACTTTAGCATTATTAATTAGTTTGATAAAAATAATTTTATAAGTTTATTATATGTATAAACATAAACGGAAGGGCGAAGAAGAACCATATGAAGCACCTAACAACAAAAACAAAGTTGTGGATGATGTTAAGGAAGAATTAGCAGGTCGTGAAGATTTCCTTACAGACACCCAAGGTTTAAGATTAGCGTATGAAAGTCCCAACAGGATGTATAGAAACGGTAGTATTTTATACATTGCTGGAACAAAAGACCCAATTGATTTTTATGACGACTTAAAACTGCCTTTTTATCAAACGAGAAACACAAAAAGATATAAAGATGTTGATAAATTTATTCAAGACGAGGCGATTGAAATTGACGGTAAAAAGCATTACGGCGTTACAGATATAATAAGCCATAGCTTAGGCTCGGCGGTAGGACAACAAATAAATAATGATTATGGTAATATTTTTAGAAGTAGAAGTTATGGTTCGCCTTTTGTTTCAAGTCAAAGACCAGAAGATACGGGGACAAACTTGAGAATACGAAAGTCGGGCGACCCCGTTAGTATGTTTGATAGTGGCAGTATAACATTAAATAGAGGAACATTGGACGCCTCGCCAGAGGCTCGCGTGCTACGCGACCCTTTACAAAATCATTCTTATCAAGATATAGGCAACGTTCACAATAAAGCAGGTAATTTACCAATAACAACCGAAGAGTTTATGGAACAGTTTAATTAAAATATATGTATTATTAATAATGTTTCATCCAAAAGCAACAACATATGAACAAATGGAGAAACCAAAAAAGGAGAAGAAGTTTAAACAAAACAGTTATGAAGAAATCAGAAAATTAGTTGAAGATGGCGGAGAGATGAGACTGAAAGAGACCATCAATACAAATAAAGACAATAACAAAAATGCTAGTAAAATTAAGTTTAATTTATTTGATTAAAATTATTATAGAAATAATTATTATCTAGTATTGTTTATATAATATGGAGACGTTCGCACCAGAAGATATTCTTATTGGTAACTTAAGTTTCAAATTGAATAAAGGTTCAAGTTACATAACAGATAGAAGAAGCGTATCCTTCTTTCCTACAACTTCTAACGTGTATAAACCATCATCGGGGGCAAGGGTAATCAAATTTACTTTAAACGGTGAAGATAACAGTTGGTTAGACCCTCAAAGTGTAAGAATATTTTTTACTTTGAATAATAAAGATGGAGCAAATTTTAGAAAAGTTCGTCCTTTATCATCTCCTTATTCCTTTTTCAGACGAATGCGAATTATTGCTGGTAGTCAAGTTGTAGAAGATTTTGACAGTTACAATCGTGTTCATCATATGTTTTCCAAGTTAATGTCACAGGGAGCAAGACGAGATGAAGCAAATGAAGGATTCGGTTATAGATACGATGATGAATTACTAACATTGGTAAATAATGCGGGTAATACCGCTTTAACTTATGAAGTCAATGCCGCTAACTGTCAGGGTTTCTATAGTGAAATGACAGTCGGATTTAAACCCTTATGTGGTCTATTTTCTCAATTTAAGTATTTACCTCTAAATACATGGGTAATTTAACGATTGAATTAGAACTGGTGACAAATGCCATTGATTGTATCATTAACCCTAATGATTATGATGACAGCGATACAGGTATTGATGCTGGTATTCGTAATCGTTTTACATTAGCAGTAGCAGGTGATGTAGGAAAAGCAACAAATACTTCTATTGATTGGGAAATTTCTAACCCTCGTGTAGTATGTGATGTTTGCTCCCTCGATAATAATCTAAATAATGAATATGTTAAACATCTTTTAGAAGGAAAAGGACTACCAATAACATATACAACTTACATTACTCAATCGCAAACCGTTAAAGGTTCAACTGATTTTAGCGTTCCAGTTATTCGTTCCGTATCTAAACTTGTTGCTTCGTTTGTCACCTTTTATAAAGCGGGAGACCCAAGCACGGGTTACGAATACTGTGACAAAGAATTTTGTAGATTTTATCACCCTCATCAAAACCATGAACCATTAGACGCAGGTATTTATGACAAAGACAAAGATTTAGAGTTTCAAATTCAATTAGGTTCAAAATTGTATCCAGAATACCCTTGTAATTCTATTACTCAATGCTTTTATCATTTACGAAAAGCGCTTAATTTACCAATGTTTCATCAACACAGTATGAATATTAATTTTAAACAGTATCGCGACCGTCAGTTTATTTTTGCCTTCTCATTTGAAAAAGTGCCAGATAGTAGTTATACAGGTATTAATACCCGCGCAGGTCAGCAAATGTTATTAAGAGTAAAACCAGCAGGAGCAACAATACCCGCCACCGAAATGCCAGATACGCTTTATATCACGATGCTTTCAGAACAGATACTGGAAATTAAGGATTTAGGTTTAAAAGTGCTTGATTAGTTAATTAATCATTGTTAAATTAATTATCTAAATTAAATTAATAATGCCCTTAACATTGAATAATACAAACACTTTAACAGCAGATAATATTGTAATAGGTGGGACTGATTTATCGCTTATATACGCTACAAAGAATGAAATAGGAAACACTGCTCAAATAACCGCCAACACAGACGACATAGCAATATTGAACACAAAACAATTACAAAACTTCAATAATATTAATGCTATAAATGATGACTTAACTAATAATTATCAAACTAACACGGTTTTAGCAACTAATTTTTACAATAAAACGGAGATTGATTCAACATTTACTAATTACTATACAACAACGCAGATAGATACAAATTTATCATCTAACTATCAAAATAACACATTATTAGCAACCAATTTTTGTAATAAAGGGGAGGTAGATACATTGATAGCAGGAGCTGGGGGTGGTGGAGGTTATACCGATACAGAAATTGATAATCTACTAGCGTTAAGAGTTCCATTAAGTGATTTTACTGATAGATTTAACAGGGTTGAGCTGTAAGGTTTTTTAGGGGAAGTGGTGAAACCGTTTTCGTGTGAGCTGATTAACTGCATTTGCTAAAACAGCTTGCCTCCACCTGCCGGTCGTTTATCTTTTTTGCTAAAACAGCTTGGGTCCACCTGCCGGTCGTTTATCTTTTTGGTTCAGCCGTTCTATTAAGTGAGGGAGGCTGGGGGCCCCAGTCCTCCTCACTTAACGGGACGGTCGTAAAGGGCAGGATCCATACATAGGGAGGGGGGGGGGGGGGGCAGGGCGGCACGTAAATCCTCACTTGGGTATTAAAACCTTAAGGCCCCAATAGCCCACATATCTCAACAACCCTTACTACCAACAGCCCGCCGGTTGTAATTAATGCTTGTACCCCCAAACTCAAAGCCTAAAATAAATAACACAGAAGATGAAAACCATTAACCTTCAAGCCCTGCCGGTCGAGAAGATCATCCTGACGCCATGGGCCGGATGCCCCAGTATGGGGTTTGGGGTTTAAGTTAGGCTAGTGGTTCAGGGTGTTTTAGTGTGGTCGGTCGAGTGATTTTTTGCGTTGTTTGGATCGGGTGTGGGTTAAAGGATGTGGTTTCGGATTTGCTGGTAAGGTTGGAGTTTGCATTTGCTTCGGATTATTTAGGATTGGGTTTTTTAGGTCGGTCGGCACCCTGAACCCTAAGGCCCTAAGCCCTAAGTCCTCAAACCCCCCTCGTCGGTCACGTTCGTGATGCAGCAGCTGGCCGGTCGACTTCGGTCCCGGTGCTGCTGTTGCTGAGTTGAGCTTGCCGGTCGACTTCGGTCCCGGTGCACTCCTGGGCTTGCCGGTCGACTTCGGTCCCGGTACTCAGGCATGGCACAGAGCTCGCTGTGTGACTCCGGTCCGCAGTGCTTTGTGCCACATCGCTTGCCGGTCGACTTCGGTCCCGGTGCACTCCTGAGCTCGCCGGTCGACTTCGGTCCCGGTACTCAGGCATGGCACAGAGCTCGCTGTGTGACTCCGGTCCGCAGTGCTTTGTGCCACATCGCTTGCCGGTCGACTTCGGTCCCGGTGCACTCCTGAGCTCGCCGGTCGACTTCGGTCCCGGCGCTCAGGCACGACACAGGGCTAGCTGTGGGACCCCGGTCCACGGCGCCCTGTGTCACATCGCTTGCCGGTCAACTTCGGTTCCGGTGCACTCCTGAGCTCGCCGGTCGACTTCGGTCCCGGCGCTCAGGCACGACACAGGGCTAGCTGCGGGACCCCGGTCCACGGCGCCCTGTGTCACATCGCTTGCCGGTCGACTTCGGTCCCGGTGCACTCCTGAGCTCGCCGGTCGACTTAGGTCCCGGCACTCAGGCAGGACACAGGGCTAGCTGTGGGACCCGGGTCCATGGCGCCCTGTGTCACATCGCTTGCCGGTCGACTTCGGTCCCGGTGTGTTTGTGCAGGGCCTGCAGGACGCGGATTTTTGCCGGTCGACTTCACGTCTGCAAACCACCGCCTGAGGCCTGACCTATGGTTGGTCACGTGTCTTGTCGGTCGCGACGAGGGTGGCTTGCTGGACCCTCAGTTGCAATGTGCAGCCGCAAGACAGAAAGCTCTGCTCGCCCAGGCCACCATCAATCGAGCACGGTTTGTCTGTGTGGCTCTGAGATTTTGGGGGCAGCCGGTCAGTCGAGCCGATGATGCACAGACAGACACAGGCCCATTTTGTCGTCTTCTGCCTGCCGGTCCAAGCTTGGCCCTAAGTCATAGGTTGTCCCTTCTTCACATTCCAGATACCAGATGTAAGCTCGTGCAGGGCTCCTTGCTGGAGGAGGACATTGACTGCTGGGGGCTGAGGTTTCGAGTCACCCAGTTGTGTGACTCCTGACCTCTCTTAGTCTTGCAGGCGCTTCTCATCGCCTAGCCGGTCGATGCTGGGGCCTAAGGTAATAGGTTGGCCGGTGAGTTCCAGATGTAAGCTTGGGCAGGCCTTCGCCGGTCCGGGAGGTGAGCTGGGGGCTGAGCTTTGGAGTCATGATTATATTTGAAGCATACATCGATTCAAGGCATCCTTCTTTCCTGGTGCTGGCCGTGCTACTCCCAGATTTGATCGAGCTGACTGTTTCAGTCAGTTCGATCACATCTGGGAGCAGCATTCCTCGGTGCTTTTATTGCCTGTCGACGCTGGGACCTGAGGTCATCCTTGGCCCACTAGTTCGGGATGCTAGCTCGTGCATATTCTCGCCCAGGTTCAGTGATTTTTTCTGGCCGAGTTGCCGGTCGGTGCAGGAGCTGAGCACAAAGATGCTTTCAAGTTTGTGACTGTCGGCTTTATGTCCTTCAGGTGCTGGAGGGAGCATCTCGCATCTCGTGATGCGCCGGTCGTCGACAACGTACCGGCTCAGGACTCTGTGCTTTGCAAGTGAAGTGCTCCGCAGCTTTACTCGCAATTGCCGGTCACCAGCCACTTCTGTCAAGTGTGCTGAACACATGGTTGGCAGCCAGGCGACATGAACATAACGTCGGTCAGCATTGAAGTGTGTGTTGTGTTTCACATTATAAACAGTAGTGCCCTCCATTCACGTGTTGGTCGCCATGGCAGATGCCGATGAAGAGGATAGGCAGAACAAGGACAAGAAGGGCGACGCCAAGGCCAGGGACAAGAAGACGGTCGACAGGCACAAGAAGGACAAGAAGGGTGACAAGGAGGCCAAGGACGAGAAGACGGTCGCAAAAAAATCCAGGAAACAGGTCAGGGAGGAGAAGAAGAAGAGATCAGCCGAGGCGGTCGCAGAGCTCCTGACTGAGGTGTCTGAGGAGGGCGATACCGAGTCGGTCGGCAAGGCGGATGTTGAGCCGGCTGAGCCTGCAAGTGGCAGTGCTGCTGATCAGCCGGTCGCTGAGCCTGCAAGTGGCAGTGCTGATCAGCCGGTCAAAAAGAAAGGCAGCAAGTTCCAGACGCCTGACCCCAATGTCGCTTGGCTAAACTAGCTTGTCGGTCGATTCCAGCTGACTGACAGACTGTGTCGTGTCTGTGCAACTAAGAGCCGGTCCCAGCAGAAGAAGCGGACCTTCATGGAGTTTTGCTTCGAGAAGAAGAATAACAGGAAAACCACGAAGCCGGTCGATGATGGCGAGGCTTGGCTTGCAATACCACATGTTGTCATCAGGTGCAGTTGAGGTGCAGTTCAGGTGCAGTTCAGGTGCAGTTCAGGTTTCGAGATTGTATACATTGGTGCTGTTCAGGTGCAGGTCAGGTGCAGTTCGGGTGCAGTTCAGCTGTGTATATCTTATGTTGTGTGTGTCAAGATGTTGATTTGTGCAGGAACGACGTGGCCATGGCGGCTTTATGCCTTCTATGCCTTCTATGCCTTCTATGCCGCCGGTCCGCCCGGCGTCGTCACTGCCGCCTCTCCTTCCGCCTCCACTTCCGCCGTTGCCACCTTTGCCATTGCCCTTCCCGTCGGTCCCTCCGCTTACGCCTATTCCTCAGCCTCAGCCGCCGGTCGATGCTTCTGGAACAGTGCAGATGGCCCATTCAGATCTTCGGCTGATTTATTATTTAGTTGGTTGACTGACTGATTATCCTTGACCTGAAGACCTGTTTGTATGATTGGCCGGTCGAGAACAACCGAGATCTCAGACCTGCTCAAGAAGCAGGAGTCGTTGCAGGATCAGCTGGTCGCATGGAAACAGATCAGCTTTCATTGGAAGGAGGCAGTACCTTTCACAGCAGCTATCATAGTGTCAGCTGTGTTGGGCATTGGGTGAACTTGGAATTGATAACGGTCGGTGCTGTGCCACTTGGCCCAAGGCATATGGTCGGTCGCCGATGTGGCAGGCAGAGAATGTGGAGAGTCGACTGACTGGCGGTCCTGGTGCCACTTGTCTGTGTGAGGTGTCATTTGTAATGCTTCCGTCGGTCATATACGAAGTCCAAGGTTGAGCCACCTGCCCGTCATCAAGGAGTCGCTGCTCAACGTTCCACCAGTCCACTGCCTGGTGCTCAACGTCCCGCCGGTCCGGCGCAGCCGTTCAGTCCTGCAAGGCCCAATCCAGCCGCTGTGCAGCAGCAGCAGCCTCGGCCGGTCAGTGCGCAGCAGCAGCCTCCCATGATGGCCCCTGCGCAGCAGCAGCAGCAGCAGCCTCGGCCGGTCAGTGCGCAGCAGCAGCCTCCCATGATGACCCCTGCGCAGCAGCAGCAGCCTCGGCCGGTCAGTGCGCAGCAGCAGCCTCCCATGACGGTCCCTGCGCAGCAGCAGCCTCCCATGACGGTCCCTGTGCAGCTCCAGCGGCCGGTCGGTCATCCACAAAGCTTTGGCCCTGCCAATATTCCTCCAACACCTGGCCGCCCACAGCGGTAGTGAGTGGTGGGCCGGTCGACTGAACTGGTTTCCAGGATGCCCTCAGGTCCCTCCTCTAGGCGCTGAGGAATTTCCTCGCCGCCTCGAGGAAGGATTTCAGTGATCCGGGCCGGTCATCTGAAAAAGACGAGCTCGCGTATTATGTACTGCATCCTGACAAACATAGTAGGTTGCTGAGTTGGGATTGCATTGCTTCACCTGCGAGGACAGTGTGCTTCCTCCTTTGGCCATGTTTGCCTTGCCCTTGGACGTCGTGAACAAGTGCAGATTCCAGGATTCCAGCCCATGTAGTCACACAAGTGAGGTCGGTCGCTTGTCGTGGCCTTCCTTGACCAGGCCATTGTAGCATTAAGCGGCAGAAGAGTTCTGTTGTCTTGCTGCTGGAGGTTTGCAGACAGCCGTGCCGTGGGCCTGGATGAGGCCCAGGAGGCCGGGCTCTGCAGCACACGTGTCCACTGGTCGGTCGGCAAGTTCTTGGCTGGCTAGTACCGATCTTCTGCCGCAACAAGGCTCAACAGTACCGAGCATGTGTCCACGGCATGTAAGGACATGTCTCACAGTCACAGTCACAGCGAAGCAAAAGCACGACGGTCATGAATGTCTCCAGCAATGTTTCGAAACATGAAGTGGGTACTTGAGCATCATACCTCCTGCGGACGATCATGACTCTGCCCACGGACGGTCGAGGTGGGTTCGTTTGATTGTTGAGAGAAGAGTTTAGCTGCTATGATTCTGCGGCCGAGGCCAGCCGGTCATTACTGGGCCTACAGAGCCCCCGACTCCAGCATCGACGCCGGTCTCCTTCACTCCTCCAGGGACCTGGACTCCAGATCCGCAAGGTCCCATCCTCCAAACCATCACACACGACCTTGACATGATTGACCCTGCAGGAGTTGCTCAGCCGGTCCATCCTGCCACGCCTCGAGAGCCTGCCACGCCTGAAGGTGTTGCCACGCCATCACACACGACCTTGACATGATTGACCCTGCAGGAGTTGCTCAGCCGGTCCATCCTGCCACGCCTCGAGAGCCTGCTACGCCTGAAGAAGGTGTTGCCACGCCGGTTCAAGCATACAATTTGTGTCTGATATGTTTCATGCACAGGTGCCGGTCAGACCCAGACTCTTGGAAGGCCGCCAAGAAGTAGAGGCAGGTGGCAAAGTTGAGTCTTAATATAGGCTGGACCGAGCCGAGTCTGTTGCTAAGTCTGGGGGGCCAAAGACGACCCTGAGGAGCGACGACGCCTTCCCGGCTTTTGAACCCCATCCGAGAAGGCCGAGGCAGGTCTAGCTATTGTTTTGACTTGCCTGGTTGTGCCTGTTTGCTGCTGGTGTTTGTTGTTGGGGGGCTGGGCTGATGTCGAGGAGCCGAGGCTGATGATGAAGCTGCCGGTCCTGAGTACTTTGATCCTCACGCCGGTCTAGAGACAGCCTCGTTGCGCAGCGTTGCCACCATCGACAGCTTCGACTCCGCCAAGGTGCCGGTCAGAGAGCCGAGGGTGGGGGATTCACAGAAGGTCGAAAGGACCGCCGCCAGGATGGGGTGCTACCCCAATGACCCCCTTCCCGGCGGTCGCAGCTCCTCTTCGTCCGGGCCCTCACATGCCGGTCGAACAGGTGACGGAGACGGAGGCAAAGCCGGGCAGAAAGGCGGAAAAGGCGAACCTGCTGCCGGTCGTGGTGATGGCGGAAAAGGCGAACCTGCTGCCGGTCGTGGTGATGGCGGAAAAGGCGCCAAAGGCGGTGATGGCGGAAAAGGTGCCAAAGGTGATGCCGGTCGCCCCTGGCCATGGGAACGTCGCGCGCCGCGCAACATTCAGGCCGACGCAGCACATGAAAGCCGGTCGTTCCCGCCACTTTCCCCGGAAGGCTCGGATTCTGACAAAGTCACATGAGTGTCGGAGTGTCTGTCGGTCACAAGTTTAAGTGTTAAGTGAACTAGTAAAGTGGTGTTCTGAATTTTCTGTTGCCCCCTGCAGTCGAGCGGCAGCTGCTGCAGCACTTCCTCTCCAAGATGCCGGTCGCATGTCGGCCTGACTACCCCGAGAACCCCGACAACGACGATGCTCGGCCGTCGAATGACCCTGGCCCGCCGGTCGCAGGAACAACAGGACTTCGAGAAGTCCAAACGAAGGTCCTAGCGAGCTCCCCAGCTGTGTTCATGGTCCTCCGACACCTGGCTGTGGACTGGGCCAGCTGGGCCGAGCCTTGACTAATCTGGCGTGTGTTCATTCATTGCCGGTCGAGCTATTGAGTCTGTGTGCATGTGTTCAGTCATTGCCGGTCGAGCTCTCGAGTCTGTGTGCAGCCAAGAACATGTGTGCTCTGATGGAGACAGAGCACAGCGCCGGTCGGGTGTACGCCCTCATGATCGTCTTCCGGTTGTGCCGCCACGCTTTGTCGTGGGATATGGCGGTCCCACCGATCTGGCAGCTTGCCTGCAATGTGGTGAGTTGATTTGAAATGAAGCTCTTGGTGTCAGTGTGCCGGTCTGATTGATTCAGTCAGGTGGTCGCCCGACCGTGTCATCGCGGCTAACACCCGCGAAAAGATGCATCTCTTGATGCGTGATGTGGAGTGGCGGCTGGGCGACAACGCGAGCCGGTCGTACTACCACAGTAGACACGGCCAAGACAGCACGTCGGTCGGCGATATCTTCTTCCAGTCCGAGCGTTGCCGGCAGGAGGCCGGACTGAATGGGTTCAGATCAATAACGAAACATTCTGCCAGTGTGTCAGGCTCAGGCAGCCAGACGCCGGTCGGCCAGCCAGGGGCCACCTCCGCGTCGGGATCCACGTCCGCATCCGGACCCTCCCCAGGCTTGACATTCTGTCATTGTGTTGTGTGGTTGTTTGCAGGAGTGTATCATAATCACTTGTCCTGCCAGGCAAGCACATTGCCGACGGTCCGGCAGAGCGGGGAAGACATCATTGCAGCGATGTTACGGGTCCACCAAGAGCAAATGAGCAGACCACCTGCCGGTCAGGCCCCGCCCGTACCCAAAGCGTCGTTTGCCGGCAAATAACAAACTCATCTTTAAAATTATTTTAGATATAATATTTATAACTCTGCTGGCTGCTTCTATTAATATCATGCGAGCATGTGCATTTTATCAATTTGCTACGTCCAGCCAAGCCAAGGGGCCCACCAGATCCGCCGGCCAGCGACGACGGATCCACAGCAACTCGTCAATCACAGATCAAGTCGTTTTGTTATGTGTGGTGTGCGCATTCTCACAATGCCAGGAGCAAGGCGGTGCTGACGGTAGCAGGGGAGGCAACCAAGCTCCGCAGCAGGACTCATGATCAATTCACCGTCAGTTGGTTTCAATCACACACAAATCCTGGATTGCATCGAAGGACAGCTCGGGCCCAGGCGACGGTCCTGCTTCACAACAGGACTCATGCGTGATTAATGCTCCTTGTGATGTGCCACAGAATTTCAGACTGGATTGCACCGAAGGATGGAAGCTGGGGCCAAGGCGACGGTCAGGCTACGCAGCAGGACACGTGAATGTGCTTGTGTGGCAAAGAAATGAATGCACAGTGTATTGAACCACAGGACGGAACCTGGGGAAGCATGGCCTGGGGACAAAGCGGCGGTCAGGCTTCGTGGCAGGACTTCTCAAGAGTTCTTTTTGAGACAACTCCACCCAATCCGAGGACGCAACCTGGGATTCCTGGGGCCAAGGCGACGGTCAGCCATCGCAGCAGGACTCGTTCAGGTTTCTTTTGAACACTCACTAAATTTCACAGTGGATCATTGCATTGCATCGAAGGATGCAAGCTGGGGACGAGGTGACGGTCGGGCTTCGGCTCGAAGCTGGGGATACTTCAACAATCAGGCTTCGCAGCAGGACCCATGAACGTGCCTTTATATTGACTCATTGAACCGTAGGACCAAACGTGGGGAAGCATGGCCTGGGGGCAAGGCGCCGGTCAGGCTTCGTGGCAGGACTTCTCAAGAGTTCTTTTTCAGACAACTCCATCCAATCCAAGGACTCAACCTGGGATGCCTGGGGCCAAGGCGACGGTCAGCCATCACAGCAGGACTCGTTCAGGATTCCTTTGTCACTTTTGTCACTAGTGGATAACTGATAGCTTCGAATCGAAGGATCCAAGCTGGGGACAAGGTGATGGTCAGGCTACGCAGCAGGACTTGCAACCATGTCTTTCTAGCAGAATGTTATGTTATCAGAGAACTCCGTCGAAGGACGGAAACTGGGATACCTGGGGCCAAGGCGACGGTCGCACATCACAGCAGGACTCATGCATGATTGTTTCCGTGTGTCACAGAACCTCTGGATTGCACCGAAGGATGGAACTTGGGGCCAAGGTGACGGTGGCACATCACAGCAGGACTCATGCGTGATTGCTTCCTTGTCACAGAATCTCTGGATTGCACGGAAGGATGGAAGCTGGGGCCAAGGTGACGGTGGCACATCACAGCAGGACTCATGCGTGATTGCTTCCTTGTCACAGAATCTCTGGATTGCACGGAAGGATGGAAGCTGGGGCCAAGGCGACGGTCGCACATCACAGCAGGACTCATGCATGATTATTGCTTCCTTGTCACAGAATCTCTGGATTGCACCGAAGGATGGAAGCTGGGGAGGTGACGGTGGCACATCACAGCAGGACTCATGCGTGATTGCTTCCTTGTCACAGAATCTCTGGGTTGCACGGAAGGATGGAAGCTGGGGCCAAGGCGGCGGTCGCACATCACAGCAGGACTGCATGATTATTGCTTCCTTGTGACGTCACAGAATCTCTGATTTGCACCGAAGGATGGAAGCTGGGGACAAGACAACAGTCAGGCTTGGCAGCAGGACTCATGCATGATTGCTTCCTTGTCTCACAGAATATCTGGATTGCACCGAAGGATGGAAGCTGGGGAGGTGACGGTGGCACATCACAGCAGGACTCATGCGTGATTGCTTCCTTGTCACAGAATCTCTGGATTGCACTGAAGGATGGAAGCTGGGGACAAGACAACGGTCAGGCTTCGCAGCAGGACCCGTGAACGTGCCTTTATATTGACTCATTGAACCGTAGGACCAAACGTGGGGAAGCATGGCCTGGGGGCAAGGCGCCGGTCAGGCTTCGTGGCAGGACTTCTCAAGAGTTCTTTTTCAGACAACTCCATCCAATCCAAGGACTCAACCTGGGATGCCTGGGGCCAAGGCGACGGTCAGCCATCACAGCAGGACTCGTTCAGGATTCCTTTGTCACTTTTGTCACTAGTGGATAACTGATAGCTTCGAGTCGAAGGATCCAAGCTGGGGACAAGGCGACGGTCAGGCTACGCAGCAGGACTTGCAAACATGTCTTTCTGGGAGAATGTTGCTTCAGTGGCTTGACCAGTAGGACGGTTGGGGAAGCTCGGCCTGGGGGCAAAGCGCCGGTCAGGCTTGGCGGCAGGACTTCTGAATAGTTCTGATACAGAGAACTCCGTCGAATCGAAGGACGGAAACTGGGATACCTGGGGCCAAGGCGACGGTCGCACATCACAGCAGGACTCGTGCAGGGTCTCACACAGTTTGAGTGTGGATTAATAAATAATTAATTAGATTGCATCGAAGGACGGAAGCTTCACCGGTCGTCAGTCACCCAATTTCAGTGTGGATTGCATTGCCTCGAAGGATGGAAGCTGGGGACAACGTGATGGGCAGGCTGAGTCGCAGGGCACATGAACGTTTCTTTGTGCACAGAGTGAAGATCACACAGTTGGTTGATCTAATCGAAGGACGTCGGTCCGGGACGACCCGCAGATCAAGCTTCACACCAGGACTCGTTGCTCATGACATGATTCTGTAGCTGGCAAGGTCTTCTAGTCACGGTGGAGTCTAGCCTCTTCAAAGTGCGGCTCAACAGCGAGGATCATGGAGATGAGCAACAGGACAACTTGCTGTCAAGCTGTATAGTGCTAGAGTCAGAGTGGCAGCGGAGGAACTTCCGCTGACTAAACAATGAATGTTGCAGGAGGGAAGAGGTCAAGACGGTCATGGCCAGGACTTGTGAACGCGTCCAGAGTTTAAGAGTAGTGTAGGCTGTTTAATTTGAATCTTGGACCTGCAGGACGATGGGAGAGCAGATCCCTTCCAACACCAGTAGGACTCCTGAACATGTGTTTGTACTGCTGGTCGTCGGGGACACATAAGTATAAGATTGCATTGCGAGGGAGGTCTCCACTTGGATTGGAAGCTGGGGTCAAGAGACACGAGTAGTCAGAGTGCATTCACTGTCACAGCTGTGCTTCAACATCGGAGGACCAGCCACAAGACGGTCATCAGCAGGACTTCCGACTGTGTGTGTGTGTGTTTGCGTTCATGTCATGTTGACTGTCAAGTTCCACAAACACCTGACGTTCACAGGATCCCTGATGGGAGCTGCAACAATGGGGTCGTGACCGTGACCTCCAGCAAGAGTCGGTCGCCTGTTTTTTCTGTCGTGTCGTCGTTTGCGACAGCGCTTGCGGGACCGACAGTCGCAGAAGACGGGGCAGCTTCGGTTTAGATTTGTTTGGAATAAGTTAAGTCAGTCAGTCAAGTCTTAATATACCGACTTAGTCAATGAAACTATGCAACACTTCTCATTGAGTTGCCATTAATGGACACATTCAGAATTCAGCTCTTCAAATGAGAACCTACCATGGCCGGTCCCGTCTTCAGCTCGAATCGACTCGGATCAGAGCAGAAACCGACGGTCGTGCAATGATGGCAAAACAAGTGCAGCTCATGCATCATGGGTGCCACCTCATTTGTTTACAGCAATGATGCATTTTCCCGTGGACAGGCTTTCGGCAACATCTTCATGACCTGCCACATCCCTGGATGCAGTGGGTGTTCCGGTATTTACCTGTCTACTTTTTGCTCCAAGGCGAGAGCTTCACATGGGGCCGGTCAGTGTCCCGCATGAGGCGGATTCGTGAGGTGTAATCATAAATAAATCAGACCGATGGACAGACCACCGACGTGGCAGGCCGGCCCGGCGACGAGTCGGTCGTCCAGCACTAAGTCAACGTTTCATCTGAGGATCACAGAGCCAAGTCAAGATGCATTGTTTGGCACCTTGAGCCAGGCTAGCCGAGGCCATCGGGGGATCTCGTCAAAATGACAAGATCCCCCAATGGCCTCGGCTGAGCGACGGTCTGACACAGTCCAGGAGGACTGCTGGGTTTGATGCTTTGATTCACAAAGGTTCCAGTGCAGTTCACGCTTGTCCTTTTTAGAAATAATAGACAGAGCCCTATAAGTTTACCTATATCCCTTAGTAGGAATTAATTATTCAAGAAGGTCTACTAGCCGGTCTGTTCTGTTTATTCTTTCTGGGGGAAACCATGAACATGGATAATGCTGGTGCAGTTCAGGTGCAGTTGAGGTGCAGTTCAGGTGCAGTTCAGCGTTCGTGCTATTATAGATTGGTGCAGTTCAGGTGCAGTTCAGGTGCAGTTCAGGTGTGGTGATGCTGCACAACCATATGTGAGGTATACAAATCATAAAATAGTAAAAGGTATGCTGTATTACACAAAAAAGACACGAATGAACTTACCAGGATCTCTGGTCTGGTCAGAGTAAGACTACTTGGCCGGTCCCTGCCCATAGCATCACACAGTTTTGGCTTAAATACATCGGCTCTAGTGATAGTGACAGTCACTATCTTGCAACATATATATATATATATTTAAGCCAAGGTGCTCCGATTGATCCATAAAGCTTCTCTGCCACATCTTGGCGACACCTGGTCAGGAAGTGTTGCCGGTCGAGCTCCTCGGGTGCTCTGGGAGGCATAGACCTGGATTGAAATTTTCAGTCCAGGTCTATCACCTCCCAGACCACCCAATCTAAATCTTCATGGCTCAGGGTACAGGCCTCAGTGTCGGTCAGCATTCAATAATGCTGGACACTGCTGTAATGATTGACTTAGCAACACCTGGTCAGGAAGTGTTGCCGGTCGAGGAGAGCTATCGACAGGTGTCCTCAACCCTTCGTCGGCACCGCTCAGCCAGTCGACTACGACTGGCTGAGTGGCGCCGACGAAGGGTTGAGGAGCTCCTTGGATGCTCTGGGAGGTCGGGCTCCTGTAGCAGTAACAGGTCCATGCCAATTTGAGATCCCAGTCACCTTAAGTATTGAGGTCCAGGCAGAAGCAGATCTACTTTCTTTGCCGGTGGTGTTCTCAGACACATGCGTGGGCAGTGTACTTTCGAAAGTGTTATGTGTGTGTTCGCTCAAGGTCTATCACCTCCCAGACCACCCAATGTAAATCTTCATGGCTCAGGGTACAGGCCTCAGTGTCGATCAGCATTCAATAATGCTGGACACTGCTGTAATGATTGACTTAGCAACACCTGGTCAGGAAGTGTTGCCGGTCGAGGAGAGCTACCGACAGGTGTCCTCAACCCTTCGTCGGCACCGCTCAGCCAGTCGAACTACGACTGGCTGAGTGGCGCCGACGAAGGGTTGAGGAGCTCCTTGGATGCTCTGGGAGGTCGGGCTCCTGTAGCAGTAACAGGTCCATGCCAATTTGAGATCCCAGTCACCTTAAGTATTGAGGTCCAGACAGAAGCAGATCTACTTTCCTTGCCGGTGGTGTTCTCAGACACATGCGTGGGCAGCGTGCTTTGGATACTGTAACTAGCTATGACTTCATGATTCATATTTGCCAAGGTCGGTCGCCTACCATCACCATCTGGTCAGACACCATAGAACTGGACTCCAGCTCTATGATGTCTGATCAGCGGGTGCCGGTTGGCCTGGTCCTCATTGGTTACCTGCAGTTGTTGGGCACAGTCACAGTCGGTCTATGTCTATGATGCCTGCCATGCCACAAAGCAATTTCAGCTTCACGAGACTTGCCGGCCCCACTCCCCGTCGCTATGGCCAAGACAGGTTATGTCGGACTGTCGGTCGACCAGTGGGAGCACTGGCTCTGGAACCCAGTTCCCGACGTCCAGGCCTATTTCTCCCCATCGGTCGCTGTCTATAAGGCTATCGCTGGTGTCGGTCGCAGGTGCCTTGCTGCTGTGTTTCAGTTCATTTATCATGACCAGCGAGGATGCAGTAGTGTAGGTCGTCCTTAGTTCTGAACTGCCCGGTCGGTCAGGATGCAATACCAGCTTTCCGACACGGATCCCATTCCGGGGCCGATGTACCAACGGTCGAAGCACAAGGAGCAGGCCCATCGTGTTTCGGCTGGGGGCACAATCATGTGTGTTACTGATAACGCCGGTCGGGAAGATGAGGTCAAACTTCTGTTGACCCGGTTCGTGGTCGTGCTGGAAGTGCAGGTCGATGAGTTCCAACTGGCTATGGAACAAGGGTCGGTCAGACCATGCACCAACGACGGCTTCGTCGTGAGGAACCTCGACTTGTCGGTCGAGAAGCACCTCAAAGTCACACGCATGGACGCCCGCCTCGAGGTGGAGGCGTTGCCAAGTGACGTGCCGGTCGACAAGCCTGCTTTCGTGTTCTACAAGATCTCCGATGATGTGACGGAGCTGTCGGTCGTGAAGAAGCTGCTGGCCAACAGCATGAACAAGCCCCGAGGGCAAAAGCGGCCTTCCTCCACAGTCGGTCGGGGTGGCACTGGATATATGTATTTCAGTAACCCGACGAAGGCTGCGCTGATGTGTTGGCTGGCAGGTGGCGGCACGGCGGTCGATGTGCGGCTGAGCTACTATGGAGTGGGCATGCTTCCAGCTGGACTCCTTCACTATGATGAAAGCATGTCGCCGGTCTGTGTGCTTTGGTGGCATTCGATTCAGTGATGTTGCAGTTGCATGATTTCTAATCCTGCAGTTGCAATCTACAGCATAAGCTGTCTGCTCAGGACTACTACTACGCGCCGACGCTTCCCCAGATGGGCGTTGAGTCGGTCGCCGCGGAGTACAAGGTCATGGTTCAGTTCAGCAACAAGGTGCCGGTCGGTGACTTCGTGAAGTTAAAGAACCTCGAGACGCTGAAAGAATACATGTACCAGAACGATAAAGAGTTGGAGGAGCTGAACAGTCGGTCGTCAACTCTGCTCGCGATACAGAAGAAGCTGGTCGCAGAAATGGATGAGATGCTCGCCAAAGAGTCGGTCGTGGATCTGGCGGGCAAGACAACGGTGTCGGTCGAGGATCTGGCGGGCAAGACAAAGCAGCCACTCGTCATGGAGTCGGTCGAGGAAGATGTTGCAGGCAAGACAAAGCAGCCGCTCGTCATGGACCAGGTCGCTGAGTCTAGCTGATGTCCACCACGCCGGTCGAGTCAAAGGCCTTTTTCCTCACTCTAGCAGGCAGGCTGGCCCTGGCAGTTGTCGGTCAAATAATGACAGACCATCATGATCATGACGATAGTGTTTTCTGAATGCCAGATGCAGCCTGTCCTGCCAGCTGTCGGCCATGCCATGTGTGCATAGAGCCACAGTCGTCTGTCGGTTTCAGCAGCCAGCGAGACATGTGTTTAAAATGTGAAGCACGTGAGAGGGCATGCCAGTCGACTTAGTGTTCGAGATTGAGTGCAGCATACCTGACTTTGTTTGTTACCTGTTGGTTCTGTCATGTAGTCAAGTTGTTGACTTGGTAGCACAATGCATGCCAGCCTGGCGGTCCATGGTGCATTCCAGCGCATGGCACATGCTTTGGAATCCACTCTGGGCTGCATTTGGTTCGGAACCCCCAGGATCGGTTGCTAAGGCTTGTAGCCCCAAGTTACCAGTTCAGACATCGGTCGACAGCCCGAGCCAGAGATGACCTCCAAGGTTGAATACATGCCTTCACTAAGTTGAACCCAAAGGATGCTTTGCTAAGGCTTGTGGTCCTATCTTGGGGGTTAAAGTCGGTCTAGTGCTGCATCGTCCTAGGTCGGTCCCACTCTGACACATATGTTGCAGCACCTTAGCCGGTCGTGCATGCTCTTCCAGTTGAACCAGCAGAATAGGTTGCTAAGCCTTGTGGGCCTATCTTGTGGGTTCAACATCGGCAGGCCGGTCGATGATCTTGGAAGCACATCTCTGAGTGTCGGTCGTGCCGTTGCCTACCTGGAGTTTGGGCTTACAAGCCTTAGCAACCGATCCTCGGGGTTCCGAACCAAGTCGGCCGGTCGAGCCATGTCCAAGAAAGCAGGCACTCCTGCTTACGCGCCGGTCTACGTGGAGAGCAAGCTCTTAAAGCTTGACGACGTGTCGGTCGCCCATGATTCCGGCCATCGGGACGTCGATGAGGATCGTGTCCTGGAGTTGTATGAGAAGGTGATTTTGGCCGGTCGTTGGGGCCAGGCTTCGTTGTCCCGACCGAAGCTGAGGCCAGTCGAAAAGTTTATTTTCTCGTGCTTGGTAGTTCACTCTTGGGTTTCGCAGGTATGATCCTGCTGGTCGTCCTATGGCCGCATCTGATGGCCGGTCGAAGCTGGCAGATGGCAAGCACTGTATCGCAGCGTTGAAGATACTTGACGACGTGTAGTTTGTCGGTCCAATTCCACGTTCTGGTGTGCACTGGTTTGTCAGCTGGTCAGAAAAGAGTCGGTCGAAGTCCACGGTTTTCATTTCCCTTAATTTTAAATTACTTTCTGACCGAGGAAAGCTGCTGAGACGGTCGCTCAGTCCGATGATGCAACGCAGCTCGAGTGGTACACAGGTGAGATCAAGGACATTCTGACGGTCGGAATGCGTTTTGATTGCATCAAATTCTCGGATGATGATGAGGCCAGGGATGTGCAGTATGACTAGACACTCATGACGGTCACTAGTTACTCCTGTGTCAGGCGGCGGTCAAGCTCTTCTACACCATGGCCCATGAGCAGGAGGCCAACAAGTTGCGGACGACGTCGGTCGAGCACAAGATCAAACTTGTGCGTGCTTATGTCGCCAAAGTTCCTGGCGGTCTGATAAAGGACAGTCGGTCGACCACCTGTTTTTGTTGCTGGCCCTGAGTCTCATCTGTCAGGACGCCGAGAACGCCATGGTGGAAATTTTGGGCAAGTCACGCCGGTCAACAATCCACAACTGGTGCAAAGCGACTGCAGTGTTAAAAGAGCCGGTCCTGATCAAGCTGAAGGAGAAGCCCGACCTGCCACAGGGACTTGTTTTCACGAACAAGTACTTCGTCGGTCAAGGAGAAGAGACACGTAACTCGGCGGCATGCCATGCTGTTAGGTTTCCCTGCATTGTTGGTCGCGGAATGCAGTTGGCTCAGGCTTCCTCCTGGAACCCGAGCAGCAGATTGCTGCTCTGCAGCTTTTCTATGACTTCTGTGACGGTCGCGGGACGGTCTCTTCCATACCGACCTTCATGTCTGACTTTTGTGCCCCAATGTTGAAGGCACAGTTGTGGTGTCAGTTGGTCATGAAGAAGTACTCGTCGGTCGTGAGCCGCCTACCAGCGTATGACCGCTGTCAGAAGATGCTGTGGAGTGAGCGTGGACGGTCGCGCATTTTGAGGCTTGCTAGCACTATGAACTATAACTGACATTCAGTGCCATGTCTCATTATTTTGGTGATGGGGTTGCCAAGGACGTGCATGCGTCTTGGCGTCGGTCTGTCTGGTGACCCGAAGATCGAGGGCAGTGGCATCCCTGAGTGTGTGTCGGTCCTCCAAGGGTTGAAGAATCTGGCCGCTGGTCGTGCAGTGGATGAAGCCGAAAGTGCTGTGGATGCGGCCAAAGCAACGGTCACAGAGCACAAGCTGGTCGTTGAGGGGGGAGACGACGAGTCTGGGATCTTGGCTGACGACATCACGATGGAGGCCCCACTGGTGGAGAAGGATCCTGTTCTTGAAAAAGCTGAGGAGCTCGGCTTGTCGGTCCGCTCCAACATTCATCTGTTTCATGACATGAAGACCTTTGGTGATGGCTTCGTCGGTCTATGCCGGGCGACGACCCGTGGCGGCATTTACATCGATGAGGCCACGTCGAAGGCCAAGATCATTTTGGGGGACATGGCAGAGTTGTGGAAGGTCGTCACGTCGGTCGTAGATCGGCAATACGTGTCCATGGGCATCTTCTGTGGAAAGCGCCACGACTTAGTGACGTTGGTCGTGAACCTTGGATGGCACAGAGTTCTTTCTAGACTTGTCGGTCGACTGCTGTGCTCAGCGTTGCTTCGGCTCAAGTCCAAAACGGCCGGTCGACCTTCATGGGTCGAATCAGTAACAAAAGCCTCGGGCTGAAGAGGGTGGCAGGGCCCTATGCCCGTTACTGTGCGACGGTCGCCAGGACAGGGACGGTCGACCCTCCATTGAAGCGCCTTCGAGTCAAAACCTTCTTGAAAAACTTAGATCAGAGCCGGTCGCGATGGAAGCAGATGTCAAAAAAGGAGAAACAACCCTTTGTGGACGCGGCGGTCAAGGATCACAGAAAGCACAACGCCCTCAAGAGGGAGCTCGCTCATCCTCCAGTGGAAGTCGACTCGCCGGTCAGAGACCCGAAGCCTGAGAATGATAGTGACCAGCAGCCACCGGTCGATGAGAACCTCGTCAATGAATTGAGGTTCTCCTTTGAAGGCATGGCACTTTCCAGTCGGTCGACCCTGGGACAAGGCGCCCATGGCACAGTTTACCGCTGTGAAAACTTGATGGGAACGGAGTTCGCAGTGAAGCATCTTGGCTATTCATTTTATTATTAAGGTTCATGCGATTGAACAATCATGAATGAATGAACGAATGATGTCTTTGTCGACTTTGGGTTTAGTGCTGCATCTTGTCATGTCGAGGTTGCCGGTCGGCAGCAGGGACGTGAAGAGGGAGCTAGACGTTCTCCTCAGTCTACGCCACCCAGCCATCCTGCATTGTTATGGGCCAGTCATGTCGGTCGACGGAGGTCTCGTGGGCCTTCTTTTGGAGTATGTGCCGGTGACATTGGACGCTTGGCTGAAGACGCAGCCCAAGGCCGCAAAGTGCCCACACAAATGGCATCTGATGGTCGATCTTGCACATGGACTCCAGTATCTGCACTGTCACAAGCTTGTGCACTGTGATGTGAAGCCACAGAACATACTTGTCGGTCCTGCCCCCCATGTTCGAGCCCGCTGGGCAGACTTCGGCCTCACTGAGCCGGTCGGGACAGCTGTCTATGGTGACGAGGTGTACTCTGCAGCGTACAGACCTCCGGAGCTTAGCGGGTCACAGGAACCCGGTCGTAGCTTTGCTGTAAGGGTGAGGTTGGCACCCACAGCTGATCTTTGGGCGGTCGGGTGTCTCTTGTTTGCGATCTTCACAACATCGACACTGTGTCATTTGTTTGTCACAGTGAAGGTGCTGTATGACATGTCCTTCATCAATTCCCGAATTGATAAGAACGTGCCGGTCGTCTCTGGCGCTCAAGAAGACATAAGAGCTTTCTTGAAAAAGCTGCCGAACGAGCGACAGCAGCTGAGGCTTTTCATTATTGCTGCAGAGGAGAAGTACAGACACCACGCTGGTCGTTGAACCGCCAGTCGTCGGGTGTCAAATTTCTGTGTGAAGGGGCATGCAGGAAGCCAAAAAAAGATTTAAAGCATCTGCAGTGGCAATCGTGGTCAGTGCAAGTTTTGGGGTGCGACAATCCAATTGGTCGGTCGATGCAACACTACAGCTAAGGAACCAGCTGCAGACGATGATCCCAAACCGTGAGGCGTACGTCATCACCTTCACTGCCGGTCCAGAACAGTCCCGGAATCGTCGACCGACTTACATGGTCTATTCACAGTCGGAGTTGTCGGTCTCTGCGAAGGAGGTGGTGCCGAGCCATGTGACTGTCAACAAATGCCGGTCATTTGCCTATGAGAAGTTACAGATGCGCTGCACCGACTACAATTGTGCCTTTGAATTAAATTAAAAGAATCCTTGAAACTAGACTAATGGCCCCACTGCCCACACTAACCCACACTCCTACTGAGGCAAGCTCAGGCCGTGCAAACCCATGACAGACATGCCGGCCCATCCCACAGAGGACCTTTGTGGGGGGCAGGGCGGCAGGTGCAGGTCAGGTGCAGTTCAGGTGCAGTTCAGGTGCAGTTCAGGTGATGAGGTTTTCTATATTGGTGCCATTCAGGTGCAGTTCAGGTGCAGTCCAGGTGCAGTTCAGGGTTTGATGTGGACGTCATCAATCACTTTACTGAATCTGGGAGGAGTTGCCGGTCAGTGACCAAGAGCAGCCAGAGGATAGCAAGACGTTGGACACCACAGAGGAAGCCGGTCCTGACACACAGGCGGTCGAAGCGTCCGTCGACAAGAAGTATCCTGTGGATTTGTGGTTGGTGGCCAAATGCTGGGATCACCATGCGTCGGTCGTGCGAGAAGTCTTCCGTGGTGATCAGTGCAGGTGGATGGCGGTCTCCACACGCACAGCCCATCCTTCCATCTTCGTTGGGGTCCAGTCGGTCGTCTCCACAGTCATAGGTATGGTTCGTGGGCCGGTCGAGCATCTTGCCGACAAAGCATGAAACGTGTGTCAACCAAAAGCTTTTCGCAGGAATGCATGTTAAGCTCAGGCACTCCATGGCACATGGCCGAGTCTTGCTCGACGACATGTGCACCGCCCTGAAACTGGATGAAGCTAGCCGGTCATTGAACTTGAAGCGCAAGGTGACAGACATCCCGTGTGTGCCGGTCTTTAACCCCTATGCAGCAGAGGGCTCAGTGTTCAAGCTGTTGGAGATTCCGGTCGAGAGCACCTGGCGAAATGGTGTTTTGGCTTGAGTTCTGACTGACCTTCATGTCATGCATTGATCGATTATGATAGGACGTGTGCAATTCCGAACTGAGGTATCAACAAGTCGGTTGCCAACTACAATGACATGGAGAAGAAATGCAACGATCTCACACATGAGGAGCTGGTCAAGTATGACCTGGGATTGTCGGTCATCGACGGTCATGTTGCACTCATCACGACTGTCCCTAAAAAGGAGGGGGACTTGATATGCACATGCAGTGCTTTGCATTTCGACAACATGGCAAGCCTCTTGTCGGTCGTGAACTCCGACAAAGTGAACCTCGCCAAGAATCCTGTGCTCAGGACGGACTGCGTCGGTTTGACAGAGGATCGCTCCTCGTCGGTCTGGTCACTGTTAATTGGGGCTGCTAGCCACGTCGCCCCGCTCAGTAAAGCCGCAAAGCGAGCAAACGCGGCCTTCAACTTTGACATCAGCCAGGGCGCCTCTGACGGTCTCATCGCATTGGTCGTCAAGACACGGAATGGGTGTGGCATTGCTGCAAAGTCGGTCGTGTCGGTCGACCTGGGTCCAGACTATGATCCGCCACCTGGCTGCGATAGTTAGGTTGCTGTCGAGTCCATTGCTTGCTGATGCAGCACGTTTATTATTACTCTGACAGGTCACAAGCCACGCCGGTCGAGCTCGCTGCCAGCAAGAAGCAGTTCATGGATAAGTGGTTTCAGGAGCCTGTGAATGAGCCGCCGGTCAAGGAAGAGACAACAGTGGAGCCAGCTGGCAAAAAACCCCGAACCTCAGAGGCCAAGGCCAAGCCTTCGCCGGTCGCACCGGCTCCGGTCACTCCGGCTCCCGCTACTGGTCCAGTGCCGGTCGACAAGCCAGCCCCGTCTGCTGCAGCTGAGACTTCGCCGCCGGTCGTCAAAGCTGATGTAACAGCCCCGGAGCCGGAGCTGAACCCTGCGTCGGTCGCCAATTTCATCGTGGGTGATGCCACGTTTCGCTTGGACTTGCAGAACTTGAGGATCCTTTTGCCGGTCGGAACCTCCACCAACAAGAGGCTGCCTCCAGGCACAATTGTGTACACTCTGGATTGCAGCGCCGGTCGTTTCCGCAAAAACTCCAGTGCTGTCGGTCTGGAGTACAAGCTGACCTCTTCGAAGGACAAGGTCATTGTCAATGGGAAGCAAGTGACGGTCGCAGACGCGGTCGCCAGCCTCAAGTCGAACTCCGTTTGGGAGCACATCCCGCCTTCCTTCACCCAAGGTTCCCTCCCATCGGCCGGTCTGAAACCTAACCAGCAGATGGTTTGGGTTCCAGGAGATGACGCGTCGGTCGTGATGGCCCAGCTCAACAAGGCCACGGATGCTTCTTGGAGGTGGGTGATGAAAAATGGCAGCAAAGGGAGTCTCACGCCGGTCAAAGCTTGCCTAGTGATCGACAAACAGCTGATCATTCCCGGCAAGCCGGGACATCTCGGCTTGCTTGTCGGTCGCGAAGTCGGTCACTGAAGTCGGTCGCTGACAACTATAACTATCCGCATGTTAAGTCTGCCATCGGGGATAACCCGTCGACAGAATTGTTTTCCCACTTCACGCGGATTTTTTGCTGATTCGTCGTCCGACGGTCGACTCTGCCATCAGGGATAACCCGTCGACACAATTGTGTGCACACTTTGTGGAGTTTTGCTGATTCGTCCGACGGTCGACTCTGCCATCGGGGATAACCCGTCGACAGAATTGTTTTGACACTTTGTGGAGTTTTGCTGATTCGTCCGACGGTCTGGGGCTCTGTGGCAGCATCAGAAAAATGGTTCATGGTGGAAGATGTGTCGATTCTGATTCTGATGATGACACCACAAATGTCATTTCACCCTGCTCAGGTTCTCTGTCCGATGACAGTGGAGAGCAGTTCCATCCCCGCTATTTGCCCAGAAGCTTTTCATTCAACTGGCAACACTTGCAGAGAGGACAATTCAAGAGCCAGTATCAGACTGGAGGTGCACAAAATGTTCTTGACTTCGCGCATCATGCCAGCCGGTCGCCAAGGCCTTGCCAGGGTCCCAGCATCCATCACATTGAGACTAAGAGCCGTATTGTGAGATGTGAAAGGTGAAGCTGAGAAAAGTGTTCTTGGACTTTGCACAGTTTCTCAGTCAGTCACCCAGCCAGGGCTTCCCAGTGTTTGTCAGACAGGCAACCGAAGTGCTTGATGCAACTGTGCCTGGACGTCATCTCATTCTCCAGAACTGACAGACATCAGGAATCAGTAAAGCAGTTTGGCCAGCACACCTCACCCAAAACGCAACCCATGAACCTTTGCTGGGGTAGAGTTGATCGCCATCCATAAGAGCCATGTCTGACGGAGCCATGTCTGACGAGGAGTTTGTGCCTTCTTTAAGGTCAGAAACCTCCGAGTCGGTCGCTTGCACACAAAACTTTGATTCCTCGTCAGCCGATGCTGCATCCGAACCCAGTGTTTCTGACAGCGAAGCCGAAATGCCGGTCGAAGATGAAGTCGACGGTCGCCTTTGGCGACCAGGGGAGAACTGTGGTACGTTCGTGGACAGACATGCTGCCTTGCAAGGCCAAGGCCAAGTTTTGTCGGTCAATGTCATGACCAACCTTCAGCGCTGCCCGAAAGACGTCTTGTCGGCCGTGATGAAATACATGCCGGTCAGGCTGGGTCTTCCAAATCCAATATTTTATAGATTTATCAATTATCATCTGCAAAATTATTTCAGTTAACTAATTTAAGTAATTGATTCAATACAATAACTGCTGCCTGAAAGGAAGTTTGCTGGCAAATCACTGGTCGAAAGGGTAGCAGCAGCTCTATTGGGTTTGGGAACCACCAGCGTAGAACGATCCATGCAGAGCCGGTCGAAGCTTGAAGAGTTTGAACGCGAGAAGCTCAAAGAGAAAGAGAAGGAGGGTATACAAAGGAAACAGAAGGCCGTGTCGGTCGACAAGGAGCTGTCACTGGACACAGTAGTCGACATTTGCCTTTCCAACGCATCCGAAGGCCGGTCCTTCCTCTCTTTTGAAAGAGATGCCGAGAGGAACCGCCGGCGTGGAGTGCAATTGGGCCATTGGCCTTGCAGCCGGTCGTTCTGCCGCGAGGTGGAGTTCTATGCCGCCAGGGCATTGCAGAATTTGGATGCGATGGATTTTCAACGGCTGGTCGTTGGCCTAGGCATTCCAAGCGACTTCTGTGCTTTGCCGCCAGATTAGACAGTCGATGCTGCAACTGTGTGTGTGAATCAGTGATGTGGCTCATCTCACTAAGCAAGGTGTCATGTTGGACTCCATCTCCATTGGCAAAGAACAAATGCTGAAGCGGGACAATGTGTTGCTGGTCGGACTGTCGGTCGTGAGCCAAAGCACAGGCTTCCTCTTCATGTCCAAAGCATCATGGCACTAGCCGGTCACCTTTGTGTCTTCTATCTATTTTTTCACAGAATAAATTAACAACTAATAATTTGCCACAGGTCGTGCTTACACACCGATGGTTGGCGGGAAGACTTTGGGTGTCGGTGATCATGCAGGCCCACAATTGAAGAAGGTCGCGTTGGAGATTCTGGAGGAGCACCCTGCCCATTTTAGCAGCCGGTCACTGGCGGCATCTTTAGCCATGGTTGTCGGCGATGGCGCCAATGCCATGGGTGGTCGGTTGGCTCGGCACAAGAGCACAGCTTCGGCGGAACTGATATGGTCTGAAGTTTTCAATTCTGTTTGGGATGGAGACCCTGTGCCGGTCATGACGGACTGGGG
The DNA here is from genome assembly GCA_905221615.1 of Symbiodinium sp. CCMP2592. Lineage (NCBI taxonomy): Eukaryota > Dinophyceae > Suessiales > Symbiodiniaceae > Symbiodinium > Symbiodinium sp. CCMP2592. The sequence goes on along the minus strand of CAJNDT010004368.1, from coordinate 289,799 downwards.
CCTGATGCACCGTGAAGCATAGCTACAAAGCAATAGTTGTGATAATCAAACGATATGTTCAATTGTAATATGTACACACTGTTGGTCGAACTACGAAGGAACAAACCGCACTGGATCGGGCAATCAAGTCTGTCGATGCAGCTACAGAAGTTATGGACATCGTATCTGTTTTGGACAAGACCTTTTTCATGGGCGACGGTCGGGCCTTGCTGCGAGGAGTTTCGAAACAAATTGGTGAGCCGGTCGGCACCCTGGGAGCACCTGGCGGAACACGGATGTTTGTATTTTTCCGTTTGTCGCTTTTGAAGAATTTCAGGCCGGTCGTCACCGCTATGCATGCAAGACTGGCTTGGAAGCAGCAAAAGCACGGAGCCCGAAGTCTGAGAAATTTGATGGACGTCGGTCGCCGTTTGACAGACGTGAGCTTTGTGGTGTTCCTATCTTTCTTGGAAAACTTCATGCCGGTCGCCTTCGAAGCTTTTTCTCAGGTGGCCCAAAAGGCGGTCGAACCTTCAAAACTGCAAGCAAGTGCAGAGAGATCGCTGCAGTACGCCAGACGAGCAAGCACCTCCATCGACAGACTGAAGACCTACGTGACGGTCGCCACCTTGTTGCGCCAGCACTGTTCCAGCAAGCAGATCATGCAGTTTCTTGCAGCCCTTTGCTACACACCAGCTGGTCGCTTTTTGCCAAAGTTTCTTCCTGGAATCATGAAGATAATGCATGTACTGCCGCCAGAGTTCTCGTCGGTTACATTGCACACCAGCAGAGAGCCGTCGGTCGAATACTATTGCTTGGGCCCACATTGCCAATGTCTGGGCAGGGAGAAATATTCTGAGACGAGGCCGAGGCCAGTTGTGAACTGGGATGGACCACGTGGAACCCGTGAGGCGTGACATGCTGATGTTTCTGGTCGGGCGGTCGGAGTTTTGGTGTTACTTCATTCATTCTCTTCGTCTGTCTCAGAGAGATGAAGCCCCTGCCGCCCAACCTTAAATCATTAAACATGAAACACACCCTTCAAGGTGCGTGTGCCGGTGTGGGCTGACGGTCGAGCTTCGTTGCAAGATGACTTCTACGAGCCACGTGTTCAGTTTCGTAGTCGAACACGGCAGCTTGGAAGACAAGAAGCTCGTCGATTTCGTCAACATTTGTGGGAGGATCGGACCGATGGTTGCGAACACGCAGAATCCACTTGGGCACAGGCCGGTCGTTGTGTATGCAAATGGCGGTCGCGGTGTGTCATCCCAGAGAAGGTTTATATCGTGCACCATGATGTGATTCAAGCACTGGACAGTGCAAAGACGCTCGCCGGTCGTGCCACAGAGGAGATGTCGCAAATTCTCGGGCCGGTCGGTGTCAATGATGATGTCTTGCAGATCCGGTCCAATGCAATGATTGCGTTTGACTGGGAAGGGTTGATCGGCGGTCAAGCCCAACCTCGGCACGGAGATGCTTTCCTGAAACTGTATCAGGCACTCAGGCCGGTCCTAAGGCACACACTTTGGCCCACGGGCCCTGAGTTTCAAGGTGTCGAACATCGATGGGATTTGCCGGTCGAAGACATGAAGGCACAATATAGACTGTTCCTTTCTCGTGTTCTTGCAGCAGCATTTGGGAAGGACTGTCGGGTGCCGCCGGTCATCAGAGCAGAGGCTAAATCATGGTTTTCCGTTACTGCTTGCACTGTGCGGCCGGTCATGGTCTTCTCCGCTGTGGCGGCCATCGTGCAGCAGAAAATGCCCTATGCTTCAAGAGCTGGACAGCTGTATTGTGCGTCTGTCGTTTCACTTTGTTTGGGATCGTACCAACAGCAGCAGCTGCCTGTGTCTGCGTATGAGACTTTCCAGGTTGCCAGCGACGGTCGCTTGCAATATTCATTCAGTTGTAATTATTTATTAGTAAAGACATGATCAATTAATACAGGTTGGAGTGGAGTGTTCTGCATGATTGTTGGAAATGGAATGCAACAGCATTTGGTTTGTGTTTCCCTTATCATAGTTCTGAGGACTCGCGCAGGTCGGAAGTCTCACTGTAAACAGACGGAAACGCAGAAAGACAGGGGCGGTCATAGTTCCCACAAAGGGACTCGTGGCGGTGCTGCCACCGGTCTGCATTTCAGATTCAGCCTAGCCAAGATCCCAGACTTCCTTTGCTGACAATATATATGCGTCCATATCTATTGTCGGTCTGAGGAAGTCTGGTATCTTGGCTAAGCGCTTGGTGGTTGTGACCGAAATGAAGGTCTCGGTTGATTCTGTGGCAATCGCTAGATCCTTGGAAGCACATCCTTGGTTTACAGTTGGTCGATGCAGAACAGACCCAAAGTGCTGGCATGTCGGTCGCTTGCATCATCGTACTCGGCTGCTGGCAGCACCTGAAGCTGCCATCGAGCGCCTGGGTTCCATAATGAATTACCAGTACGATGCCTGTGCTGGTCTTACCCCGGCACAGGCGGTCGATCGCCTGCTCTTGGATCTCTGGAAACACATAGTAAAGTATTTGTTTAGTTCTAGTGTTGATTCATCAATTATTCAATGTATTTTTGATTAGACAGAGAAAAACACGAGCCTGAAATTGCCTGTCTGAGGCCCAAGGTGGGCTGCACATGCTGGGCTCGGACCGCGATGAAATCCTCAAAGCTGCAGTCTGCCGGTCGATCATGTCGGTCCGCAAACGAGCCCGAGGAGGAGGACCCACTGAGCAGATCCGCCAGAAGAACAATGCTGTGCGTCTGTCTGGACGGTCGTTTGAAGAGCTTTCTGGGCACAGCCGTCAGGACATGGCAGAACTGCTGGATCCACTGCTCCCACAAGACATCGATGGTGGATTGTCGGTCGTCTTGAGGAACATTCAGCAGCAACATTCTTCGTCATTGCCGTGTGATCTTCCTGATGTTCTCCAGCAAGCTGTGCAGAAGGCGGTCGTTGGCGGGTCATCAGCCTGCACATAGTATTAGTTTATTATTTGACTCAATCATGACATGTACTAATCAAATGTAAGGAATCAACTTAATTGTTAAAAAAATACAACTCTACAGTATTCAAGTTGACTGGAAGGACCAGAGAGCCAAGGAAAGTGCAACTGCTGCCAACCTCAGTGCAGGTCCTGCACGCTCAGCAGAAGTCGGTCGCCTCCTCTGTTATGAGAGACTACTTGAAAGAGTGGCTGGAATCAGAGGATGGCAAGAAGTACCAAGCCAGTCGGGCTAAGCTTTGGAAGTGAGCTGGTCGCTGCTGAGAAAAAATGCCGACGATGTTGTGAACACTGCATTTGTGTACCAAGATCTAGCTCGGTCACTTTTCGAGTGAGTCACGTCACCCAGGCCATGACTGGATCGCCGGTCACTGCTGCACAAAGGACTGGGCCGTGTGTTGCATATGAAGCACTAGCTCGGTTGGTGATCATGTCTTTTGCAAAGCACCAGGCCATCATGGTGCCCAAGCTGCAGAACCATTTTGCTGTCAGCAAAGTGGTTCTTCAGGTTGGGCACTAGGTGCTTCAGTGGTCTCGTCGGACCCCCAGCTGTTTGTTTGCTGCACTCCTCCTGATTTCTCTCACATGTTATCTTCAGTCAAGCAGGCCGGTCAATGCCATAAGATGAAGATCCGAAGCAACCCTGGCCCACGACTGTCCGGCACTGCCGGGCGATCGTGGATCCGAGTTGCTTTGCATCTCCAGCTGGTGGCATGTTGGAAGCTCAGACCTTCTTTAGTAACCTGACCGTCCTGTGATGAGCTCATGTGGCCCAGGCCGTGGTTGCCGTGCTGGTCGCTGCCACTGAAAGAAAGACAACGAGGCGATGTGTAAGCCCTTTGTCGGTCGATCACAAGGCGATGCTGTCACGATGGCATGGCCTTCTGCTTGACTCTGTCTGTCTGACTTGCCAGCTGTGCTTCAGCTCTTATAGCATCATCGACTACACATCACTTAGAGAGTTTCTTGCAGCCGTGGTCGTGTCAGGGAGCAACAAGCCTTGGGACTGAACAAAGCCATTGCACGGCAGCATCAGCGTATCATCATACCTATAATATACATGAGAACTTCACTTGAGACTAGACTTTAGACATGGAGCAGATGGAGCTCCTTTCGGAGTCTGAGTCCATGTCGGTCGACCTCCAGATATGTTCAGGCAGCGAAAGCTTGAAGAGCTGGTCGCCGGATGAGAGTGGGTCGGAGTCTCTTCCGGCGTCAGATATGCCAGATATTGACGTGGACCAGGCAAATGCGACGCCGGTCGCAAATTTTGGCAGCGGCATGGCAGGTGCCAAGCAGTGGCCTGAGATCACGATGATTGCTTTAAGTCGTATTTTGTCGGTCAAGCAACTTCAAGGCATGGCTGTTGTGAAACCCATCGATTAAGAACCGTTTATTAATTATTCTTGCAATCGTCATAATGCTAATAAGTTATCATTATCAGAGCAATAGTAATAATAATCGTTATCAGTTTCTGAGCACCCTGACCAGGTTCCATGCTGGCTGGCCCAATCCGTGTCAGTACACATTTCTCAGGTGTTGGATGTGCTGAGCAGGCGGTCGAGCGTGTGCACAAGGCCTTCCAAGAACTTCTTCTGTGTAAGTTCACCACGCGGGCGGTCGCCAAGAGATCGACTCTGCAGTTCGTGTCTGCGTGTGACTTATCACGGGCCTGCCAGAATCTTTTGATGGGTCGGTCGGAGCATGTCTTTGGAGATATCAGGGATGCCTTTCCGACTCTGGAAATGCTAGGTCCTGACCGGCCGGTCGCAGAGCGGTGGGCACTGGCCAAGAGAGCAGCCGCCAACGTCCCAAGAATATGTCGGTGTCATGTTGCATGCCGGCCACCACCCGTGACGGTCGACATCAGCGGTAGCCCATGCCAGCCATGGTCGAGAGCTGGACAGAAGAGGCGCTGGACCGACGGTCGGTCTGACCTTCTCCTGCTATGGGCAGCCCTTATGTTGAAGCAGGAGCCGCCGGTCATACTGCACGAAAACGTGTCTGGCTTTCCCACGTCGGTCCTGGAGGATCTCATGCAGGAAAAGTATGTCATTCATCACTTGCGGGTCGAGCCACACCATGTGGGCTTCACCTGTGTGAATCGACCACGGGTATATTCCGTGCTAGTACATCGGTCGAGAGCGTCGGTTGCCGATATCCCGACGGTCTACCATTTCGTGACAAGCTTCTTCAATTCCGTCGGTGGTGGACTGTCCATCAGAGATTGTTACATAGGGTCGGTCGAGGAGACTCTAGAAGAGGAGAACTTCTGTCGCAGAGCAAAGGGTTTAGACATGGTGCAGACGCCAAGCCGGTCGTGGGAATGTCTGCTGACTGGGCAGCAGCAGAAATACTTGGCAAAGTACCGTGAAACTTGGCAGCAGTGCAGGTCTGACAAAGAGCAGGAGCCGGTCTTTGATCTCAGCCAAAACCCTGCACGTTTCCTTAAGATGACTACAAAAGATGGTCGCTTGCCAACTTTCCGCACGAATACGAAAATTTGGGTGGATGGTTTGAGCCGATGGCTTCTGCCGGTCGAAATGGCAGCAGCAATGGCAATGAACTATGGGGTCCTGGGGCAGCCCAACCGACAGCAGGTCGGCAACGGAATGCATGTGGCCAACTGTGGAGTAATGTTGGCGGTCGCCTTGGCCTGTACGCGTTGAAGAACAGTGCGGTTAAAAAAAATGCAGTGTGGTGCAATGCCCAATATCTGATTGGCACACTTGCTCCATGATTCATCCTGTGCCACGTCGGTCGTGCCTATTTTCAGTCAATCTTAATTAATGTCGTTTGCTCATTGCCAGGCAGACGTGGTGAGCCCTCCTCTGAGAGCAGGTCGACCAGGTGGATGACATGGTACGACCATGCCGTCCAAATGGTCCGTGGCTGCTGGTTGGAAGACCAGACACAGTGCCGGTCCTTCAGCTTCGCTGAATCTTCACTTTGCGTGCCTCCTGAGTGTACAAAGGAGTTCTGGAGCCGTGGGGCAGCTCGAATGCGAATCCCTCTGAGAGGTGTTCGCATTGGAGCTGCCCCACGGTTCCCAAGCAGCTCAACGAGAAGGCTCTGTAGCCTACAGAGCCTTCTCGTTGAACTGCTTGACCGAGCATGTTCGACATGCTGATGTCAAGGTCATGTCATTGAAAAAGTTGAGTTCATGTTATAGGCGTTGTTTTCACACAGCCGGTCCATCATGTGGCTGGACGATTGGGCCAATCGTCTCAACCACAAGCCGATGGACCGGCCGCCAGGTTCGGAGATGGCCTTGACAACGGTCGTAGACATTGAAGCACTGGGGTGACCACATCGCTTGCCGGTCGACTTCCGTCCCGGTGCATTCCTGAGCTCGCCGGTCGACTTCGGTCTCGGCGCTCAGCTTGCCGTGGCCTTATGGTGGAGCGCAAACGAAACAGTATTTTAAGTTCATGTTAGGCGTTGTTTTCACTCAGCCGGTCCATCATGTGGCCTTGACGGCGTCAGTGCAGCCCAGAAGAAAAAAGAGCTCGAGGCTCGAGCTCTTTTTTCTTCTGGGCTGCACCCCGAGCTAGGAACTCGATTGTGCAGAATCAGGCGGTCGACTGCTCAAACCGTGGAAGTCGATTGTGCAGAATCAGGCGGTCGACTGCTCAAACCGTGGAAGTCGATTGTGCGGAAAAAGGCGGTCGACTGCTCAAACCGTGGAAGTCGATTGTGCGGAAAAAGGCGGTCGACTTCTCAAACCGTCTAAGTCACGACCCTGTTTTTTGGTTTATGCCAAAGTCGTACAGCTCAACCCTGTTTAAAACAAACCCAGTTATTGATTGTAGCGCTCCAACTATTATTCATACGGGCTTAACATTGAATAATGAAACAATAAATATATCACCGACTACTGGGTTATTATTTAGTAATCAAACGGGAGGAGGAGATAAAGTAGTAAGTGTGTTTAAAAACGCTACTAATTATCTAACTTTACAAGGAAATAAAATTGTGTCAAATGCTACATCTGATGACAGTGTTGTAGATTTAGAATTAAACCCGTCAGGAAATGTTAATATTACTAATGATTTATCAGTATCTAATTTAACAGCAGATGGAATCAGTTTAACAAATAATGTTAATATCGGTGGAAATATTGAATTAACAGACGCTAATACAAGTATAGAAAGATATAATAACGCTACTAAATCAAATATATCAATGGATTTAAGAACAGACCAAGAGGCAATGAGATTAATGTTAGGAGCACCAACAGACGCTGACACTAATACATTTATTGAATGTAATAATACAACAGGAGGAACAACGTTGTTTAACCCAACTTATTTTAAAGACACTGTAAATTATGAAAACGACACTTCTAATATTTCTAATAATTCAGGACTTACACTTTATAAGAATACAACAGACGCCAGTAATGTTTTAACAGTAAAAAACGCACAAGGGTATCTAAGATTTAACTCCTTCAATATTAACGCGTATAATACAAGCAATGACAGTTCTTCATTACCTTTATTAAATACTGCTAATGGTAATGGCGTTTATTGTTTAAGTTTAGGCATCGGAGCAATTCAAGGAGCAAATAAATTAAATGTAAGTGGAGGTAATGCTAATTTTGGTGGCACATCATCATTTCAAAATATAGCAACTTTTAATAGTGATATTTATATTAATAATTCAGGGAGAATATTTCAAAGAGCAGACGTTAATAACTCATTAAATGTAATATCAACAAATGAAATTAATTTTTCATTACAACCGACGAACCGAACAAACGACCCCACTACTGGAACAATAGCGTTACAATTAAATGACACTAACGGAATTACATTAAATAGAGCAGTTACAAATAATCTAACTTTTACCAGCATTGGTAATATCGTTGGTGAAGCAGATGTCATTAGTTGGGGGCGTTTTATGTTTCAAAATAGTAGCGAATTAAAAGAAGTATTGGATACTCAATATAAATTATATATTAGAAATGGTGATACATTAGGAGAAATGAACTTAACAATAGGTTTAGAAAGTAGCACACCAGAAATTCAATTAACGGATGGAAAAATAAATTTATTAGGTAATCTGGAAATAACACAGGAAACAATAATAGCAACATACGAACAAATACAATTTTTAAATACTGATTCCAGTGGCGAAATATTCTTTTATTTTGGCTCAATTGGTGCGGGTAATGAAGTGTTAGAAATTACTGCGGGTGGCGTTTATATAGATGGAACCTTTGGTTATTCATCTGATTTTTCATTAAAAGAAAATATTAAAGAAGTTAATACTAAGAAATGCTATGAAATACTCAAATATGTTAAACCAAAAACCTTTAATTTTACTCATTTAAATGAAGAGAAAAATAAAGTTAGTCATATTGGTTATATTGCTCAGGACTTTGAGAGTGTAATGCCGAAAGAATGGGATGGCATTATAACAACAGATAATAAAGGCCATAAGCGATTAGATTATTGTAAAACAGCAGTAATAACACACGGAGCATTACAGCATTTAATGGGAGAATATGAAGAGTTAAAAGACTTGGTTAAAACAATGAAAAAAGAAATGGCCACAATGAAGGGGGAAATAACACGATTAAAGAAGAAAAATAAAGATGAGAGCGATTAAAAATTATGTATATTAATATATAATGCCAACTTTAGACGAGCAGATTAATCAAAAACTAGACGAGCAGTTACAAAGGGTAAAGAATGACTTAATCACCTTCAACTCCATTCAAAACATCATAGAAAAGACCGAAGCATTAGAAAAAGAAGCGGAAGAACTTAAGAACAAAAACAAATGTAGCAATAATGGCAAGTGTATGCCTTGTAACTTATGCTCATTCAGTTTATTTTGATTAATAATATTAATTTTTTTAACATTATTAATCAACTACTAGTTTAGCATCAAAGCGTTTATAAAACATTTCATTTACATCACCTTTCATTAGGTTAATGAATAAGAAGCTGTATGGTTCTTCCGTTGCTAAATTATACACTTCTAACATTAGCTTCTTTGCTTCTGCTAGGTTTTTAGTGTCTGCGACGGATGACTTCTTAATCAATACGGCGCTTAATTCCTCCACCATTGTTTCTATCTCTTTGTAGTTTCTTAATCTGAAAAAGAATAACTGACGACTATTAACGCGAATGATGGGACTTAATGAATTAAATTTTTGTGTTGCTGTTATAATACATATCGCTTTATGTCTACCTCTTACATATAACTGGTTCAATAAAGGCGAATTTCTGGAAAACGCTTTTGAATCAGCAAAGTCGTCCACTATTATCAGTATAGAATGTAATTGCTTGTGCCCGTTCTTCTTTTGATATTCAGTTATTTTCTGTTGTCTGTTAATCACTTCTTCTAATTCCGAAGGCACGTATTCATCAAAGAAGACCTTTTCTTTTTCTGTATCCACCTTCATTTCTGTTTCTATGTATCGCTTAACTGGAGTCCAATTAGGGTCAATTGAAACAGATGGAGACCAAACATCTATTCTAGCAAACACATCCCTATATATGTCTAGTATCATTGATTGAAGTAGAATACCCTTTCCTGAACCACTCGGGCCGGTTATGATTTGAGAAAATGGTAATCTGGGAGCTACGTCGTATTTAGATTGTTTGAAATCATATTCCTTTACATTTACTGGTTTAACTATAGGCGTAATCATTATTAATAATACCTAGAAAATTTATATCGTTAATAATATATGAAGGATAATAGGATAACATATACTGATTATATTGAAATTATCAACGAAATAGAAAAGATTGAAGAAATAGTAACACCACCTAAATATCGCAGGTGTTGTTTTAACCTACTTGAGTTTATGAAGGCAATTATTCAATATTGTAAAATAAAATCTAACAAATATAAATGAGTAAGGAAGAAGCAAAACAGAACGACAACTTCCATCTTGATAAAGGCAGTGTCAGTTGTAATTTATGTCGTTGTGGTAGAAAAGCATTTCATAAGGAAACTAAAACAACGACAGATAAAGAAGGTAATACAGTGGTGAATCAGGTGGAGGAAAGGAGCAGTTGGAGAGTTGGTGGTCGCAGAGGGACTACTCCTGATGACAACAACATATTTAAGACAAACAAAGATGCTAAGGAAGATATTGATACAGTTGATACAGGTTGGGGAAAAGTAGGAACAAGTCGGTCAATTACACCAGAAGAAGCAGAAGTAAGAATAATTAAGTTAGAACACGAATTGGAAGAACTGAAGAATGAGAATAAAATTAATAGTATGGATTGAAAATATCTACATATTAATATATGGATTGTTTATGCCCGAAAACAGTAAATAAGGAGGAGAAGAAAGACTGGTTAGGTGAAAGAAAAAATATTAGAATGTATAATGCTAGATTAAGTGCTATAATAGATGAACTGGAGGATTACCATCATTACGAGGAATATAAGAAACGATTTAAATTGTTGTTTGAGTTTTATCAGTTAGAAGAATTACTAAAATGATTTAAAGGTATAATGATGATATGTTATAACAGAGTGCCCCCAGATGCCAGTGCCCCGTGTGCTTCCATAAGCGCATCAACAGAGTGTGGTAATGGTTAATTAGTTTGGAAGTGTTGCCCGCACTTCATTTTGCCAGAAGGAACCCCATCCCTAAATATTCTAATAATTAATCAATTCAATTATTAGAATGTTTGTTTTAGCAGTCTAACCGTGCCTAAAGACTAGACTTTGTAATATAGTAAGATGGAAAAACGAGTGTGTAAATCATGTTGCGCGACTAAAGATGTTGAAGAGTTTGACGGTTTTAAGACTTGTAGTAAGTGCCGTGAAGCGAAAAGAAAATGTTACGGTAAAAACAAAAACGAGTATAACCAAGCGAGAAGAGAAGAGAGAGCAAAAGGGAGCCAATTATGCGAAGCATGCGGACACAAAATAAAAAACGAAAACTGGGATGCCCATTTCCATTATGCGTTACATCCGAACTCGGAACTAAACATATTGATGAAAGATTATTTAAGGAAATTAGGTAATTTAAGGAAAGAAGGCAAACTAAACGACGAATTACAAGCAGAGATTAAGGCGGAATACGAAAAGCAGAAAAGGGAAATACGCAAACGTTTAAACGAACAATTTCCGAATAAATTTGTTGATGACGAACCGCATCCAGAACCCGAGAAACCGAAACCCGATATTGATAAAGTCTTTAATCATGTCCATCAGTTGCTGATGAACGATGAGTTTCTAGAAGACTATTTCATGCTATTCGGTAAGCATAAGAATAGGATAGTTATTGAAATTCCAGTTGATAAATCATAAGAAAAGAATTTCCATAGAAAAGCATCTAAAGAAATAACAACTATATATATTAAGATGAAAATGGATGAAAAAGATGTGAAGAAAATTAAGGCATTCGTGAAGAAAAACTCGTATCCACCTTATTGGATTATGAAAGACAGTATGTTACATAAAGCTCAGCAGTGGAAGAACAAAGGCGACATGGAATTGAAGTTTCATTACTTATTGATGAACGCTGAATATAGGTATGAGAACCATGAATACTTAAAAAAAATTTATGAAAATATTGATGATGTTGAGTTGATAAAAAAGAATGGTGATGAAATTAATAAATTAGGTGGTATTCAAGCGATGGAATATAATGCGTTTGCTTTTGCTGAAGTATTAACTTTTTTGATTAATACACATGCTAAAACCAAATTTGAACAAAATGAAATGTATTATAAAATGAAACGACAAATTCAAACAAGCTGGGATGGAGTGGGCTCGTGGAAATTTATGCCTTAAACAATAATATTATTTCACTATAATATTATAATTGGTTAATCTTAAGAAAAGAATTTCTAAAGAAAAACACTTAAAGAAATAACAAGTATATATATTAAGAGGAAAATGGATTATTCAGATCTAAATACATATAAAATACAAGCGAAATATATCAAGAAGATATATGAAATGAAATTAAATGAAATAGATTACTTGAATAAAATTAAGGAGTTATGTAAGTTGCTTAAAGTTTATGAAAGTGTTTTTGATCAAGAAGATGTCTTGAATGTTAGGCGCGATATATCTCTTTTAGAAGGCAAAATCTCAGAAGATAAAAAGTTAATTAAAAAATATTCGGATTTAATTGAACATACTGAAATACTTTGTCAATGCGGGGGTCTCACAGACACTAAATATTTAGATGTGAAACCAAAAAATGCTGTTAAGTGGATTAATATAAGTATTGGGGATATTGAGAAAGATTATGGTGAGCTAATCAATCCTAAATAATAAACCAATAATAATATTATTTTGTTGAAATAATATTATTCTTGTTTCTTATGCCTACCTTATTCCTAAACCTTATTCCTATTATTGTTATTTTATTTAAGAATACCATTTCCATTTTCAAGGGTTAGGGATTTCGGGTTGTTGTTATGGGTTTTTCTATCGGGGTATTGGTGTATGGAGTTGAGGTTGGGTTTTTTCTATAGGGTTGTGGGTAGTTCCATAGTATGGGTTCTTCAGGTGGGTCTTACTATGGGTCTTTTTGGTGAGTTTAGGGTTGAGGTATAGGTTGTTATGGTTTTGGGTCATTAGGTGGCCTAGGGGGGTGGGCATGGTTAGAAAATGGAAATGGTCTCTACTAACTAATTAGAGGGTCTAACCCTTAAAACGGTAGGTTTTTGGATCGCCAGGCCAGGTAAACCAACAGTAGGCAAAATTATAGCCCAAAACTTGTAAACATGGCTGTTATTCTACATACTCTTGGGGCCCAGGTAGTAGCAAGTTGCGAGCTTTGGAGACGACTGCACAGGAGTTTTCGGTTTCGTGCGCAAGTCCTAAACCGTACACTCTAAGCCCTGAACCCTAAACTCCAAAACCTAAGCCCTGAAATCTAAACCGACTAAGGTCCTAGGCTCTGTCTGTTTACGGTGAAGCTCCGGAGCTTGGGTCGTGAGTTGTAAATTCCTAAACCTCAACATGCTCCACTTAGAGGATCATGGGACTTAGTAACCAGGGCTCCTTAAAGGGCTCCTTTAAAGAGGTCTATAGGGGTTCCTTAAAGGGATCTATAGGGTTTAGGGTTTAGGGTCTACAAAAGGATCAAGGGACTTAGTAACCAGGGTTATGATTCGGGTAACTTTACTTATAACTACTTATAACCCCGATTAAGGTACTTATAACCGTACTTACTAAGTCGCATGATCCTCCGAGTAACCGTTTCCGACCCCTTGAATTCCGATATCCACTGAGGTCACAGATCCCGGTACCTAAGCGCTCCACTTGATCCAGTGAAGTCTTCCATCCAGAAACCCTGCAAGCTACACGCAGAAGTCTCCATATCGAGGTGTGCCAACTCCAAAGCAGCCTAGGCCTAAAACAAGCCCAGAACCACTTCAGCAGGGGTGTTTATGATGATCTCTCCCATCGGTGTGACTTAATCTTGATTACGGTTCGCGTGTGGCATTCGGTTATCTTTCTGGTACCTCAGTTGGGGTTTATAAACGCTGTTTTACCAGGCTTGCGGGGAGGAACCTGTGGCCCCTGCTGAAAGCCCTAGCAGTAGAGTAGGGAAGCTTTTACCTTTTTTGGGTTGTATAGTCCCTATATAACCCCTATGTAACCAAAAAGGTTAAGCTTTAGTTCTCCATGATATCCCGACAAGTAGAGGGAGGAGGTGCTTCGGGGCATCTGGCGTTTTCCAAGGCTCTTTAGGCTTGCAAAAGATACACTAACTCCCCCCAGGCAACAAAAACCCAGAAAGGAACATCCATACATAGACCTTGCATTTCAACCTGATAGCCCTTCAAAAAGCAGATCGCTAAGAGGTCTCAATCTACAGGTATCTGGAGGTTCATTGGTAGGCATAAGTGGAGCTATGAGTCGTTACCCTGCTTATACCTCCACTTATAACCACCCCAATCCCTGAACGCCTTGTAGACCACTTAAAAACTAAACCCCTCAACCCTAAACCCCTAAACCCTAACCCCCTTATAGAACCCTTAAAGGAAGCCCTCAAAGGAACCCTACTTATAAGTACCAAGGCCCCAAGTTCTAACTTCCTTTCGAACCCTTAAGGGAACCCTTTAAAGCAACCCTTCAATTTAAAGGAACCTACTTATAACTACCCATGAACCGTCGAGTGTAGCCCCAAAACCCTATACCCCTATAGAGTCCCTATAGATCCCTTTAAAGGGACCCTTAAAGGAACCCTTATGATTCACGGGGTTTTTAGCTCTTTTCAAGACCTCGCCTCGGCAAGGTGCTGTAGGCCCCAGGTTGGGTACGCCCCCCCCACTCAGTAATACTTGAGTAATATTCATACGTATAGTCTCCATTGTAGTTCCTTTTTTGGTTAACCAGTTTTATGGTTAGGATCCTATAGGGTTAACCAAAGAAGGAACTACAATGGAGACTATAGGTAATATAGACATATGAGGACCTTAATAGTAGCCCTGTTATAGACTCTTACTGTATGGGGGCAGTACCTAAGCCCCAGGTTTCTTTTTGTTGCGGTGATTGACAAGCCCAATAATTGTTTAGGGGTTTAGGGGTTAAGGTTGTCAGGGTTTTAGGGTGTTTAGGGTTTGGGGTTTTAGGTGTTTGGGGTTTTGGGTTTAGGGTTTAGGGGTTTAGGGTTTTGGTTTCAAGCAGGGCAGCTTGTAGTCGCGTGTTGTAAGATTTGTATAGGGCTTTGCTTTGTAAGTGAGGGCAGGACGTTAAATGCGGAGGTTAGGGCTTTCATAATGGGATTCGAAGGTTTAAAGAGTTTTGCACCGGGTCTGCTTGGAAGGGTTGTTATCGGTCCTTCCCAAGGCTGTGATGGGTTCCGCAATCGATGTTAGGAATGTGGGAGGGCTGTTACGGGGGTTGCCTTGCCTTCGGTGAGGCTTTTCTGGTGAGCGAAGGTCTGCGAGTGATTATCATAGACATGTGAGGGTCTTTGCAAAGGGTGCAGACTCAACGCACCCCTGAAGTGAAGAATATCCGTTGAGTGGCACCTCATTTTTGGGTCCTTATGAGAACGATCCTACCATTCAGGGTGCTAAAATTTGCATTGAATCACGGTTCCAGGGGCAGCGTGGTGTTGGGGCTTGCTGCTCTCGATCGCTTGGTTTCGGCTTTCGTCAGAATAGCAGGCCTTTCCCAACGTGCGCCCTTGCAAAACCCCTCTGACTTGAGCCCAAGAATTCGTCAACTGATATAGCCAACGGCCTCAAATCCACAGCATAGGCCTCGCAGCCTTAACACCCACGAAATTCAGCAGTCAGTCGTTTCACCCCTGGCAGCTTGACCTGCAATGCTCCGCATCACTCAACTTTCCGGGGAGGAGCTAACGCGCCTTCCTCTCACGGAGCTCAGCGACGTGAAGGCCCTGAAGCAACGCTTGCACGAGCAGCACGGCCTGCCGCCACGCTTCAGGCAAAGGCTTCTTCACGAAGGCAACACTTTGGATGACGCCGTCAAGTTGGAAAGCGAGATGGACCTGCAGATCTTGATAGTGGCGTTCTCCGAGTCTTCGGGAGACCAGGGGCGAGAGCTGCGCTCAGCGGCCTGGGATGGCCGACTGGCCGAGGCACGGCGTGGACTAAAGACACATTGCCTGAAATGCTTAAACTCACGCATTGTGCCATGCCGCAAAAAACAAACAAGCCGTGAGACCACGGAACTCTGTCATTTCTGGGTCCTCGTAAGGAAGCCACCCACGTTTTCTCAAGCTCTCAGGTTGAAGCTCTGCTGGAGCTCCCCATGCACCCGGATGCTCCGGATGAGGATGAGGTACCGCCATTAACGTTGGCGTCTCAGAGCGGCAACGTGGAGGTCGTGCAGTTGCTCCTTGAGGCCGGTGCTGACAAGAATTGGCGCGACATAGGGGGCGGTTTTGCACTCCTGGTTGCCGCAGGCAACGGTCATGCTCCCGTCGTGCAGCTGCTGTTGGAGGCAGGCGCTCAGAAGGATCTTCGTGATGATCGTGGCATTACTGCGCTGATGCACGCAGCAAGCCGCGGGCATGCTCCAATCGTGCAGTTGCTTCTTCGTGCCGGTGCCGACGTGAATGCGTGTGACAATGAGGACAACACAGCACTGATGTTCGCAGCATGTGCCGGGCATGCTCGAATCGTGCGGTTGCTGCTTGAGGCCGGCTGCCAGTTGGGAGCGGGCAACAATCGGGCCAACAGAGCGCTGATGGATGCTGCAAGTGAAGATATTTCTGCAGTCGTTCGACTGCTTCTGGAGGCCGGCGCCGCGAAGGATTTGCGAAACGTTCGCGGCCACTTTCTGTGGTCCTGGGCGAGGACAACGGCAAAGGCAAACAGAAAGGAAAGAACAAAGGCCAAGGCAAGCGCAAGAAGGGCAAAGGGAAGGGGCGTGGAGGCAGAGGAAGAACGGTCTAGCGAGTCTAGCTCCAACTCATCAGAGGCATGTCTGAAAATCAGTTGGTGGTTTTGGCCGAATGAGGGTTGGAGCAACATGACTTGTACATGTACGACATTGACAGCACTTCTACTTTTGTTGCGAGAGCAGGTGAGGTTGCTTAAGCTGTTGAGTGTCTCCTAGCAAAGCACCACCCGTCTACATGTTCTTAGTAGCTGAGCAGGTAGCCTTTAAACTTCGGGGTTGATACAGTTCTTAAAACCCTACCATACTTGAGAAGGTTAACCTTTTTGGGGCCAGGATACTCAGCCCCTAAGGCAAAGCACCATCGGGCATATGGTTTTGTCCCGCGGAAGCCACCGCATCTCTCTGAAGTAGGAGTGGCTTTGCGGAACGTGAGGAGCGAAGGTGCGATGGAAGCACCACTTTCGGTTATATCCGAATGAGAACCCGTGGAAATGGCTTATGGTAGTTAGATCTTGTATCTCCGAAGGTGCAATACCACATGGTGCAGCTCACTTCTTCCGGGCTTCGTCAATGCTTACATCGATGAATGCAAGAGCAAGTTCTATTTGGAATTGCAAAGCTGCGCGTAGTCGTTTCTCTTCACTGCCGACAGAAACTCAGTAATCCGAATGGTGTCTGCAGACTTGAGCTAATGGAACCCTCATAGAGCTCTTGTAAGAGCCCCTTATGGTTCCCTTTAAAGGAACCCTTAAAGGGTACATGGAGCCTTCGGGGGGATATTCTCTCGAAGGCGTTCCGGGCATCGCGGCCGGCGAAGCCGAGAGAATCGAGAGGCCGGTGCTCAGGGGGTTCCTTTCTTTTCAGGTCCAATACATAGTAAAGGATCATGGGAGTTAGCAACTAGGGTTATAATTAGGGTACCCAATACTTATAACTACTTATAACCCCAACTAAGGTACTTATAACCTTACTTACTAAGTATTCAGGTGGTGGCACCGTAGAGCGTACTATAGGGGCCTAAATACTACTTTGGGGGTTCCTTCTTATATTTATAGTATAAAGGGCCCTCAAAAAACCCATCTTAATTATTAAGGGGTCCTTTGTTTTCAGGTGGTACCGTAAAGCCCAATAGCACTTCAATGTTCTTTACATGTTATGCGCTTGCGGCTTCAGGTTTCAGTTGGGGCGAGGGACTACTTGGAGGATCATGGGACTTAGCAAGTAAGGTTATAAGTACCTAAATTGGGATTGATAAGTAGTTGTAAGTATAGCTACAGTAAGTATAACCCTTGTTACTAAGTCCCATGAGCCTTTAAGTATTGCAGGAACAGACATGTTTCTTCACCTCAGGGGCCTTCGGCCCTACTTCTGTTGATGATATAAATCCTGCATTACCTTAAGGACCCTAAACTATGGGAATTAGGGTATATTCCTTATTATGGGTCATGCAGGATTTATATCATCAACCGTTACATCAACTTGACAGCAGGGGCAGGGAGTTGCTACGAGGCATATCGCCTTTCAAGATAGATTCATGCCAGGGGATGGCCGGGTGGTGGTAGGCTTCTGACTTTCCGTGGTGAGGTTTTGCCTTCGATCCCCTATACCCAACCTTTAAACTTTATGAGGTCTTATAGTTTAGTTGGAATCGGAAAGTTGAACCATTTATTTCTGTGGCTTATGGGGGGAGTAAGTTGCTGTGTTTCGAGACAGTTGCTTCCGGCTGTGGGGTTCAGTTTTTTGCATACACTCGCGACGGCTATGAGGAAAATGCGAAACCTAGGCCCTGACGTCAGCAAAAGAAAGCATAGGCATAGGCTGTGTAAGGCTTCATGGTTTGTCTAGGTCTTGCGACTTTGCAACTAGAAGGCCCCGAAGAGAGAGCTTAAGGGTTCGGTTTCGGGTTAAAGCTGTCACTGCTATGACGGGTCGATTGCTTCAGAAGCTTTAACCCTAAATGCCAAAAGCCTAAACCCTAAGCCCCCTAAACCTCAACACCCTAAACCCTAAACGCCCAAACTTAAAACCCGAAGCCCCCTGAAGCCCTAAACCTTAAACCCCCAAAGCCCAAAACCCTACACCCCTACTTACAGGATCATGGGACTTAGTGACTAGGGTTCTAATTAGGGTTATAGCTACTTACAACCCAAATTAACATACTTGTAACCTTACTTACTAAGTCCCATGATCCTCCAAGTAGGCGGTGAGGCGTTGCCTTCGGATTCCGGTGTACGTTTTTGGAGGTCAGGGCTTGGAGTCATGCCATTGGTGACAGGAAGCCGGAACAAAGGGTGCGGCGATGGTCGTACTGTTGATGACATAAATCCTGCATGACCTTCAGGACCCTAAACTATGGGACTTATGGTGTATTCCTTATAATGGGTAATGCAGGATTTCGTCCATCAACAGTACTTGTAAGAGCATACTGGTAGTTAGTGCCAGCTTTCGAAGCGGCTGTGACTGAAACCACGTGTGCATTCGAGCTCCAGGGCTGGTCAAGGGTTTGGCTTCTGCAGTGGAAGGGTGAAGGTCCGGTTGGAGGTTTATAAGTTCCCTCATACTGTTGATGATATACACCCTGCATTACCCATAATAAGGGCCGTACCATAATTCCCATAGTTTAGGGTCCTTAAGGTCATGCAGGATTTGTATCATCAGCCGTATGGGTTATATAAACATACTTGGAGAATTATGGGACTTAGTAAGTAAGGTTATAAGTACCTTAATTGGGGTTAGAAGTAGTTATAAGTATAGTTACCCTAAGTATAACCCCAGTTACTAAGTCCCATGATCCTTTAAGTAGTTACCCTACTTATAACCCGGGAGGCTTGGCTTAGCGCTTGAAGTCCAAAACCCTGAACCCAACATCCTCCAACTTGGAGGCCGATGTCCATGTGGGAGTTTCCGAAATTAGGGGTACCTTTAAAGAGATCCTGTAAGGGTTCCTTAAAGGGATCTTTAAGGGCTCTATAGAGGGTTTAGGGTCTAGAGTTTCCGAAAATTTGGGGGGGTACCTTATTTTGGGGTCCTTATAATAAGGATCCTACTATTTAGGGTACTAGATTAAGGTCCCCTATTCTCGGAAACTCCCATGTGGGTGGTTGTCAAAACTGTCTCTTCATGCAATACTTAAAGGATCATGGGACTTAGTAACTGGGGTAATACTTAGGGTAACTATACTTATAACTACTTATAACCCCAATTAAAGTACTTATAACCTTACTTACTAAGTCCCATGATCCTCCAAGCACGTCCAGGCCAGCGCAGAGCCGCCATGTCCCTAAACGACCCTCTCCGACCGCTCGAATTCCGATACTAAGCGTTCCACTTGATTCTGTGACGTCTTGCATCCAAAAACCCTGCAAGGTAGATTCCGAAGTTTTCGTGGGGAAGTGTGGAGTTTGAGCTTCGAGTTGTCGGCTTATGTCGTAGCAACTTGCAGATGTCCCCCCCCCAAGAACCTAAGCCTGAAGCCAGCCCAGAACAGATTCAGTTGGGGCATGTGTGATGATTCTGTTGATGATATAACTCCTGCATTACTTTAAGGACCTAAACTATGGGAATTATGATAGATTCCTTATTATGGGAATGCAGGATTTGTATCATCAACCGGTTCGACCATCGGTGTCCAGTAAAATGTGTTACGGTTCGCGGGTGGCCTTCGGTGGTCTTACGGTTGGTGATATAAATCCTGCAGTACCTTAAGGTCCCTACACTATGGGAATTAAGGTATAATCCTCATTATGGGTAATGCAGGATTTCTATCATCAACCGTACCAGTACCTTCTATCATCAACCGTACCAGTACCTTCGTTGCGGTTTTGTCGGCAGCTCGAAGTGCAGCAACACCCGATCAGTTGACTATCTGCCATAACCTGCCCTAGACCCTAAACCCCTAAACCCTAAACTCTAAGCCCTAAAGCCTGAACCCTAAACCCCAAACCGTAAACTTAAACCCTGAACCCCTAAGCCCTGAAACCCTAAACCCTAAACCCCTAAACTTAAAAACCCCTAAACCCTAAACCCCCAAACCCTAAACCCTTACTTACCCTAAGCCCTGAACTTCACCTGAACCTCGCTGCTTCCTCGGCTTCAGCTCTTGGAGAGAAACCTGAAGTCCCAGAGACTCCAAAACCCCTTAATTACTAGGACCTAGAGTAGGCCCTTATTCCCTTTTTAGGGTTTAGGTTCCCTTATAAACCCGCTTTAAACCAAAAAGGGCACCCTTTTTATTCCTGGGTTACTCTTAGGTCTAGATTAAGGAATATACCTAGGGTTCCTTTAAGGGATCTATAAGGGATCTATAGGGTTTAGGGTTTAGGGGACTCCAAAATCCCTTAGTTAAGGAATATACCCTAGGAGCCCTCATATGATTTAAGGTATATTCCTTAATTAACGGGTTTTGGGGGCTCTGAAGTCAGCAGCCTGAGATCCTACTTGGAGGATCATGGGACTTAGTAAGTAAGGATTCCTTAAAAGGGGCTCCTTAAAGGGATCTATAGGGATCCTTAAAGGGATCTCTGGGTTTGGGGTTTAGGGTCTACTTGGAGGATCATGGGACTTTGTAAGTAAGGTTATAAGTACCTTAATTGGGGTTATAACTAGTTATAAGTATAGTTACCTTAATTATAACCCTAGTTACTATGTCCCATGATCCTTTAAGTTGGGATCTAAGGACTCATATATGGGTTTACTGGGTGGCAACTTGGGAAGCTTCTTAATTCCCCTTTATGGTCCCTATTAATGTACCTATCCATAAATACTTTTCAGAGCCCCAAAACTACAACCCAGTTTAGGGTTTAAGGTTTAGTATTTTGGGCCCTGAGACCATACCATACAAGGCTTTTGGGCTATTGTGATCCCTAGGGAAAGCCCAAAAAAAATCTTCAACCGAGGAGGGGCTCATTATTTAGGGTTTCCGTGATTGCTTCACTTGCTGCAGTCGGGTTTGGGAGGCCTCCAACTAAGATCCCCACTACCCAACCTTTAAGCTTTTGGGGTTCTTACAGTTTAGTAGGAATCGGAAAGTTCAACCTTTTATTTCTGTGAAATCCCCCAGAAAGAAGCCTACAGAAATCCCCAGACCCTGTAGTAAAATCTACGACGCGACGTGGTCTGTTTCCGAGAACCCCCCCTAAGTTGGTCACGAAACGACATGAGAGCTTTGATGCAGGCATGCCCACGGCAAGAGGCCCGGGGCGTTCATAGTGGGAGTTCCGAGTTGAGCAGGGTTTAGGATTTTGGTTTGTTTTTCTCTCGTAGGGCTGCTGCAGTCGGGCTTTGTAGGGATTAGGGCTTCGAAGCTTCAAAGGGTTTTGCGCCGATCTGCTTGGAAGGGTTGTTATCGGTTATCGGTGCTTCTCAAGGCATCTTGTTCTGCCCCACCGACATGGGGGGTTTCCGAAAATAAGCGACCCTAAACAGAAGGATCTAGTAGGGGGTACCTTGGGGGGTCCTTGTAATAAGGATCCTACTATTATTTAGGGTGCTAAAATTTGGTTCCCCTATTTTCGGAAACCCCCACCGACATGTGCCTCGATGAGGTTCTGTAAGCCGTGCTGGGAATGCGGGAGGGTTGTTACAGTACGGGCGGGCTTGCTTTACCAACTCTCGATGGTTGGGTTTTGGGCTCGAACCCTCAAAAATTTAGTAGCTGAGTGGATACACTGTACACTTCTTGGCATAATATCACTCACTACAAAAACTAAAAGTATATACAGTTTCGGCGCTTATGAACTGAGCAACTCAGAAAAGCATGGTGACTCCTGGACTAGAGCCCTCCACTGAGAAGGCCGAAGCCTTGAAACCATACTCCATAGGACTCCGGGCCGCAACAGAAAACCTGAATTCTGATCCGTCAGAGCCTTTTTTTTGGGTGCCCTGGGCGGATTAGCCAGCAATGCTCCGTATAACCCAACTTTCCGGTCAGGAGCTGACGAGCCTTCCTCTTACGGAACTCAGCGACGTAAAAGCCTTGAAGCAGCGACTGCATCAGCAGCACGGCTTGCCGCCGCGCTTCAGGCAGAGGCTTCTGCACGAAGGCAGCACTTTGGATGATGCCGTCAAGTTGGAGACCGAGATGGATTTGCAGATCTTAATAGTGGCTTTCTCCGAACCTTCGGGAGACCAGAGGCGAGATCTAACCGAAGCGGCCTGGTTTGGCCATGTGGCCAAGGCAGGGTCGGTGTGCTCTAGTGACAGCCTGCGTGAAAACTCGGAGTCTTCTCATTTTGGGGTCCTCATAAGGAAGCCACGTGTTCTAAAGCTCTCAGGTTGAAGCTCTGCTGCAGCTCCCCATGGATCCGAACCCGGATGCAGCAAGAGATGCGGGTGGCAGCACGCCACTGCTGAGGGCGTCTCGAAATGGCCACGAGCAAGTCGCACGCTTGCTCCTGGAGGCCGGTGCTGAGAAGGATGCGAGTGACAGTGACGGCTGTACAGCGCTGATGCATGCAGCGTCGATCGGTTGTGAGCCAGTCGTGCAGCTGCTCCTGGAGGCAGGTGCAGAGAAGGATCAGTGCGATTCGGAGGGCCGGACTGCACTGATAGCTGCCGCAGCATACGGTCATGTTTCAGTCGTGCGGTTGCTCCTTGACGCGGGGGCTGAAGCGGACACGTGCGACCTTTCCGGCAATACGGCACTGATACTTGCCGCGACCCGCGGTTGCACTCCAGTCGTGCGGTTGCTGGTGGAGGCCGGCGCTACCTGAGGCAATCGCAGCAGAGCGCTGAACACGATCCGGACAAAAGGCTTTCAGCTGCGAGGGTTCTGTGACGTGTTTCGTGTCAGCAAGATGCGAGGGTTCCTGCTACCAAGGAAACCCCTCGAAAGCCTGTATGACGATTCGCTTTTCGACGAGGCCTCAAAAGGTAGGATGAAGGTAGGTGGGATATTCCCAAATAAGAGTCCTTATATAAGGGATCCTTAATCCCACCTACCTTCATCCCACCTTGTGAGGCTTCCGATGCTCTGCATTCGAAGAGGATTGCACCCCAGACCCGAGGCTTTTCAGCTTCTTTAAGTCGTCAGCCTTGCACGAAACTCGAAGCTCCGTTCAGTTTCAGGCTTCCGAAACTACAGTTGATGATATAGACCCTGTATGACCCAGAATAAGGAATAAATATACCATAATTCCCAGAGTTGAGGGTCCGTAAGGTAATGCAGGATTTATACAGTCAACCGTGGTTCTCCAAATTAGGGTGCCTGTTTAGGTGCCCAAAATAGTACGACACCGTTATTAAAAAGAGGACCAGAAAAGGGCTGGTACCTTAATTTAGAGAACTACCCTTGCGGAAATTTGCTTGATACTGGGATCATGGAACTTAGTAAGAAAAAGGCCATAAGTTCCTTGATTGGGGTTATAAGCAGTTATGGGTATAGTTAACCTTAGTGCAGGATCTGTATCATGAACATAGCTCTGTTACTACAGGGGCTTACCATTACTATTGTTGGGGTTCCTGATCATAATTATACTATAGAAGGGGCCTCAAACCTAATTCTAATTATTTAGGCTCCTATAGTAGGAAACTGACCCTTTGCGACCCGGTTGCTTCGGAGCCCTTCCCTCGCCACGCTCTGTCGGACTGTCCACGGAAGTTCCTGAAGCTTGCAGTTACGAGAAGGGGCCTTCATAAATAGAATAGGGTTTTGGGGTATCGTATACTAGAACTACAATAAGGAACCCCAAAGTAGTATTGGTAATTTAAAGGTGCCTATAGTAACAGAGTTGTAGTGCATGCGCACACCTTCCACTCATGTCAGAGGTAGTGTACTTGTGACATTTAAGACCAACTGAATCAGAGTTATAAAGAAAGGCAACGCAGACCAAAGGACAGCGCATCATCATCATCATCATCGTCATCATCGTTAACATCTCATGACCATCATCAGCAGCAACAACAACAAGAAGATCCATCAATAGTCAGCACCGCCCCAAGCACACTTGCTAAGCAAGAAGCGCTCTCAGGCTCGGTTCTGTGCATGGCCGCGAAACCGCCAAGGCGCATGGTTGAGGGTCCTCTTGTTTCTGCTGCTGGGGTTTACGGTTTAGGTTTAGGGCCCCAAGGAAGAGCCCAAACACGATAAACCTCGTAGTTTCTATATGCAAGACCCTACCTATCTCCCCGAACCCTACAAAATAGTAGGTGATGACCCCTTAATTGGAGGGTCTAACCCTTAAAACGGTAGGTTTTTGGATCCCCAGGTAGTCACCCAGTCTAACTACACTGGCCCTTGCATTCCGGCTTCAAGCTTCGTTGGAAGTTTATGTTTTGGGGGCGATTTGGGGGTTCTTATGCTCAAAGGGGTAAATGAGGGGGACCCCTACCCTATGATGGGCTATATAATGGGTCTATAATGGCTATATTAAGGGCATGAGGTGTTATCGATGCCCAGGATGCGGCCGTGATGATGGCAGCATGTGCTCTTTAGTTGAGCCCTTCTGGTCTTCGATATTGACTGTTTGGGATAGACTTTAGGAGCTGCCCCCACCCTGTAATAGTGGTATAATAGGAATATAATAGGGCCCTAATATAATCCTATATAATCCTTATGGTCACTATTACAGGGTGGGGGCAGCTTCTAAGGTAGACTGGAGGGTAGTTGGGAGGGCTAGGTTGAGCCTCACCTCCTGAACCAAAGCTTTGTTAATCAGGGGCCTACATGGGAGTTTCCGAAAATTAGGGGTACCTTGTTTTGGGGTCCTTCTAATAAGGATCCTACTATGTAGGGTACTATATTCGTGTCCCCTATTTTCGGAAACGCTCACAAAAAGGACTTATATATGGAAATCACGCCCCAAGAAGGAAGGTTTTATAGGGCCCAGGCGGGGTTAGGGGTTTAAGGTTTAGGGAACAGGGCTTGGGGTTCAGGGCCAGGAAGGGCGGATAGTATTTCGCAGGGTTCCTTACCCTATTTGTTCTTTGTCAAGGTCCCTACATGGCTTTGTGGCTGGGTCTTGGGAGGGTTTTAGTGTTGTCGGATTTACAAGTGTAAACGACCATAACCTACCTTTTCGTAGGTGCTTGTTTGAAACAGCGGTGCCAGGATAGAGACCCCAAACTCTCTCTCTCTCTCACGCATTCGGATGTCCGGGGCGGTCGCGTGCAGGCCAAAAACAGGCAAAGCCTGCAGCCAATTCAAACTGAAACGGAAGGAACAAACCAGCGAGGAGGGTGCACCACCGAGGCGTGCACAACAACCACGCAGGAAGGCTACCCGACCAGACGGGAAGAGCCCAAAACTAGCAGCTCAGGAAGAAGACAGCTGATGGGGAGCCGCGAAAGCAAGAGGAGAGGGCGGATGCCGAAAAAGAAAGGCAAGCCGCGACAGGGATGAACCGAGGGAAGCGAAAATCCAAACAGGATGATCCTGCAAGACAGTGAGAGACCAGGCGGCATCCGGGCAAATGCAACCCAAAGCCGCGCGAAGACAACTGCTGGGTGGCACAGCAGAGCACAAGGCATGACCCAACGGCACCAGGCGAGCAAGGTGCAGAAAAGTGAGTGTATGCCGCAGAAGAAGCTCAGGGCCCGTAGCGGAGATTCCCCCGGATACCGGGCAGTGAGCCGGGACGTCACGGACATCCGCAAGAGAGCGGATGGCCGCCCGGTAACCAGTCAGGATTGAGGGCGAGAGTGCAGCAGAATCGGCCATGGCCTGCCAGAACCGTGCGATGTTTTGCCAAATGTGTGGAAGCCACCAGCCTGCAGCTCCGCGCCGCAACCCAGACCAAAGGGGGGATGGTGCAAGGCCTTGGTCTTGAAAGAAGAAGCTTCTGCCAGCCAGCTGGGCAATCGCAAGCGCAGAGGCAGAGGCAGGCAGACATGGAGCAGTGGCCGCTTCGGATTCAGCTGCTACGGTGTGTGGGGGTTCCTCGGCCTCGAGGGAGGCCTGGGCCTCTTCCCACTCGACAAGAAGGGCTGCGGCATCCCACGGCTGATCATTGTCCAGGGCGAGCCGCTCAGCCGGGGTGGCATTGCGAGGACCGCACAGCTGAATCGGGGGCAGCCGGCGATGTTGCTGCGGGCCTCGCCGTTTCGTACCCGACCCGTATTGGTGGTGCGCCCCCACAGAGATCTCCAGGGGAAGGCGACATCCGGCCGAGGTGACGATGTGGTACTTGAGACGATCAGAGGAATGGAAGTCTCGAAGACACCAACTGCAGGTAGTACCATTGCAGAGCTCAGTGGCTCTAGCCAGGGTGCCGTGTTTGCGATGCCGGTGTGCCGCAAGAGCCTGGGCAGTACGTCCAATCCATCCGCACATTGGGCACTGCACCGGATTAGACTGGCCGATAGTGCCAGTTTGTGCACGGATGGCGCGGCTGCGCCAGAGCCTGTGGAAGGCAAGCAGCCCTGAGCCGAATCTGCCGAACCGTCGGCAGGCGCCTCTCAGGAGTCTGTCATGGGCGCGGGCAATCCGCATCGGGCTGTCACGTAACTGATCAGGAGACAGCCCCGCGAAAGTACCGACTGTGCACACTGCGTCCTTGAGCAGGGACGTCCACGGCAAATCGCGCTCACAAGAGGCCTCAACAAGATCAAGGACGGCAGCAGGGGCAGTGGTGGCGATTTGAACTGCAAGGCGCGCCCGGCACAGGATGGTGGCGACTTGCGGTGTGGCGGCCGGCACCAGGACGTCGAGCGCCTCGCGCGTCAGGTGGTGGGAGACAGACCAGGAAGCAACAAGGGATCGCTGGCATCTGTCAAAGAACCCCTGGTAGATGGCACCCGCAGGCGGTACATCTCGGCAGTCTCAACTACAACCCGTGTAACGACAGGGACCTCGTCAGCAAGTTGGGTTGCCGAGTCGGCGTCAACCAGGACCGAGAGATCATCAGCCCAGGCGATCTGAATCGGTCTGCACGGGCCACCTACGGCCTCAGAGGCTGAGCGGTGTCCAATCTGCAGGGACACAAGCTGTGCCTCAACATCATCAAGGATTTGTGCGAAAATTGCCCCGAAGAGCACATCCGCCAGTCCGTCGCCAGGCCGGCTACCCCTGCCAGCTAGGATGATGGCATCATGACCGCAGAGCGACCAGTGGGAGCAACGTACGCAGTCCTCAAGGAGCGCACACACATCCTCGGCCATGCCTCGGTGACGGAGGACTCCATCTGCGAGGAGGCCAGAAACGAGGCGGGAGGCCTCTCGCTGCCTTGCCCTGCCATGGTCCTGGCCAAACAAGAGCTGTCTGTCCGCCTCATAATAGGCAGCTTGCACATCCAGGAACAAGGCGAACCACGAACGACCCGCGAAGTCACTCAAGGCAACAAGCGATCGAAAAGATGCCACAGCAAAACCGGTGTGCACTCTACGGCGGCCTCCCAGCTGGAGCGGATGATAGGCGCAGAGAACTTGCTGTCCCAGGGAGTTGCGGACATGCCCGTGCCATATCTTCGCGATACCATTAAGTAACGCGATGGATCTATAATTGCTGGGGACACTGGACCAGAGCAGCCTTGAACTGAGGGGGCTCCTTCCCTCGACCCGCAATGTCCGCGCACAGCATCCACAGCCATTGGGCCGCCGCGACCGGCTGGCCTTTCCACAGACCGTTACTGATTCGGTCCGGCCCGGGCGCTTTGCGAAGCTTTTGTCGTCGGCATTGATGCTCGACATCGAGGAGTGACGGCAGGGCCCCAGAACACGGCCTACAGGAGCTTTCAGAAGCTTTGCGGAGCTCAGCTTGCAGTTCCTGAGCAGTGAGGCGCTGACCATCTTCCTGTTGTTGGAACTGCCGGAGCAAATCAGCATCAATGTCATGACCTCCGGCAGCAAAGACCTTGCGTCGCTCGGCAGCGCGCTTAGAGGCCCAGCGGAGCCGGTGAGTGGCTTCCATGGCTCGCCCGGTGTCGAGCCAGAAGTCGGTGGCACTCTGTGTGAGCTGCTGGAAGTGGGCAGCCTTGTCACGTCTGGCGAGCCAGTGCGCGTGCTCCTTCATCCTGAGAACCGCTAGCCAGGTGCGGGCGTAGGCGCGGTGCCCATTTCGCACACACTGTCGAACATGGCCCCGAGGGCGATCTGGCGTGCTCCAGATCCGAAAGGCCAAGTGCATCAGATTACGACTACACACTCGTGCGTGAGATCGGAGCTGCCGGCGTCGCTCCTTGAGGGCAGTGAGGACCGTGATAGCTTCATCAGAGATGTACGGCTGCCGTGGCACTACTCTGTCAGGGCGCTGCTCAGCCTTGGCAAACCGGTGGAACCTCTTTGTAAGAGCTGAGGTGGCTCTCTCAGGATCCCCGGGGTAGGAGAAGTTTTCCCACACACGACTGGCGATGGCAGTAGCAACTGAGTCAGGGGGGATAGGTCGCCGCCTTCGGTCCTGGGCATTTGCCACCGTTTCTGCGCAGATTTGTAGGCCGCAGGAGATCGGAACGTGATCCAGAGTGCTGTTGATGATATCAAATTCCGGAAGGCACTGCGAGGATGTCGCACGGATAACACCTGCAGAAAACAAAATATGATCGTGTCGCCGGCATTTGCCGGAGGAGTGCTGCCATGTCCAAGTTTGCCCTTGATGCAAGCGGCTCCAAGTAGCGGGTGCCTCAAGGAAGTGGTCCTGTGCGAAGGAGAGAAGTTGCAGATCACTCAATTCCGATAAGGAGGGGAGTGGAGAGAGGCAAGGCATGAATCTCACGCCTCAAGGCGGACCAGAAGTCAACGATGTCCTGCTGAGGCCTGTCTGCATGAGGTGCATGAGCAGAGATGATGACGACCGGAAAGGCAGGCCGTTGACAGCGGATCGCCAAATACCTGGGGGAGGAAGCCACAATGCGCCAGTCTTGGAGCTGCAGATCGCCGCCAAAGGCACCTTGGTGGACCCAAATTTCCACCCCGTATTGACCCTTCTCATGCCCACTGCGCCAGGTGAGATAAGGGCCGGCGACATACCTTCCGGCATTGCTCCGACACTCCTGTAGACAAAGCACATCGAGGGAGAGGGCTTGGGCTTGCTTCCCCAAGAAAGCGCGGCGCTGGCCGCCCGCCGCAGCGGAGAAAAAGAACTTGCGATCATCCTTGATGGTTTGGATGTTGGCTGAGACGACTTTAACCCTTGCACAGTCCCGTGCAGCTCCAGCGGTCGCTTGCCCATGGGACGAGGGTTGGGCGTGCAGCTCAGGGACGAGCTGAGGACAGGTCTGGGAGGCAGGCTCTGGCTCAGCTCTGGGTCGACAAACATATAACCGCGGCATACCGCCTTGCATGCGGCAGCGGCGTATAGCCCATAGCCACGGCCCAAATTGTTCCAGTCGGGGAAGGAGGCCGGCGGCCGTGCAAAGCGGGAGATGGTGCCATTCCAGGCCGGAGGCGCCTAGGGAAGCCAGCGAGTCCGCAACCTCATTCACTAACACCCCAACATGACTAGGGGTGTGGCAGAAGTGCACGGCTTGCTGTGACTGGACTAGCTGCCACAAGCGAGCAAGGGAGATGTTGCCGCCCTCTCCTTCGGGGTTGATGAGCCTGTGAGCACCTCCTGGTGCATAAGGAACAAGTCTGACATTGTGTTGGCATTCAGCTAGATACCCCTTGCCCGGGTATCCTGCAGACGGCCACTGAGGTATCTCCCACTGATCAGGATGGCCGTGCCAATGAGGGTAGCCGTTCACACCCCTGCCGGCCGAAGCCCATGTGGTGGGAGGGCCATCGGTTGCAGAGCAGAGCCGAGGCAAAGCGGCTCTCTCAGGACATGAAGGCCGATAAGTCCTACCACTCCAACCAGCGCAACTCGGGCGAAACTGATACCCGACCTTTTCCCTCCGGGGGGATGCAATAGGAGTCTTAAACCCAGGCTAACCCCTAGAACCCCGAAGTGTGGGTCAGCGCTACTGGGTGCATCGCTGGCTGCGTCCTCATCAACAGCCAGCCAGTCCCCGTCTCTGAGCTCGGGGTCCGGGAGGTCGGGTAACTTATCGTTGACTCCAGCAGAAACAACATAGGCGCCTTCCTCCAGGTAGGCGGCCGCTTCAGCCTGGTGCAGGTGCCGACAGACAGGGGTGTCACCGGAGAGAAGCACAGTTCGGCGCAGCTTGTCGGCGGAGCGACGCAGCAACCACGGCTTGCGGCTCGGACGAACTGGCATGGGCACCCAACGTCCGTTGAGGGCCCGGCCGCCTGGGCTTCGAATAGTCATCCCTCTAGGGTCCCAATGACTACCTGCCGGGATGGTCACGGCAGTGGCCGTAGTATCCGGCGACCATAAGACAACAACCCCAGAGTGAACAACCAGAAAGGTGTTGTGCCAAACCGCCTCCTGCCCCGCTTCTTGCCAGTCCCGGAACCAGGGCCAGGCCGCCGGCTGACGAAGTGGGTGAGCAGAAGCCAAGGCAATGGAGAGTCGGTCCCCGTTACGAAGGTACAAGTTGGAGTCGATGGCGCCGAGAATCAAACACGGGAGCGGAACATCGATACGGACCGGCACACCAACCCGAACCGTCATGGCAGTCTTGAGTGCATCAAGGGTGATGACAGTGGGCAGAAGCACAGCAAAGGTAGTGCCCAGACCATCGACGATGACTGTAACTACTCAGCAGGGCCTCTGACCACAAGCTGCAACGATCCTCTACACAGGGGTGGGTTACAGACTGCAACCCCCTGAGTACCGGTTGGGGAGTGCTGCAAGGCAATAGCTTCAATCTGCTGCCAGAATGCTTCTATCCTCACCGAAACCGCTGCGGTAACGCCTGCAAAGGGACACCAAACCTGGATAGGACAGCTGTCAGGACTGGGGCCAGCCAACTGTGCAATCAGAGGGATAGCGTGCACTCTGCCTGCTTCATGAACAGGTAGATCCCGCAGCTGTGCGCTCACCGGGGATCTAGAGCGATCTCTCGAGCCAGAGGCCGGCTGACTGCACGTGTCGTCAGCGACCGTATCCATGGCTTGGCTGGCGCTCAAGATGCTTAGCAAACTTCCCAGCCGTATAAGCGGATTGTCCGACAACACGGAGAGGATAGCCACAAGGAAAGCTCTGGACAGGGCCTGGCTGTGCGACACGCCTGAAGCACTGCTTGCGGGGTGGGCGTCAGCAATGTTCTCCTCGGAGGTTCGCGGAGTATGTGAGGCGCTGAGAACAATGTCCCCGTCACGGAGAGTGAAGGGTCGGCTGGCGCGTAGCACACCTCCCACGATCCGAAGAGTGGAAGGCGCGGCCGACAGGGCTGTGGCAAGGCTTTCCTCTGTGCACGGGTTGTCAAGGCAGACACATGAGCAGCCCCCCTCGCTCTCATGGAGCACAATGGCTGTGTCCTGGTGCGCAGAGGCGCAGACGACAAGATTGGGCACCTCATCATTGACCCACGGCACTGGTACCCAGGACCCAGCTAGATGGCTTAACGGAAAACTGGAGAAAGTGAGCAGGTCGGGGTCCCATGTGCTACCGGCCTCAACCGACACTTGTTGTGGGATCTTGTCCCCCGGCCTCCAAAGCCGTACCCGAACTGGGGCGAGGATTCGAAATGGCAAGCTCCATGGCACAGCGTGTCGGAGGAAGGATTCGTCATCTGTAGCTGTAGTGCCCGGTCCCGTCACCATTTCAGGAATGGCTAAGATATAATCCCCAGATCGCAACTGCTTGCCTTGCTTGCCTGCGGATTTGCGGCGGCCAGGCAAGAGCAAGTGCATGTCTGCCAAAGACATGTCTCAGAGCACGCAGCAGCCATTCTACCGTCACGACTCGCGGTGTCAGCAGCGCAACAGTGGCGTGCCAGACTCTCGCAACGATACAGACAGTAGTAGGATCAGGAGGGGTCGGGACAACCGTGAGCTCAACCGCAACTGGAGCTGGCCAAACTGGAGCATAGCCATCTGCCCAGAGGATCCTGTCCTTGTCCGCCCGACTGAAGGAATGGGTGCAAGAAGCCTCAGCATCCACAATGACTGCTTTGCCCGCGCCCCAGAAGGGGCTAAGGCAGGCAACCTGGCATTGCCGTCCCTCGACAAGCATGAGTAAGTTCGCCTCATCAAAGTGCGCACGCCAAGGAAAACGACCGACCCTCACCAGGTTAGTGTGCAACCCTTGCCTAACATAGTCAGGAAAGAAGGGGACAAAGACGGGACCTGTGGAGCGCGGCTCGAACATTGCAAAAGCCCCGGTGCACAGCCAGCAAAGCAGGACCCAACGCATTCTGCCGAGACCAGGCGAAAAGAGAGTGAGCCAGAAGAGTGGCATCCTCCCTGTGCTCCTACTGGTGTATGAGCCGTCGGAGGCGGGCTCTGGCCGGGGAGGCCCAGCATATGCAAATCGAACGCAGTCGCCATCGCGCAGATTCATGGCAGCAGTTGCCGTAGTTGAGCCCGCTTCCTGAGGTGTGCGAAGGCTGATGCGGCTACCCTCCAAGGTAAGATGTTGGACATCATCGACCGTGAGGTGGGAGGGGAAAGAAACAGCCCAGAGCCGTTCGTCATCGCCACGCAGGATCACATTGGCACGAAGAGGGTCGACGGCACGTGGAATCATATGAAGTGCTCCGCAGTCGGGCTGTGGACGGACAGGGACTAGGGCTGGCCATCCCCTCAGCAGGGCATGGTCCTGCAGAAAGTCATTAGCCAAGGCAGCCTGACCTGGGCTTCCAACTGGAAGCCAAAGAGGGGCGCATCCCTGTCGTTGAAAGGGATCATGCAAGCGAAGGGGGACACGTGCAAGTGAAGCTCCCAAACGGACCCCCATGCCAGCGGACTCTTCCGCTTGCAAGTAGACACACTGCACATGCTGAATGGAAGGCGCATCAGCGACCCGGAGAAAATTTAGGGGTTGCTCTTCCGAGATTGGGGCAGAGGTGCGCGCCCTGCTGTCCTCAGCAACGCTTACCGCAAGTGGTCTGCCAGGAAAATGGCCGAGCGTATGCGCATGCCGATGCTGGCCGGTAGACCCACAAGGCACTTGGCCTCCTGAGTGAAGGAAGGGCATGTGTCGACCGGCACACAGGTGATCTCGACCGACTTCGGTCCCCCGCCAAAGTGGGCGCTCCCCAGATTGGAAGGAGAAA
This sequence comes from Symbiodinium sp. CCMP2592, assembly GCA_905221615.1. NCBI lineage: Eukaryota > Dinophyceae > Suessiales > Symbiodiniaceae > Symbiodinium > Symbiodinium sp. CCMP2592. The sequence goes on along the minus strand of CAJNDT010004368.1, from coordinate 256,513 downwards.
GGCAAGGGGCATGACCCAAGTACGTGCAGCCGAGTGCCTCTGCAAGGCAACTCCAGCAAAGAGACAGACACCGGGCACAAGAAGGTCAGGCTTAAGAGATCCTGAGTTCTCGGTCCCGCGAAAGGTGGGTGTGGTGTCGCCATCTCGGCCTCGACCTTGCAGTAAGGGAACCTCTGCAGAGGGCAAACCTTCGGCCGCTGGGACATGCGCCTGGGCAGCCAGGGCAGCGAGTTGGCATTGCATATCCTGGATAGCCCACCAGACATCGTCTAATGTAGCCGTTCCCGGTTCCGTTTGGATAGCAGCATGCCGTTGTGAGACCAACGACGGGCAGGCCTGGAGGGAAGGACAACTGTTCCGTAGGCAAATGACAGCTTCTGCTGGGACCCCACAGGCAGTGGAGCTCGCAGGGCCAGCAGGGAAAGCTGGCTGGAATGAACTAGGGCCAACGGCGAGGCTGAGTGCCCACCTGCGGTGACCACCTGTACCAACTCCCTCGGCGCCTTGTAGCAACAAGTAAGCATTGATGGGCGCTTCCCGTATAGGGCCCGTTTGAAGCATCCGGGCTGGCAAAGGAAATAGTAACTCGAACACCCATGGATCAGGAAGTGCCAGATATGCAGTATGACGGGACCGTAGGTAGTGCAGAACGACGAGATCCCCATTCCTTATCTGAACTGCCTGTCCATAGGAGTACCCACAATTGCCAAAACTAAACCCGAATGACTGTAACGGGGTGGCATCACGAAAAACATCCGCGACCCACCTTCCGAAGGCAGCCCAGTCGAAGTATTGCACATCAAAAGCAAAAACCGCAGCGCGGCCGTCGAGCTGCACGAAGCAAGCAGCCATTCCAGAATGGCCAAAATGCAGGAGTACATAGGCAGCGTCGTAGACGGCTGGGTCAGCCGCACCTCGGATGGAAATGAGGGTGCCCCGCTCGACCCCGAACCCTCCTAGCTGAACAATGCCATGAATTTCCTCCTCAGTCGGCCAAGGAGGCCCTGACAATTGAATGGAAGATGGATGATCGACGATCCAGATGCGGATGGCCGTGTACACGCGCACCTGTGGGATCTGGACTGCTTGTTGCATGGAGTTCCCTGTCCAGACCTCGACATCAAGTAACCACATGGCGACCAGGCCGAGCTGGCGGCCGGGACGGATTCCAGTGGAGACCACTTGTGCTCCAGAGACCCCTGGCAACCCAGCGAAGAGAAGGCAAACCAGGCTGATGGTGCTCATCAAGGGTCGTGCGACTCGCCATGCAGAACTGAGTGCAAGTATGAGCCCCCCTTGACCGAGCGCCGCAGTAAAACCATCAACCGGATTGACAACAGTAGCCCGTGCTCCCTGAGGTGGAATCGTACAGCGTGCCAGCCGGCTGTGATGGGCCAGAGCATTGACTTCGCCCGCAGAATTCGTAGTAACCGCCAGCCGATGTCCAGCACAGGGAAACCATATGACTGGTCGAAGGAGCTCGCGACTAAGTAAGTCACGGACAATCCACCAGCTACCTTGTCCTCGCGGCACAGCCACTAGCTCAAGCATATACGGGTCTGTGTCAGCAGCCACAAACAAATCTTGTTCCTCGGGACAAAAGCCGCCTAGCCTGAGAGCCTGGTCAAACTCAGATGCAGTGTCTGTCCACCTAACCAAAGCAGGTCCTCGCATGGCGGTCCAAAGCCGAAGGTCATGACGTGCTGCCCCGAGCGAGCATAACCAAGGGTAGATATGCTGAGGGTCGAGAGGGAACATGGCGGCCGTTGCACTGGCCTCGAGGACAGGCGTTAGGAGAAGATTCCAGCAATATCGTCCCTCTGATCTTCAACTGCAACAGTGGAGATGGGGAGAGAAGGCTCGCTGTCGGTGGCATTGGGATTTGAAGATTCTTCCGATGTGGAAGAAGCCTGCTGAACTGGTCGCGCAGTGACACCGAGGATCCACCCGAGGGAGAGCCATTTGAGTGGGGCCTTCCCAAGAGCCCAGAGAGCGACACTAACGACCGAGGCAGCTTGGTGGGCCGGGCCTTGCCCTAGAACCTCCCGGCCGCTTTCACAGGTCTGATGCAATGTAAGGCATCGCCCCGTGGCAGTGCTCAAATCTTGAGGGGATCTCCACCATTGGTCCTCAGTTGTGACCACAAGGTCAGCAGCATCCCACGGAGTGAGGCCACTGAGGGAGACCACCGCGTCCCAAGAGACCTGGGGAGTGCATGCACCGCTCCATCTACCCTCGATCTTCAGGGCCCAAATCTGCATGTGTGGACACAGCGGACAACACACGTCACGTCATCGGCTTCACACCGGATGACTCGGAGGTCTCCGTCAGCATCCTGGAGATGTGAGGGATGACAGACCGGTACTGCAACCCGAAGAGAAGGGCTTCGGACCGGTGAGGCGGCCCTAGTGGCAGCAGCACCTTGCCTGGAGGCCGGACTGCGACCTGATCCGGCTAGCCCGGTGGGAGTCCTAGTACGCAGAACTGTTGCCCTTTGACGGTGGACGGAAATGCTGTCTCCAGGAAGAGCTTGCAGGTCAAATGCCATGCGAACAAACAGGGTCTTGGTGCCCGTTCCTTTGGCACACAGGCCATGCACGGTGTGGACGGTCCTGAGGTCTGCGGTGGACACCAAGCTGCACACTGCTCTGGCTGAAGTAGACGTTCGTGCACATGCTTCGAGCACATCGACCGCGACAGAGAAGGAACCAACAGCGGCCAAGGCTAGCCCAGTGTTGGGGTTGCCAAAATGGTCGTGCAGCCACAGGACGGCATTAGTGGCACCAGCTACAATGGTCTGGAAACATGGAAAGCCTACCATGTTGGAGAGCTCCGGGACCTCCACAGCCTGCCTAGGCACATGATTCCGCTCCCGAAGCCATGCTTGAACCGCACTGTGAGGGCTTCGGCCAGTGACAGTGTCGTGCAGAATTTGCACACCGCGATGAACCGTCAAAACCGCAAGCTGGCGATACGGCAGCACATCTAACCACCGAGATGGCCGAGCGAGCTCAGAGTAAAGGAGAAAGCGGCTAGCATCAGCTCGCCCAAATTCCTTGTCAAGCTCAACCCGAATGACATCGCCATGCCGGAGCGGCGTAGCCATCGGCAGGAAACGCACACAGTCGGATCGCAGCTTAGCCTCACACTGTCTCAAGAGGAAGTCCTGCGGAGCTTCACGAGGCACATCGATGCAAATGCAGGATGTATCCGATGCGAAGAGTGTTGTGCGATATCCCGACTCGGTGGTAACAGCGACGAAGTGTACAGCCAGAGCGTGTGGTGACGTAGCTGCAGGGACAACTTGGCCTCGGCCCCATGACCTAGCTTTCTCGGTGAGTGTCTCACGAAGGCGATGCCTAGACATAGATCCTGGGACTCTGAATTCCTCAAAGTGCTCCGGGGCCCAAAGGCAAACATTGACCTCTAGATCATGATGGAGGGTGCCATACCCAGAGACAATCGGCAGAAAGTCACCCTCCAGGCCTGTGACAAAACCTTGTTGCAGTCGGAGGTGCATCGAGGCATCGTGATACACCAGATCGGGTTGGAACCGGGGAAGAGGCATGGTTCTAGCCGTGCCAGTCAAATCGGTAGGCTCGCTAACCGCACGACCAGCAGAAGCCAAGGACGCAAAGTACCCGGCTAATAGCACATTCCTCAACCATCCCTGTCGAAGCAACCCGAGACTGATCCATCCAGCAGCACTAGGGTTCGCTTGAAGTGCTGGGGCTGCCGTGTTACCACCAGGATGCAACAAAGTGGCGTCCGCCGGCGGCTGCGTGGCGGTCTCGGTTCTGGCCCTAGTCTGGCCCACTGTGTGAGATTTGCGGTGAGGGACAAGAGTCAGGCACACAGGGGGGTCACTATCAAGGAAAGTTGTGGGAGAAATTACAACTTCCTGATGGATGAGCCTCAGTTGACCCTCGTGTAGTCCTCGCAGAATCTCAAGTCCTGTGGGACCCGCTTGCCTGAAGGTAGGGAGTTGCATAAGTACATCAGCAACAGGGGTCCGGGGTCCCAAGTAAACCAGACTAATTTCACCCCCAATTGCCCGGGCATCGACTACATATGTGACCTGAAGAACGGACTGCTCGGCTTGAGCGAATTGCAGTGGCGGCAGTCCAGGCATATGCGGCCGTACCCTTTGCAAGCGGAGAGGACCAACATCTCCAACCGCTTCGTACGCTTCACGAAGGAGTTCGTCCCGATCTTGGAACGGGTCCGTATCGTAGAAAACGAGACCGGTGAGCGTAATGATCACAGCTCTGGCATGGGGATTGACAATCAATTCAAAACCCTGATTAGTTCCATCAAAGGAGCTGACCGCCATTCGATGCTCCGCTGAGTGAGCAGGACTGCGGCTGCCTCTCATCTCTTCGGCATACACAGGTAGTGCTTGCAAAGCATCGTTGCCGTGGAGGAGGAGTGCCTGACTCTCTGGCTCAAAGAACCCATGTCGAGTGCGGCATACAGTAGAGGCGAGATCTAAAGCCAGATCCTGGCTTCTAGCGGCAGCAACCAGAAAGTAACTGGCCAACTGTTGACGTGGCCCCCGGACCACCGAAATGGTACCTCCAAGGGCACAGAGGTCAACTGGAATACATGCCTGGTTCCATGCCACATCATTAGGAATGACGACAACCTGCTCCAAAGGCAAGGCGGGCAGCAACGTCTGGAGCTCATGGACATGCCAGAGCTGGAATGACAGACCCACAAGCTGCAGAATGACCCTGTGCAGCTGAACCCCGTGCAGTCGCGTATCAATCGCAACTTGAATCGGACCTCCAGACGTATGTCCTGCCACAAAGACAGCGATGGGCCTAAGGCAGTAGGGCTCGGGGCTTCCTGGGTTAGGGAGTCCAGCAACAGCACTGATGAGGGGACCCTCAAGTTCATGCAGCCCATGGCCCGCGGGACAGTGCCAACAGTGAGAAGGGACTCCCCTCGAAATCTCCGACTGTGTCTCACCTGCACGAGTGATGTAGCGTCTTGGGCCACCCCTATGCAGCTCCCAGAGGCAAAAGAGCAGGAATGGTCAGAGCTGCCGATGTCTGGCTCGGTCCGTGGCTGAAGTGGAGGACCCGATCCGCCGGCGTGAACATGGGATGAGGCGATGAGCCACAGCAGAAAACCGACGCGCACATGCTTGCCACTGCCTGCCTTGCCCGGGGTGCCGCTTCCATGACCCTTTGCCCGGGAGCGCTGAAAGGAGGAGCACAAGCAGGCCGGACAGAGGGAGAGGCAGAAGAGAGGCCCAATTCCAAGGCACAAGCAACCGAGGAGTCGATGGCACAGCTGTCGGGCAAGAAGAGCAAGACTTCCCAGGAAAATCACTGTACAGATTCGCCAAAACATCTGTACAACTCCCAAGTCCAGCCTCCGAGTTATATTCCGAGCTTCGTCTCCGATTGCGCTGCGACTCATTCGAAGGGACAGTCCTGTTCCAACAGGATCAGTTCCACGTCGTCTTCTGTCCGAGTCGTTGTCAGATGTCCCTTTGGTTGCAGGCCTTGCTGGAGTACCACATGAGGGTTTGCCCACTCCTGCAGCGTTTGCAGGGCAAAGTTGGCAAGTCCCGCCACTCTTTGGTTGAGAAGGTGGGCCAGAGCTACCAATCCTTGCCTGCATGTGGTTACCAACACTGGCTGCGAGTGTATCATCCCGCCGAGGTGTTGTAACTCTCGACATGACTTGCAGTATGTGGTGGCCTTTGACCTCTTCGGGATGCTCCGCATGTGCACGCAAGGCCTGCCAGAGGGTCTCGGCCTTTTGGTGGCACTCTTTGATCTCGTCGGCGCTGGCAGGTTGTCCGGGCAGATGCACCTGTTCCAGGTGCCCCGGAACATCGCCGACCAGATCCGAGCCTTGGGCCGTGATGCGCTGAGCCATGGCGACCCACGCATGAAACCACGCTTGCTGAGCAAATTGCCAGTCTCGCTCGCCTTGTTCCGCATCTGCAGAAAGTCCAGATGGGACTATACCTCCTCTTCCAGAGATCCTGAAGCGGCATCTGGGGCGTGATCGCCAGCATCGTCTGCTTTGAATATCGCCGCAGGCTTGTTCATAGTGGGCGATCTGCCCGTGGCCGTCGATAACCAAGGTGACGGCACCTCCGCCTCGCGCAGAATCTCCGTGTGACCATCTGAGGCGATCTTGCCAGTCTTGCGGGGGCTCTTGGAAGGCCTGGTCGAGACCGGATTCGTCATCCTCTTTTGACCCCATCTCCGTCCCAGGCCTGTGCCAACCGGGGCCGATGTGTCCAGAGTGTCCGGGCTTCGTGCCACCGCCGCGTGCTGGGCGCCAAAGGAGGAGTCCAGGGATGGTATCGAGCTGGCAGGGACAGAAGCAAAACTGCCTTGCTCTACCAGCATGCCTTCTTCTGCATGCCCAAAGAAAAGGAGCGCTGCATGCAGCTGTGGCATACTCGATGCTGGCGGGGCGACTGCACCAGCCGCACGCAGCTCCGCAGCCAACCGAAGGACTTCGTGCCCGACCACGGCAGGAATCGCCGGCCCGAGCACCTCCGTCGCCTGCTGTCTCAGGGCTGCCGCTTGCCCTGCCACCAGCCCTTGTAACGCCATGTCCAGAGCCATGATGGCTTCCTGGATATCTGCATCGATCTTGGCCCCGACTCCGTTGATCTGGCGTGGGATAGCCGCCAAATGGCGTCCCACCTTGTCCAACCAGGCTGGGAGCACTGTCTGAAGCCCCAGCTTGGCTTTCGCATTTGCTTCGAGACGCTTGGTCGCGCGGGCAACTGCGGACGCTTGGAAGTTGGCTGCTTGAATAAGAGTTCGATCCTCGTCCACGGTAAAGTCGTCTAGTCTCAGGTCCGACGTGGACCTGTCGCGAATAGACTGTAGAGCCGCAATCACCTCCTGCGGGAATCCCAGCTGAACCGTGGACGTAGTCGGCAGGGGCCCCTCCGGCTTGTTGTTCTTGCTGTCTCCCTTGCCTCGGCCCCGTTCTTTGGAGGGCGCTCCCTTGGGTGGCATCGACCCGTGGTGTTGTAATAGGAGAACGCTGTCCCTCACTGTGCCTCGGCCTCGGCGGAGGCGAAGGCGGGCTTGGAGACGCTGCCTGCGTCTCCGCCTGTGCCACCCTGGTTCTTGGAACCTGCAGATCGCAAGGTGGTTGACCCGCCCACAGAAGGCCGAGACCGAAAAGTAGGAGCGGGAGGATAGGCCAGAAGGTGCGTCCTGTGACCATAGAAGACAATACCACCTTGTTGGCAGAGCAAACTGCAGCAACGAAAGAGCGGGGGCCAGCCGCGCAGCAAAAGGCCAATCAGCACTGCAGGACCGCAGAGAGGGCCGACGGCAGAGTAAACTGCAGCGTCAGCAAGCGGGGGCAAATCCGCAGAAAAAGCCCAGAAAATGTGGCGCCACCCACGATAAAAGGCAAGGTAGGCCCACCAGAGGCAGCTACCCGGGGAATACAGTCCCCAAGGGTGCAAAAGCACCAGGCCTCCGATTTCCAAATCGAAGGCAGACGCGATGGCTGTCGAGACAGGGGTCGCTAGGGTCTGGAACCTAATAAGCAAAAGGCGGAATCACAGAGACCACCCAATGCGTTATCTGAGCCGAGACGCCTAGAGACCCCAAACCCTAAATCCTAAACCCTAAACCCTAAACCATGCCAGGATAGAAACCCTCAAAGGAGCCCAGAAGGATCCTCTACAGTTCCGTTTCAAAGGTACGATACGGGGTTCCATTTAGGGTACTACAGGGGGTCAAGGGTGCTAGAGGTGTACTTTCAGGGTGCCTTTAGGGGTAATTATCTCTAAAGCTTTGTCAGGCTCAGTCAACACTCAAGCCAGACGACACTGTGGCGATGGAAACCGTACGGTTTAATTAAGTACTATGCATATTTTGAGCATCCCCGCCCACATCCCAACCTCGAACCCCGAAACCACTTCAAGAACGATCCCTAAACCCGGAACCCTTATGGTCTACCCTATAAGCTGTATATTTGAGGACTACCAGGCTTCTGATCCTAGCGCCTCACGGAAGTCCGCCAACGCCATGGCCGATTGTGCTGCGTCTGAAGCCATCATGCAGCAGATCGTGAGCGTCCATTGCATGGCAGGTTCCAGCTTTGAGCTGACAGTCAACTCTGCCGAAACGGGGTGGGAAGTAGCAGAGCGCATCGCAGCCGGAGTTGGCCACCCTGCAGGTTTACTTCTGCTGACATCCGGTGGCTGTGTCATCAATCCGCGCCAGCTGCTGCTGCATCAAGTCCAGCACGACGAGATCTGGTACGTGGTGCGCAAGCTTGGTGCGGGCCGTGTCGCAACGCTTTGGGAGCGCTTACTCAAGGGGCAAACAGTGTCTGATGCAGATGTAGCTGCCCTGAACGAAACGATGTCAGTCACCTGGTCTTCCCACAAAAACCTAAGCCAAGGCATCCAACTACCCAGTAGCCTGCAGAGTTTCACGTTCGGCGCCTTTTTCAACTGGACTCTGGAGGGCATCCAACTACCCAGCAGCCTGCAGAGTTTGACGTTTGGCCTAAATTTCAACCAGAGCCTGAAGGGCATCCAACTACCCAGCAGCCTGCAGAGTTTGACGTTTGGCAGACAGTTCAACCAGAGCCTGGAGGGCATCCAACTACCCAGCAGCCTGCAGAGTTTGAAGTTTGACTACTGTTTCAACCAGACTTTGGAGGGCATCCAACTACCCAGCAGCCTGCAGAGCTTGACGTTTGGCCAAAATTTCAATCAGAGCCTGGAGGGCATCCAACTACCCCGCAGCCTGCAGAGTTTGACGTTTGGTGGCCAGTTCAACCAGAGCCTGGAGGGCATCCAACTACCCAGCAGCCTGCAGAGTTTGACGTTTGGCAGACAGTTCAACCAGAGCCTGGAGGGCATCCAACTACCCAGCAGCCTGCAGAGTTTGAAGTTTGACTACTGTTTCAACCAGACTTTGGAGGGCATCCAACTACCCAGCAGCCTGCAGAGCTTGACGTTTGGCCAAAATTTCAATCAGAGCCTGGAGGGCATCCAACTACCCCGCAGCCTGCAGAGTTTGACGTTTGGTGGCCAGTTCAACCAGAGCCTGGAGGGCATCCAACTACCCAGCAGCCTGCAGAGTTTGACGTTTGGCAGACAGTTCAACCAGAGCCTGGAGGGCATCCAACTACCCAGCAGCCTGCAGAGTTTGAAGTTTGACTACTGTTTCAACCAGAGTTTGGAGGGCATCCAACTACCCAGCAGCCTGCAGAGTTTGACGTTTGGTGGCCATTTCAACCAGAGTTTGGAGGGCATCCAACTACCCAGCAGCCTGCAGAGTTTGACGTTTGGCGCTTGTTTCAACCAGAGTTTGGAGGGCATCCAACTACCCAGCAGCCTGCAGAGTTTGACGCTTGGTGGCCATTTCAACCAGAGTTTGGAGGGCATCCAACTACCCAGCAGCCTGCAGAGTTTGACGATTGGCCACACTTTCAACCAGAGCCTGGAGGGCAGCCAACTACCCAGCAGCCTGCAGAGTTTGACGTTTGGCACCCGTTTCAACCAGACTTTGGAGGGCATCCAACTACCCAGCAGCCTGCAGAGTTTGACGTTTGGCCAAAATTTCAATCAGAGCCTGGAGGGCATCCAACTACCCAGCAGCCTGCAGAGTTTGACGTTTGGCAGACAGTTCAACCAGAGTTTGGTGGGCATCCAACTACCCAGCAGCCTGCAGAGTTTGACGCTTGGTGGCCATTTCAACCAGAGTTTGGAGGGCATCCAACTACCCAGCAGCCTGAAGAGTTTGACGTTTGGCCACACTTTCAACCAGAGCCTGGAGGGCAGCCAACTACCCAGCAGCCTGCAGAGTTTGACGTTTGGCACCCTTTTCAACCAGACTTTGGAGGGCATCCAACTACCCAGCAGCCTGCAGAGTTTGACGTTTGGCCAAAATTTCAATCAGAGCCTGGAGGGCATCCAACTACCCAGCAGCCTGCAGAGTTTGACGTTTGGCAGACAGTTCAACCAGAGCCTGGAGGGCATCCAACTACCCAGCAGCCTGCAGAGTTTGACGCTTGGTGGCGAGTTCGACCAGAGTTTGGAGGGCCTCCAACTACCCAGCACTCTGCAATTTCTCACTTCGCGGAATTTTAGTGTTGCCACGTGGTGAGCCCTGATGTGCTGGTTTTGTGTCCTCGTCAAGGCCAGCTGGGTCGAATGACCGTTCAGGGTTTAGGTTTGAGGGGCGGCTTTGGTCCATTGGTTCTTGACGAATGTCCTAAAGCAGGTCTTCGTCGTCACGGCTGCTGGTATCTATGGCGGCGCTCGTTCCTGACCTCTTTGGATCCCATACCCAGCATGACTGTTCCAGAAGATTTTGAACTCGAAAGGAAGCCCACGTCCTGTTGCTAACCACCAACCCGCTGAGTGTTTTTAAGTTCTCAGCCTAACGGCTGATTTGGGCACAAGCCTCTTCTTATGGACCTGCTCAGCGGAGAAAGCGCCACTGCATATTTGGAAATCAACCCTTGCAGCCCTGTTTTTGGGCTTGTGGCTTCGAAGGGCTGTCGTAGCCCTGAGTACTGAGGGTCCATGTGCCCAACCCTAAACCCTATAAACCCTAAACCGTACTTAAAGGATCATGGGACTTGGTCTAGGGTTATATTTCAGGTAACTCAACTTATATCTTCTTATAACCCCGATTATGGGACTTATAACCTCACTTACTAAGTTCCACGATCCTCCAAGTAACCCTAATGGTCTATGCTTCGGCCCTTTCCTGCCTATATACAGACGACTTCAAGGCCAAAGTATATGCTAGTTGGGCGCATGGACCCTTACCCTAAGGCTCAAAATAGCCCAAGAGCGTCATATAGTATGGTCTCCGAGCCCAAAAGCCTCAAAATGTGAGCCCTTAGAGCCTTAGGGTTGGGGTAGCGCCACTGCTTAAATGGCTTCGGGACCTCGCCTTGGCCTGTCCAAGGCCGTAGTTCTATCAACGGGGAAAAGGAGGGACCCTTACTGGGGACCCCTGCCCTATAACGGGCTTTGTAATGGGTGTATAATAGCTATATTAAGGGTATATACCTAGGGGTCCTTCTTAAGGGTCCCTCCCTTTACCCTTGGATTCTAGCCTCGCGGGTCTTACCCTTTTGCCGCAGTACCAATCAAGATCCCTATAAACCCTAACCTAAACCCCTAAACCCTCAATCCTAAACCCCTAAACCCGTGTCGGAATCCCCGAGACGTGGACGGCGCCGGGCACGATCCACCTAGCCAGCCCGGCTTCCCGAATCTGCTCGAGGATCCCTTCATGGAGGATCATGGGACTTAGTAAGTAAGGTTCTTACCTTTCATGAAGACTAACCCTATACCCGTAGGCCCCATAGTTTCCGATAAGGTAATGCCAAAAAGGAACTACTATGGGGCCTAACCCTACTTAGAGGAGGATCATGGGACTTAGTAAGTAGGGTTATAGCTACCTTAACTGGGGTTATAAGTAGCTATAAGTAAAGTTACCCTAATCATAACCTTTGTTACTACGTCCCATGATCCTTCAAGTTCTGCAACTTCCAAGACTCCCCAAGTGCCCCTCACTGGAGCCCTTACCCTAAGGGTCCATAGGACCCAATAGTTGGGTACTTAAGTTTCGGATAGTAGTTATGAGGTTACTATTTGGGAGAGCATATGATTATTAGGTATTTGGACCCTTAGGGTAATAGTGGTATTTCGGGTTTATTCAAGGGTAGTTGGGGAGTCCGAAAAGATTTGGCAGCTGGAGATCCGGGAAGGCATGCCATATGGACAAGGAACTTAAGAATGAAACTTGAATCATTGCCAATGTCTGTCTTTAGGGCTCCTGCTTATACCATAATCATACCCGACACATTCCAGAACCCTGTTAGACAAACTCTACGATGTACCCTAAACCCTCAACCCTCATAGTTTGACTACCACGTACCCCATGTACTCAAACAGTAGATACTAGTAGTAGACTCTTTGGCCCCAAAGTACCTATACAGGGACTACCTTACAGTACCCGAAACGACCCTTGACCCCTAAAAGTTATCCCTTAAGGCAGCCCTCAAGATACCTTGGAGGCCCCGCTACGGGGACCCTTAGAAAGGATCGATGAAAAGACATCCCTACCCCCTAGACCCTAAACCCGAAACCCTTGAAAAAGGTCCCTCAAAGGAACCCTTATATACCCTAAGGCTCAAAATGACCCAAAAGCCTCATCTAGCATGGTCCTTGGGCCCAGCAGCCTTATAATATGAGTCCTTAGATCCCTAGGGTAAGGAACCGAAAAGATCCCCCTAAAGAACCCTTATGGATCTTCTAATTCCACAGGCTGGCAGAGAGCGCCTCCCAGCGGAGACCGCGAAGACCTTCTGGACTGCCTGCTTGGAGGATCATGGGACTTAGTAAATGGGTAATATTTGGGGTTATAAGTCCCATAAGTGTGGTGATTCTAATTATAACCTACTTACAACCTTACTTCATAAGTCCCATGAGCCCATGAGCCTTCAAGCACCGAAAGGAACTGGGAGGCTCTTAACAGGAATTTACGAGGGGTTTAGGATTTGACGTTGAGGGTTTAGGGTTCAGGGAATTTGTAAGGGGTTTCTAAAGGAGGCTCTTAAACGGAATGTACAAAGATTTGCATAGGTAAGTGGCAGAGGGATAGCGCCAAGCAGTGACTAATCTCACGGCTCTACTGACCCAACGAAACCAGGGCACGGAGAAGGCTTATTTTGAGCCTGAGGGTCAGGGTTTAGAAGTGTCTACAAGTCTAGTTACTCTCATTGCTATACATCATGATCCTTGAGTCCCAGATCCTTTAATTAGTAAAGGGGCCTAAACAATTGCCAAGGGTTTCTTGTTCGCAATATAGTATAGTATACCCCAAACCCTTATGCTAATTATTGTAAGGCCCCGACGTCTTTTTCGACCCACCAGGATACCATTACTTAAAGGATCATGGGGCTTAGTAACTAGGGTTATAATTAGGGTAACTATACCTATAACTACTTACAACCCCTATTAAGGTACTTATAACCTTACTTACTAAGTCCCATGATCCTCCAAGCAATCTTGGTTGCTGTTGGCGGCTCCTCCACTCGAAGCTTCATCCTCAAGCGGGCAGCTTTTTGCAGCTTCGGAGCATTTAGGGTTCCTGGGGCTAGAGTCAGGGTACTTGGGGCTTGCAAGTCTCGTGTGGCCCTCTGCCGATGTGCGAAAAGTTTTGTACAGAATACTGCATTGAATTCCTTTACACTGTGCCTACATACATCGATGTGCTGCGCATGCAAGGGATTTTGTAAAGCAGTTCAGAGCCCACTCAGCGCATGCAGCAGACATGGATTAACCGAGATTCCCACAGCCCTTGCGGATCAAAAGTCCCAGCACGTCTTAGTGTTTTTCATGGTAGCGGAGCCATTGCGCTCCAGAGCGGTGAATCCTTTGTGATACCGCTCGGGGACCGGACCCAATCCCCAAAGCTGCCACTCCGCCCCGCGAGCCTTTAAGCCCGCCTTGTGCGGCATAGCTTCGGGAGCCACGACTCTGCGGCAGAGCGCCGCCTTGGACCACCGAGGGCTGAGAGCAGCCCGTGCAATCTTCTTCGCCGCCTCCGTTTTCTTCTTTGCTGTTTGGCCCCAGGACTGCCCAACAAGCGCCGCCTGGGTTGGACCTAGGTTGGCTGTCTTCCTCGTTGGCGTTGGTCGCTGGCATCGAGGGCTACCCTTTGAGGACTGGAGCGTTGGTGCCAGGGCTTTCTGCCCCGCACCAATGGCGCAGCCTTCTGCGGGCGCCGTGCCGGAGGCCGAGATGGAGGAAGCAACCATGCAAGATGGAATGGCAGCTGGGCCCGTGGTCGACGAGACTGCGGAGAGAGCGGCAGCTATTGCTGCTGAGCAGGTGGCTGTGGCAGCCAGCCTGCAGCGACGCCACGACCAGCTTATCAGGCTGGTGCAGAAGCCCGACCTCTACCGCCCTGAGACACGAGACCAGGAGACAGAGCAGTGGATGGACTGGAGGTTCGCCTTTGTGTCCTACCTTGGCGTGGTAGACGCCCAGTTTGCGGTAGAAATAGAGAAGGTCGAAGCAACGGCGAACTCGGAGAAGGCGATGGTGAACATGGAGCCGGCCACGCAGGTTCGCTCACGCGAACTATATGCAATATTGCTGTCGTTCGTGAGGAACAGGCCGGCAAAGTTGGTCCGGGCGGTCCCCCAGAGCAACGGCTACGAGGCTTGGAGAGTCTTGACTTTGGAGATGATGCCCTCCAGCCGCCAGAGACAACTTGCGCTTATTACGCAACTCACCTCCACCCGGCTGGACGGCACCAAGTCTTTGGGCGAGCAACTTGGCAGATACGATGAACTTGTTCGAGAATATGAGCGCGTGTCGGGAGGAAAGTTTTCGGAGGACCTCAAGGTGAGCACTCTTATTGCAGCCGCGCCGCCGGCGCTACAAGCACAGCTGCACATGAGCTTGGGGCCTTCGACCACCTATGTTTCAGTGCGTGAGAAAATCCTCCTGTACGAGCGCTCCACGGCCAAGTGGCACACCGCCACTCCGCTGGCAATGCCCTCCTTGAGTTCCTCCTCGAGCGGCCCTGCCCCCATGGAGGTGGACCGCGTGCAGGACAAGGGCAAGGGCAAGGGCAAGAAGAAGGACGGCAAAGGGACGGCCCAGAAGGGCCAGCAACAGCCCAAGGGAAAGGGCAAGCAGAAGGGCAAGGGCAAAGGAAAGGCCGCAGCAGCCGAGTGCTGGAACTGTGGCAAGAAGGGCCACTACTCCAGAGACTGTTGGCACAAAGGCAAAGGGCGCGGCGGCCAGAAGGTGAACCAGGTGCAGGAGACCGAGACGGCGAGCAACGCGGGTTCTACCACATCGGCGGCGACTACTACCACTACGCCGTCGGCGTCTACGGCACCTACCGCTGGAAATGGCCGAGCCGTGCGACTTGTGAGGATGATCACCCCTCCGTCTGCCCCCATCCTGGAGGTCTACGAGATGTCGGATGGTGAGATAGAGGAGCCCTACGAGTGCGCGGTCCGGGCCGTGACCTACCTGAAGTACAAAGGGAAGGTTGCCCAGCAGAGCGGGTTCGATGAGGGCGAGCCTTGGGAGATCATTTTGGACTCCGGGGCTGACGCCTCTATGGTGCCAGAGTCCCTGCGACACCTGGGCCAGGATGCCAACGACCGCGTCCCTCACCTTACCGACGCCCAGGGGAACTCCATCGCCAGCCGGGGGATGAAGAAGTACGAGTTCCTTCTTGAGGACACCAACGGCCAGCAGTACCTCATCCGGGAAACGTGTGTGGTTGGCCCGGTGCGCTCTCCTTTGCTGGCCGTGGGAAAACTTCTGAGAAAAGGCTGGCAACTTACTTCGCCAGGAGGACCTGGGCACCTGCACTTGGAGGAGCCCTTTGGAAGGAAAACCCCAGTGGGGTACAAGAACCACAGCCTGGTGGTACTAGGCCACATTCGGGCCCTCACCGAGGTCCCGCGGACTTTGCCCCCGAAGGTGCCGGAGGTGATGCTTCCCGACTTTATGCAGGAGCACGTGGGCACCGAGGGCATGCACACTCTTGAGAACGGCTGGCGGATGCACTACAGCAAGGAGGCCAAGCAGCTTCTTGATGGACGCGAGTGGTTCGATGGGGACTACTGGTGCTGCCGGACCACTTTTCTGCAGACTGCGAGCGGGAAGTGGTTGCAGGTGGAGAACAGCGCCGACTATACCTACGAGGCCAACCCCTACGGCACCGTGTCCATCTACCCTGTAGCCCGGGTGACTTTGTTCAGCATGACCCCGTTCAGCTCTGCCAGTTTTCCCGGCGGCCTCGAACCGAAACCTTCCGACAGGTTGCTGTACGAAGCATCTCCTGTGGAGGAGGCCGGCCCAGGAGCAAGCTCGTCCCAAGGGCCAGCGAGTGCGAGCCAGGCCCAGCGGGAAGAGCCGGCACGAGAGGATGTGGAGCCGGACGCCCAGGACCCCGGAGGACGAGGAGATGGGCGCACCGCCGGCAGGGCTTACGCAGGAGGAGCTCGAAGCCTATGTTGGGACGTGGGCAGCCAAGGCGGTTGAGGACGATTTGGTCCGGGAGCCGGCTGGCCTGCGACAGCCCGACGAGCCGCCAGATGATGAAGCCCAGGCTCGGCACCGTTTGACCCACGTACCGTTTGCTTCGTGGTGCCCAGCCTGTGTAAAGACGCGCAGCCGAGACGACCACCACCGCCGAGCCAACCAAGACCACAGTGTGCCCGTGGTGCAGGTCGACTTCTACTACACCAAGGTGGACCCCGAGTCGCGGCCGGACCCTGAGGCTTTCCAGGAGGCTACCAACATGATTGGCGTGGACCTGGAGACGAAGATGGTTCCGGGCCCCGACAAAGGGCCGAGCATGCTGAGGCGAGTCGCCGAGGAGCTCACGAGATTTACCGTGAGCCTCCATGCCGAGGACACCGTCATCATTCAGTCCGACGGCGAGCCCTCGATTAAGGCAGTGGTCCGGGCAACAGCGGCAGCGAGACAGCGCCTCAACAAGAAGACGGTGCAGCGCACGACACCAGTTGCTGCACATGCGTCCAATGGGGGCGCAGAGCGCGCCATACAAACAGTCCGGCGCCTTGGGAACTGTTTCGCGGAAGCCTTCGAAGAACGCGCTGGGAAGCTGAAGGTCGGCAGCCATGTAAGGGTCTGGGTGCAGGGACACGCAGCCTTCATTTACAACAGGTTCCACCTGCTCCCGGGCATCAGCAAGACCCCCTTCGAGCTGGCGCACGGCGGGAAGCAGTTCGACCAGCGCCTCTGCGAGTTTGGGGAGACAGTCTACGGCCGAGTCGTGCGGAAGTACAAGGGCGAGGCGCAGTGGATAAAAGGCGTTTGGTGCGGGATCAACCCGCACAGTGGGGCACACCGTATCATGAGTGCGGTCGGCCACCTTGAGTGCAACGCCGTCCGCCGAGCAGCCAGCCACCTGCAGCTCAAAGCCGAGGAGATTGATGCTGAGATGTTTGGGCTGCCTTGGGAGCACGGAGTGGTGGAAAAGAAGCGGCAGGCAAAGAGGAGGACAGCGCCCACAGCCATGCCGGCGGTCCTCATGCAAGAAGACCCTGCTTCCTTGTTGGCACCGCCCACACCAGCAACACCCGGAGGTTTGTCGCAAGCGCCGGCCACCCCTGCACCAGAGCGGGCCGAGCCGAACACGCCAAGGCCCGCTGGACCTGCCACAGGAGCACAGCAGGACGAGGCCGGGAGCGACCCAGAAAGCAGCAGCAGCAGCAGCTCTGAAGATGAGTTGCTGGCGGCAGCGGATGCAAGCCCAACCGGGCTTAAGCGGAAAGCGGCCGAGCAAGCAGCCGCCAGCTCGAGAGTCCGAGGGAGAACCCTGGAGGAACCAGGAACTGGAACAAAGCGGAAGCCCAGCCGAAGCCCAGAGAAGGAGGAGAGTGAGCCCAGTCATGCCATCAGGCTGGTGGAGACCGTGGACGCGCAGTGGCACGAGGCTGCGGATCTGGAGGTCCCGGCGGGCCCCGAGGAAACCGAGTGGGAGGTGATAGGCGGGGACGCGTTCAGCAGCGACACCGCCAAGGACAGCAACAACAAGTTCAGCGACTTCCCGCCGGAGGTCTCCGAGGAGGACCTGGAACAGCTTGACGCCGAGGCTGAGTTGGAAGAGGTGGCCAGGCTCGAGAAGATTGGGGTTCTTAAGGAAGTCACCGAAGAGCCGGCCGAGCACCTCTCCACGATCTTTGTGAAGGTCTGGAAGCTTGGGCCTCAAGGATGGTTCCGCCGAGCACGTCTCGTTGCCAGGCAATACCGGTGGGCCAGCCACATGCAGGATGATGAGACCTTTGCTCCTGCATCCGTGGCGCCTCTCGGGAGAATGGTGCCACTTATGGCACTCACCTGGGGCACCCCGATATACGTCCTAGACGTGAAGGACGCCTACTTGACGGTCGACCAGCCGGAGGACGAGCCCGTGACAATCAGCTCGCCAGCGTCTTGGTTCAAGAAGCACGGCGAGCACAAGACGTGGAAGTTGGGCAAGGTCCTCCCCGGCCAGAGGCGCGGCGCCCAGGAGTGGTACAACAAGTTCAACGACGACCTCACCAAGAACGCCCTGGAGCCCATGATTGAGGTTCCCACTTTGTACCGCTCCCTGGAAGGCCGCTTTGGGGGACAGCTCCACGTGGATGATATGATGTCCACCGGGGACGACGAGGTGATCCAGCCGCTCCACAAGGACCTTTCGAGCAAGTACACGGTGAAGATCGCCGGCCCCTACCAGAACCCTGGGGATGAGTTCGAGTTTCTCAAGAGGAGGTACCGCATCGAGAGCGACCTCAGCATCACCGTTCGGCCAGCTATCCGGTTCTACTACGACGTGTGGGAGCTGACCGACAGACCGAAGACCAGGTCAACCCCGGGCCCTACCGAGCTCATGTTCCACAAGGACGACAGCGACGAGCTTTCGAACCCAGAGGCCACAAAGTACCGCACCGTTGTGGGGAAGCTGTTGTATATCAGTGGAGAAAGGCCGGACGCGCAGGTGGTGATACAGTACCTGTCGTCCAAGGCCAGCAGCCCCACCAAGACCTCAATGAGAGTGCTTTGCCACCTTTGCGGGTACCTTTGGGCAACGCAGGGCTACGGGATCAACCTGCGAGTGCACACCGGCAGCTCGATACTGCGGTCTGAGGGGGCGCCTCCGAGGAGCGAGCACAAGGACCCAGCTGCGAAGCCCGTGGTCGAGGCGATATCGGACTCGAACTTCGCCAACAGCCACGAGACGCGAAGGAGCTTGAGTTCAGGCCAGGTGTACTACGACGGCGCCTTGGTCTACTCCTTCGTCAGGGCCCAGAAGGTGGTCACGACGAGCTCTGGCGAGGCCGAGCTGGTGGCGTTGACGCAGACGGTGGGAGAGGCCGTGTTGGTGCGGAAGGCGGTCGCGTTCCTGCTGGGGCGCCGGCCTGAGGATGTTGACCTGACGGCCCGCACCGACAGCTCAGTGGCCCGAGCCATTGCATCTCGCAATGGTATCGGCAAGGTCAAGCACCTCTCGACCTCCTGCCTTTGGCTCCAAGGTTGGGTGGCAAGGAAAGAGCTGAAGATCTCCGCCATCCCGACCGAGATCAACCCCGCTGACCTCGGCACCAAAGTGCTCACGGCACGCCGGATGGCCTTGCTACTGTTCATCCTCGGGATGGTTGGCGACAATGGCCAGAGGATTGGAGAAGAAGAGCACCAAGAACGGCGAGCACGACGAGGAGGCCAACATGCAAGCGTGCTGCGGCTTGCGCAGATGGTGCTGGCCATGCAGCTTCAAGGGTGTGCCGCTGTTGAGGGCAGCGGGCAGGCCACGAACGACTTTGTCGAGCAGTTCTTTCTGAAGCTGCTGCTCGCTCTTGAGGTGCTCAATGGTGTCCTGCTGGAGTACCCCGCCGCGCTTGGATTGGTCGCTGTGCTGTTGGTGGCAGTCGGGCTGTGCTATGGAACCTGGGGAAGGCCCTTTGTGATCAAGGTCGAGGTGACACGGCATTCGGGGCTTGAGTCGGCTACGGTGATGTCGTGTGGATCCCGACCCAAGGCCAAGGCACAGAGCACAAGCAGACGAGGACCAACAAGCAGCCCACGAGGACCATCAAGCAGCCCACGGGGACCAGCTGGCAACGCACAAGCGGGAGGTAGCGGACAACGAGAAGCAGATCACGAACCACATCGAGAAGCAGATCACGAACCACATCAAGGAGCAGATCACGAACCACATCGAGCAGATCACGGACCACATCGAGCAGATCACGGACCACATCGAGCAGATCATGGGCCACAGAGGTCAGAACAGAGGCACAGTCGTGAAGTCGTACAAGGGGAACCGAGCAGTTCTACAGCCACCGGAGGGTCAGGACCGATGGCACACAATGGCGACGGGTCTCTCCAGTTCCTGGGCACAGGTGCGAGTCCTGTGCGACCGGCTGCAGAGGCAGTGACAACAGTTCCCTGGCGACCCAGAGGGCGGCTCGTGCTGGCAAAGGGCGCTCGACAGGACCCTTTGGACCCCAATGGTGAGGCCCTGGTGATGTGGCGCTACGACAATGTGGTCTATGCACCCTCGAGGGGATATGCGTTTCACCTGCCTTCGTGCAGGAATGTGCAGGGCAGTGCCAAGACCGTACGGCGCTGCACCTTGCAAGAAGCGATTGAACGCGGCTTGCAGCCCGGACAGTGCTGCACCGCGGGTCGCTTGGAGATGGTCGAAAATCGACCGTAGAAATCCATGCCTGAGGGGGCGTGTAAAGCAGTTCAGACCCCACTCAGCGCATGCAGCAGACATGGATTAACCGAGATTCCCACAGCCCTTGCGGATCAAAAGTCCCAGCACGTCTTAGTGTTTTTCAGATTTCCATGCCAGCGCTTCAATTATGCTTCTGTTCTTATCCTAGCTGCCCATCTCGGCTCGGGGCCTTCATCGTCATCATCATCGTTTTCATTTCATGATCATCACCAACAACAACAACAAGATCCCTCGACAGTCAGCACCGCCCCAAGAAGACTTGCTAAAGAAGACGATCAGCCGACAGCGCTGGCAGGCTCTGTTCCGGTCATCGCCGCGAAGCCGCCAAGGCGCATGGTGGAGGGTCCTCTCGGTTCGGCTGTTACTGTAGGGGCCTAAATAACTGCCTATACTATTTGAGGTTCCTTGTTATAACTATATAGTATAATGGGCAATGGGCCCCAAAACCCTATATTCTAATTATTCTCGCCCCTCCGGCAGCGTTTAGGGGCCCAAAAAGAGCCCAAGCACGACAGGAGGGTTGGAATATTGATGCATAAGTAACAACAGTGAAACCTCATGGTTTCTATGTGGTTCTACATTTTTTCAAAAAAGGCCTTGGATTATCTCCTTTTCTGTCCCTATGTACACTGTGATTCTATGCTGCAAGAGGCCCCCAAAACCCTACCTATCTCCCCGAACCCTACAAAATAGTAGGTTATGACCCCTTAATTAGAGGGTCTAACCCTTAAAACGGTAGGTTTTTGGATCCCCAGGTAGTCACCCAATCTAACTACACTGGCCCCTGGCATTCCGGCTTCAAGCTTCTTTGGAAGTTTATGTTTTGAGGGCGAAATTAAAAGGAGGGGGATCCCTACCCTACAATGGGCTATATAATGGGTATATAATAGCCATATTAAGGGTATATATTTGGAGGTTCTTATGCTCAAAGAGGAAAATGAGGGGGACCCCTACCCTATGATGGGCTATATAATGGGTATATAATAGCTATATTAAGGGCATGAGGTGTTATCGATGCCCAGGATGCGGACGTGATGATAGCAGCATGTACCCTTTAATTGAGCCCTTCTGGTCTTCGATATTGACTGTTTGGGGTAGACTGGAGGGCTAGGTTGAGCCTCACCTCCTGAACCCAAGCTTTGTTAATCAGGGGCTTACATTAAGGACTTATATAGGGAGATCATAATAGGGAGCCCCAAAAAGGAAGGTTGTTTAGGGCCCAGGTGGGGTTAGGGGTTTAAGGTTTAGGGAATAGGGCTTAGGGTTCAGGGCCAGGAAAGGCGAATAGTATTCCGCAGGGTTCCTTAGCCTATTTGTTCTTTGTCAAGGTCCCTACATGGCTTTGTGGCTGGGTCTTGGGAGGGTTTTAGTGTTGTCGGATTTACGAGTGTGAACGACCATAGCCTACCTTTTCGTAGGTGCTTGTTTGAAACAGCGGTGCCAGGATAGAAACCCTAAACCCTAAATCCTAAACCCTAAACCATGCCAGGATAGAAACCCTCAAAGGAACCCAGAAGGATCTTTACAGTTCCGTTTCAATTGCACGATACGGGGTTCCATTTAGGGTACTACAGGCGGTCAAGGGTGCTAGAGGGATACTTTAAGGGTTCCTTTAGGAGTAATTATCTGTAAAGCTTTGTCAGGCTCAGTCAACACTCAAGCCAGACGACAGTGTGGCGATGGAAACTGTACGATTTAAATAAGTACTATGCATATTTTGAGCATCCCCGCCCACATCCCAACCTCGAACCCCGAAACCACTTCAAGAACGATCCCTAAACCCGGAACCCTTATGGTCTACCCTATAAGCTGTATATTTGGGGACTACCGGGCTTCTGATCCTAGCGCCTCACGGAAGTCCGCCAACGCCATGGCCGATTGTGCTGCGTCTGAAGCCATCATGCAGCAGATCGTGAGCGTCCATTGCATGGCAGGTTCCAGCTTTGAGCTGAAGGTCAACTCTGCCGAGACGGGGTGGGAAGTAGCAGAGCGCATCGCAGCCGGAGTTGGCCACCCTGCAGGTTTACTTCTGCTGACATCCGGTGGCTGTGTCATCAATCCGCGCCAGCTGCTGCTGCATCATGTCCAGCACGACGAGATCTGGTACGTGGTGCGCAAGCTTGGTGCGGGCCGTGTCGCAACGCTTTGGGAGCGCTTACTCAAGGGACAAACAGTGTCTAATGCAGATGTAGCTGCCCTGAACGAAACGAAGTCAGTCACCTGGTATTCCCACGAAAACCTAAACCAAGGCATCCAACTACCCAGTAGCCTGCAGAGTTTGACGTTCGGCGACAATTTCAACAAGAGTTTGGAGGGCATCCAACTACCCAGCAGCCTGCAGAGTTTGACGTTTGGCACCCTTTTCAACCAGACTTTGGAGGGCATCCAACTACCCAGCAGCCTGCAGAGTTTGACGTTTGGCGCCCTTTTCAACCAGAGTTTGGAGGGCATCCAACTACCCAGCAGCCTGCAGAGTTTGACGCTTGGTGGCCAGTTCGACCAGAGCCTGGAGGACATCCAACTACCCAGCAGCCTGCAGAGATTGACGGTCGGCACCCTTTTCAACCAGACTTTGGAGGGCATCCAACTACCCAGCAGCCTGCAGAGTTTGACGTTTGGCCACAATTTCAACCAGACTTTGGAGGGCCTCCAACTACCCAGCAGCCTGCAGAGTTTGACGTTTGGCAGACAGTTCAACCAGACTTTGGAGGGCATCCAACTACCCAGCAGCCTGCAGAGTTTGACGTTTGGCTATAATTTCAACCAGAGCCTGGAGGGCATCCAACTACCCAGTAGCCTGCAGAGTTTGACGTTCGGCGACAATTTCAACAAGAGTTTGGAGGGCATCCAACTACCCAGCAGCCTGCAGAGTTTGACGTTTGGCACCCTTTTCAACCAGACTTTGGAGGGCATCCAACTACCCAGCAGCCTGCAGAGTTTGACGTTTGGCGCCCTTTTCAACCAGAGTTTGGAGGGCATCCAACTACCCAGCAGCCTGCAGAGTTTGACGTTTGGCGCTTGTTTCAACCAGACTTTGGAGAGCATCCAACTACCCAGCAGCCTGCAGAGTTTGACGTTTGGCGCCCTTTTCAACCAGAGTTTGGAGGGCATCCAACTACCCAGCAGCCTGCAGAGTTTGACGCTTGGCCGCAATTTCAACCAGACTTTGGAGGGCCTCCAACTACCCAGCAGCCTGCAGAGTTTGACGCTTGGTGGCCAGTTCGACCAGAGTTTGGAGGGCATCCAACTACCCAGCAGCCTGCAGAGTTTGACGTTTGGCGAAAATTTCAATCAGAGCCTGGAGGGCATCCAACTACCCAGCAGCCTGCAGAGTTTGACGTTTGGCACCCGTTTCAACCAGACTTTGGAGGGCCTCCAACTACCCAGCAGCCTGCAGAGTTTGACGTTTGACCAAAATTTCAATCAGAGCCTGGAGGGCATCCAACTACCCCGCAGCCTGCAGAGTTTGACGTTCGGCACCCTTTTCAACCAGACTTTGGAGGGCATCCAACTACCCAGCAGCCTGCAGACTTTGACGTTTGGCCACAATTTCAACCAGAGTTTGGAGGGCATCCAACTACCCAGCAGCCTGCAGAGTTTGACGTTTGGCAGACAGTTCAACCAGACTTTGGAGGGCATCCAACTACAGAGCAGCCTGCAGAGTTTGACGCTTGGTGGCCAGTTCGACCAGAGTTTGGAGGGCCTCCAACTACCCAGCACTCTGCAATTTCTCACTTCGCGGAATTTTTGTGTTGCCACGTGGTGAGCCCTGATGTGCTGGTTTTGCGTCCTTTCAAGGCCAGCTGGGTCGAATGACCGTTCAGGGTTTTGGTTTGAGGGGCGGCTTTGGTTCTTGACGAATGTCCTACAGCAGGTCTTCGTCGTCACGGCTGCTGGTATCTATGGCGGCGCTCGTTCCTGACCTCTTTGGATCCCATACCCAGCATGACTGTTCCAGAAGATTTTGAACTCGAAAGGAAGCCCACGTCCTGTTGCTAACCACCAACCCGCTGAGTGCTTTTAAGTTCTCAGCCTAACGGCTGATTTGGGCACAAGCCTCTTCTTATGGACCTGCTCAGCGGAGAAAGCGCCACTGCATATTTGGAAATCAACCCTTGCAGCCCTGTTTTTGGGCTTGTGGCTTCGAAGGGCTGTCGTAGCCCTGAGTACTGAGGGTCCATGTGCCCAACCCTAAACCCTATAAACCCTAAACCGTACTTAAAGGATCATGGGACTTGGTAGCTAGGGTTATATTTCAGGTAACTCAACTTATATCTTCTTATAACCCCGATTATGGGACTTATAACCTCACTTACTAAGTTCCACGATCCTCCAAGTAACCCTAATGGTCTATACTTCGGCCCTTTCCTGCCTATATACAGACGACTTCAAGGCCAAAGTATATGCTAGTTGGGCGCATGGACCCTTACCCTAAGGCTCAAAATAGCCCAAGAGCGTCATATAGTATGGTCTCCAGGCCCAAAAGCCTCAAAATGTGAGCCATTACAAAGCCCGTTATAGGGCAGGGGTCCCCAGTAAGGGTCCCTCCTTTTCCCCGTTGATAGAACTACGGCCTTGGACAGGCCAAGGCGAGGTCCCGAAGCCCTTTAAGCAGTGGCGCTACCCCAACCCTAAGGCTCTAAGGGGTGTATAATAGCTATATTAAGGGTATATACCCAGGGGTCCTTCTTAAGGGTCCCTCCCTTTACCCTTGGATTCTAGCCTCGCGGGTCTTACCCTTTTGCCGCAGTACCAATCAAGATCCCTATAAACCCTAACCTAAACCCCTAAACCCTCAATCCTAAACCCTTAAACCCGTGTCGGAATCCCCGAGACGTGGACGGCGCCGGGCACGATCCACCTAGCCAGCCCGGCTTCCCGAATCTGCTCGAGGATCCCTTCATGGAGGATCATGGGACTTAGTAAGTAAGGTTCTTACCTTTCATGAAGACTAACCCTATACCCGTAGGCCCCATAGTTTCCGATAAGGTAATGCCAAAAAGGAACTACTATGGGGCCTAACCCTACTTAGAGGAGGATCATGGGACTTAGTAAGTAGGGTTATAGCTACCTTAACTGGGGTTATAAGTAGCTATAAGTAAAGTTACCCTAATCATAACCTTTGTTACTAAGTCCCATGATCCTTCAAGTTCTGCAACTTCCAAGACCCCCCAAGTGCCCCTCACTGGAGCCCTTACCCTAAGGGTCCATAGGACCCAATAGTTGGGTACTTAGGTTTCGGATAGTAGTTATGAGGTTACTATTTGGGAGAGCATATGATTATTAGGTATTTGGACCCTTAGGGTAATAGTGGTATTTCGGGTATATTCAAGGGTAGTTGGGGAGTCCGAAAAGATTTGGCAGCTGGAGATCCGGGAAGGCATGCCATATGGACAAGGAACTTAAGAATGAAACTTGAATCATTGCCAATGTCTGTCTTTAGGGCTCCTGCTTATACCATAATCATACCCAACACATTCCAAAACCCTGTTAGACAAACTCTACGATGTACCCTAAACCCTCAACCCTCATAGTTTGACTACCACGTACCCCATGTGCTCAAATAGTAGATACTAGTAGTAGACTCTTTGGCCCCAAAGTACCTATACAGGGACTACCTTACAGTACCCGAAACGACCCTTGACCCCTAAAAGGTATCCCTTAAGGGAACCCTCAAGATACCTTGGAGGCCCCCCTACGGGGACCCTTAGAAAGGATCCTTGAAAAGACATCCCTACCCCCTAGACCCTAAGCCCGAAACCCTTGAAAAAGTTCCCTCAAAGGAACCCTTATATACCCTAAGGCTCAAAATGACCCAAAAGCCTCATCTAGCATGGTCTTTGGGCCCAGCAGCCTTATAATATGAGTCCTTAGATTTGTAGGGTAAGGAACCGAAAAGATCCCCCTAAAGAACCCTTATGGATCTTCTAATTCCACAGGCTGGCAGAGAGCGCCTCCCAGCGGAGACCGCGAAGACCTTCTGGACTGCCTACTTGGAGGATCATGGGACTTAGTAAATGGGTAATATTTGGGGTTATAAGTCCCATAAGTGGGGTGATTCTAATTATAACCTACTTACAACCTTACTTCATAAGTCCCACGAGCCATGAGCCTTCAAGCACCGAAAGGAACTGGGAGGCTCTTAACAGGAATTTACGAGGGGTTTAGGATTTGACGTTGAGGGTTTAGGGTTCAGGGAATTTGTAAGGGGTTTCTAAAGGAGGCTCTTAAACGGAATGTACAAAGATTTGCATAGGTAAGTGGCAGAGGGATAGCGTCAAGCAGTGACTAATCTCACGGCTCTACTGACCCAACGAAACCAGGGCACGGAGAAGGCTTATTTTGAGCCTGAGGGTCAGGGTTTAGAAGTGTCTACAAGTCTAGTTACTCTCATTGCTATACATCATGATCCTTGAGTCCCAGATCCTTTAATTAGTAAAGGGGCCTAAACAATTGCCAAGGGTTTCTTGTTCGCAATATAGTATAGTATACCCCAAACCCTTATGCTAATTATTGTAAGGCCCCGACGTCTTTTTCGACCCATCAGGATACCATTACTTAAAGGATCATGGGGCTTAGTAACTAGGGTTATAATTAGGGTAACTATACCTATAGCTACTTACAACCCCTATTAAGGTACTTATAACCTTGCTTACTAAGTCCCATGATCCTCCAAGCAATCTTGGTTGCTGTTGGCGGCTCCTCCACTCGAAGCTTCATCCTCAAGCGGGCAGCTTTTTGCAGCTTCGGAGCATTTAGGGTTCCTGGGGCTAGAGTCAGGGTACTTGGGGCTTGCAAGTCTCGTGTGGCCCTCTGCCGATGTGCGAAAAGTTTTGTACAGAATACTGCATTGAATTCCTTTGCGCGGTGCCTACATACATCGATGTGCTGCGCATGCAAGGGGTTTCCATGCCAGCGCTTCAATTATGCTTCTGTTCTTATCCTAGCTGCCCATCTCGGCTCGTGGCCTTCATCGTCATCATCATCGTTTTCATTTCATGATCATCATCAACAACAACAACAAGATCCCTCGACAGTCAGCACCGCCCCAAGAAGACTTGCTAAAGAAGACGATCAGCCGACAGCGCTTTCAGGCTCCGTTCCGGTCATCGCCGCGAAGCCGCCAAGGCGCTCGGTTCGGCTGCCACTGTAGGGGCCTAAATAACTGCCTATACTATTTGGGGTTCCTTGTTATAGCTATATAGTATAATGGGCAATGGGCCCCAAAACCCTATATTCTAATTATTCAGGCCCCTCCGGCAGCGTTTAGGGGCCCAAAAAGAGCGTTGGAATATTGATGAATAAGTAACAACAGTGAAACCTCATGGTTTCCATATGGCCGCTAGGAAGCATGTCACACCAAAAGTCTCGTGAGTGATGGCTGGGGGCTGAAGGGAGGCTTCTGAATTTTTGTCTAGGTGAGGTGGATCTTGGGCTTCCGATGTACCCTTTTGGAGTGCAGGGTTTGGTGACGGGAAGGCGAAACAAATCGACGCCATGGGTGCGCCATGATGATAGCAGCACGTACCCTTCACCAGAGCCCTTAGGGCCTTAGGGCATAACAAAGTGTAGTTTGGGGGGCTCGAGGTTGAGCCTAGGCTTAACCATGGAACCCTAAACCCTAAAACCCTAAACCCTCCCGCGCCACCCTAAACCCTCTTAGGGCCTTAGGGCATAACAAAGTGTAAGGTTGAGCCCTAACCGCATGAACCCTAAACCCTAAAACCCTAAACCCTCCCGAACCCCCTAAACCCTAAAACCCTAAACCCTCCCGAACCCCCTAAACCCCAAACCCTAAACCCTTAAACCCTAAAACCCTAAACCCTCCCGAACCCCCCAAACCCTAAACCCTTAAACCCTAAAACCCTAAACCCTCCCGAACCCCCTGAACCCTAAACCCTAAAACCCTAAACCCTCCCGAACCCCCTAAACCCTAAACCCTAAAACCCTAAACCCTCCCGAACCCCCCAAACCCTAAACCCTAAACCCTAAAACCCTAAACCCTCCCGAACCCCCTAAACCCTAAACCCTAAACCCTAAAACCCTAAACCCTCCCGAACCCCCTAAACCCTAAACCCTAAAACCCTAAACCCTCCCGAACCCCCTAAACCCTAAACCCTAAAACCCTAAACCCTCCCGAACCCCCTAAACCCTAAACCCTAAACCCTAAAACCCTAAACCCTCCCGAACCCCCTAAACCCTAAACCCTAAAACCCTAAACCCTCCCGAACCCCCTGAACCCTAAACCCTAAAACCCTAAACCCTCCCGAACCCCCTAAACCCTAAACCCTAAAACCCTAAACCCTCCCGAACCCCCTGAACCCTAAACCCGAAAGCCTCCAACTCCTACCGCTAACTCGAACCAGGAGGCTCCTCCTAAACGGAATTTGGGGGGGCTTTAGGATGATATAAATCTTGCATTACCTATAATATAAGGAATATATGCCATAACTCCCATAGTTTAGGGTGATTTACGGTTGAGGGTTCATGGTTCAAGGAATTTGTAAGGGGCGTTTGGGGTTTAGAAGGCATATGCAAGTGGATGCTTCATGCAACCTTACCTGCTGCCCGAGCACAGTGCTACATTCCGAAGCCAACGATCGACGTGACTTCCGAAAGCCTTGAAAAACCCTAAAGCCCAAACCCCAAGTTCTGAACCCCTCAAGAACATCCAGGACCGGTTCAGGGTTTGGGGGTTTAGGGGTTGGTTTAGGATTTAGGGGTTTCGGGTTTGGGGTTTCGGGGTTTAGAGGTTTAGGGTTTACGCCCCGAGAGGGGCTTTACAAGGGGGTTTGAAAGGCATTGAAGGCCTGCCTACCCAAACCAAACACCGGGATTCTTGGGTTTAGGGGTTAGAGTTAGAATTTACTTGGAGGATCATGGGACTTAGTAAGTAAGGTTATCAGTACCTTAGTTGGCGTTATCAGTATAGTCCCTAATCGTAACCCTAGTTACTAAGACCATGGTCCTTTAAGTGGGGGGGGCACTTATTCAGGAGACTTAGGCTGTGCACACCGTCGTTAGATCCACTGTCGATGTCAGCGAAAGACGAGTCCAGGGTACTGCGTTCAATTCATCCGCAGTGGGCCTACATAAACCTAGCTGGGCATGCAAGGGACACAGGTTTCCGTGCCGGCGTTTCCCTAGATGCTCCAGTTCTTTTCCTGACCGCCCATTGCAGCGCTGGACCTGTTGCCAACGCATCGCGAATCACAGCTTTTTGCCCCAAACTCACTTCCCTCCGATTGCATGATCCTTACACTACACTACCACGCCTTAGCCTGGCTCCGTGCTTTTGTGGCTTGGCCATGTTGAGCATCACGATGCTTTCCGGGGAGGAGGTGTCGAGGCTTCCCCTCACGGATGTCAGCGACATCAAGGCTTTGAAGCAGCGACTGCATCAGCAGCGCGGCCTTCCGCCACGCTTCCGGCAAAGGCTCCTTCATGATGGCGTCCCTTTGGATGATTGCGTGCAGCTGGACACCCCGATGGATCTGCAGGTGTTGATCGTGGCGTTCATCGAACCTTCGGTAAAGCAGATGCAAGAGCTCTTCGAAGTGGCCTGGTTTGGCTATGTGGCCAAGGCAGGGTGTGCGCTAGTGACAGAACCCAGCAAGGACATCTGAAATCCTTGAACCTGGGATCCCCTCTCCTGATACAGGGAACTTCAGAAAGTTGGAATATGGTTTCAGGGTAGGATACCCTATAATTTACCATAAAGGGTTTAGGAGAATCATATTCCAACCTTCTGGCTTTTACTGTAGATCCTCAAAAGGAAGCAAAGGAGCACTTTCTCAAGCCCTGAGGCTGAAGAACTGCTGCAGCTCCCCATGGACCCGGATGCTCCAACAGATGAAGAGGGCATTACGCCATTGATGAGAACTTCTATGTTTGGCCACGTGGATGTCGCAGAACTGCTCCTGGAGGCGGGTGCAGAGATGGATGTTAGCGACAATAACGGCTGTACAGCGCTGATGCATGCAGCGTCGAGCGGTCATCTTTCAGTCGTGCAGCTGCTCTTGGACGCGGGTGCCCAGAAGGATCTGCGCGATTCGGAGGGCGTGACGGCACTGATGCGCGCAACATGCAACGACCATCCTCCAGTCGTGAAGCTGCTGTTGGAGGCAGGTGCTGAGAAGGATGTGCGAGACATCGAGGGCCATACAGCATTGATGAAAGCTGCAAGAAGATGTCATGCTACAACCCTTCGCTTGCTCTTGGAGGCCGGCGCCGAGATGGATTTGTGTAACATCGAGGGCCGTACGGCGCTGATGATGGCATCTGAACCCGAGATCCGACGATTGCTGGAGCCTGCTACAACATAACCTCAAGCTGAGGCTGCAGAGCTAGACATGCCCAGAGATCCCAATATCCATTAATTAAGGAATATACCTTAAACTATAGGGGCTTTACTATTATGGTTTAAGGCAATTCCTGAATTAATTAAAGGGTATTGGGATCTCTGAGTGATTGCTGGAGCCCCACTGCCTCAGGGTTCCGTTGCGAAGAAGCCCCTTGTTATTCAGCCAACTGCAATGGCACCTGCTCTTCATGAACACTATCCCTAATCCGTAAGCCCTAGCCTTTGGAGAAGGATTCTAATATAGGGACCGAAATATTACCTATTCGATTTTGGGGGTTCCTTATTATGCCTACAGCATAATGTGCCCCAAAACCCTATTCTTATTATTAGGGCCCCTACATTAACTCCCTCGACCGAAATCAGAAGGTTCAGTATAGTATGGATCCTGGAATCCTAGTCTGAGAAACCCTAAACCCGTTTCGACATGAGGATCATAGTAGTGAGCCTCATCAGAACGGACGCCAAAACCTATTGAAAAGCATCTCTTTCGAGAAGCGCTTTCATTCCACAGTCGGAAGGTTGTTGTAGCGAGCTCGCGTGCTTAGCCTTCAACAGACTTATCAAAGCAACGCAGCTGTGATGTTAAAACATGCACGCATCTTGTGATGGGACAGAGCCTAAGAAGAAACAACAGTCACTTTCATCATTACCTTCGTCATCATCATCACGGAGACGCCGCAGGTTCCACTCGGGTCATTGCCGTGAAGCTGCGGGGAGACTCTTGAAGAGGCGGATGGCCGAGGGCCCCATCTATAAGCAATGGTTCTTAACCTCTGTGGATCGAAGGAAGAGTGAATAAATCAATCATAGCATAATGGGCCCCCAAACCTTATTCTAATTTTTCAGGCCCCTGTAGCAGTGACCGGTTCTGGGCAGTGAAGCGATGAGGGTTCTATGCTTCAGGCTAGTTGATGGACTGCTTCCTTAGGAGAGTCTTCAGAGGCATCCACCACGGCGTTGACAACATCCGGAATGGAATTATGTAACTGGAAATTGCGCGTGTTCTCATACTGCCAGTGCTCAGCTCCGTCATGGTGCCGAAAGGACAACGAAACAGTAGCAACAGCAAGAACAAGAGCAGCGCAACTCAGCAAAAGTCTTGAACTCCTACTATTTTTTTGGGGGCAATTATAGTAGAATAGACCCAAGACCCGTTATTGAACTCCTACTATTTTGGGGGGGGGCAATTATAGTATAATAGACCCAAGACCCGTTATTAAAGGCTCCTGTATTGTCCGTTTTTGGCCCCCACTTAAGCGCCTGCAAGGCCAAGGCCCCACAAGACCTGAGGCATCTCTGGTGCCCCTAAAGGGAACTCCAGAAAGTTGGAATATGGTTTCATGGTAGGATACCTTATAATTTACCATAGAGGGTTTAGGATAATCATATTCCCCCTAATTGGGAGTTTCCGAAAACTAGGGGGTACCTTATTTTGGTGCCCTTATAATAGGGATCCTATTATTTAGGGACTATATTAGGGTCCCCTAATTTTCGGAAGCTCCCAATTCAAGTTTGGCAAAAGCTGGTGTTGAATGAGAGAACCGACAACGGTGGTTCTAGATAGATCAATTGGGGTAGTTTCTCAAAGAGTTTCTCTTCAAGGATTAGTTTGTCGTGCCCAAATGGACAAAGACAGCTTTGAGGACGATGCTTTCGGGACTTTGCACGTCTTTGGGGCTTGAGGGCTGCTCGGGTAGAGGGAAGCGCAAGCCGTTACAATCCTGACATAATTTAGGGGCCTGAATAAATACCAATACTGCTTTGGGGGCGGGGGGGGCTCCTTTTTATACTTATCGTGAAAATCTCCCCCAAAACCCTATTCTAGTTGTTAAGCCCCTTATATTGCAGCCCTTATGCGGGAGAGCCGTGTGCATTCATTGCGGAGCTTCACTCAGGCTTCGACTCGCCTCTCAAGCCTACTATGAAGAACCATGAGGGCTGTATTCAAGGGCCTTGTGGGAGGGGTCCCAGAAAAAGCTCGCAGTAATGTAGAAGCCTAGCTGATTACCGATATTATTCCTTGCGGTTCCTGACCATAATGATTAGTATTGAGGAGCCCAACAACCTACTCTCATTTATTCTGACCCTTACACCCTAAACCCCTAAGCCCTAAACCCTAAACCCTACACCCTAAACCCTAAACCCCTAAACCCTACACCCTAAACCCCCCTACATTAAGAACATAGGAGCTTAAACCCGTGGAGACGACGCAGCATTCGAGCAATATAGGGGCTTAAATACCCAGAGACTCCAAAAACCCCTTAAGGAATATACCATAAACCATATTAGGGCTCCTATTATAGTTTAAGGTATATTCCTTAATTAAGGGGTTTTGGAGTCTCTGGGTAAGTACCCATACTATGCTAGGGCCTCCTTATTATTTTTATTGTACCATGGGCCTTAAGACCCTATTCCACTTATTAAGGCCCCTATAGTAGCAGGGCTCAATATCGTACTAGAACTTTCAAGAGTGCGCACTTAAAAGCATTGCAGGTGTAATATTTTTTGGGGCCCATGATACTAAAAGCATAATAAGGAACCCCTGAAATAGTATAGGTAATTATCCAGGCCCCTAAAGTAGGGTGAAGGTCTGGGGATTCGACGGGTCCAAACACAGCTTGAAACCACAACTGGTACCAGCAACGCCGTCGACAGAAGCGGCATTTGCGTTTGAGTAGAAAGGCTCAGGGCGTAAATGGCTGAAGCCTTCAAGGGTGTAAGATTTAAGAGCTTCTGGTTTAGCGCGCAGGCAACGACTGTGCTGCAAAGCGCAGGTTTAGAGCTTACAGTAGAAGCCAGAAAGTTGGAATATCATTATCGTAACCCCTTTAAGGTAAATTATAGGGGATCCTACCATTAATCCATATTCCAACTTTCTGGAGTTCCCTTTAGAGTGAAAGTCTGTGGCTTCAGGCTAGTGGCCCAAATCCCTGAACATCCCGCAACTTGCATTGCAGAATCCTTGCTTTCAGCCCCAACAGTCGATAGCACACCTGCAATCTCCCTAGTCGTTATAGACTGGTCTCTTGAGTCCGATGAAGCCCCAGCTGGAGGCTCACGCGTAGTTTTAAGTAATGTTATAAGTCCCTGAATATGGATAAGAGTTATAGTAACCCTACGTATAACCCCAACCCTAAACCCTATAAACCCTAAACCCTACGCATAACTCCACTTATTACTACCCGTGAAGCTCCAAATAAGGACACTCGGAGCTTAAGAACACTTTTGCGGTGAGCGCGTTTAGGGCTTTACTTCTTGTCCCCATGTGTTTGTGGCCCAGCGTCTGTGGCTTTAGAATTTAGGGTGTTGGGTTTGGGAGTTTAGGGCTTAGGGTTTAGGGAGTTAGGCTTGGGGCTTAAGGTTTGCGCTATACAAAGGCTTTCCAGCACAGACGGTTCATCTCGGCGTAGGAGTGCATCATCACCTACTGGTGTAAGTAGGCCATATGTATATTGGTGACCCTATAATTACATCCCTGCACATATATCCAATTTGAAGCCTTGTACGACACAGAAACTACGAAACCGACAGCAAAATTGTGCAGTCAGTGGTTTGGCCAGCCATGCTCCGCATCACGCACCTGTCCGGGGAGGAGCTGACTAGCCTTCCTCTCGCGGAGTTGAGCGACGTAAAAGCCTTGAAGCGGCGACTACATCAGCAGCACGGCCTGCCGCCGCGCTTCAGGCAGAGGCTGTTTCACGAAGGCAACACTTTGGATGATTGCGTCCAACTGGACACCCCGATGGATCTGCAGGTGTTGATCGTGGCATTTTCCTACGAGGTTTCGAAGGACCAGTGCCGAGAGCTTTATGCAGCGGCATCCGAGGATCGCGTGGATGAGGCAGGGGGGGTACGGCACTGACCATGATCTGAGCACCGGTTAGAAATCACATCTCCAGAATTTCAACAAACAACACGAGCAAGCTGCATCCCCAAGACCTTTTATTTGGTAGATTGTCAGATGGAGGCCGAAACCCAGTGTTTTCTCAAGCTCTGAGGTTGAAGCGCTGCTGCAGCTCCCCATGGATCCGAGTGCTCCAGACGAGCGTCCAAGAGATGTTGGTGGCAGGACGCCATTAACGATCTCGTCTCAGAACGGCCTCGTGGATGTCGCACAGTTGCTCCTGGAGGCCGGTGCCTGCCCCGACACGCGTGACAATTTCGGCGAAACAGCGCTGATGATTGCAGCACTCAGCGGTCATGCTCCAGTCGTGCGGTTGCTGCTCCAAGCAGGGGCCCAGCTAGATATGATAGTTGACTTTCGGGGCCACACCGCACTGATGCGGGCAGCAGATGGCAGTCATGCTGCAATCGTTGGGATGCTCTTGGAGGCCGGCGCCGAGAAGGATTTGCTTAACATCTACGGCCGCACGGCGCTGATGATGGCAACTGACCCCGAAGTTCGGCGATTGCTGGAGGGCCCTTCCGCAACATAATCTCAAGCTACCCAGAGAGCCCAATACCCCTTAATCAAGGAATAGAGCTTAGATCACAATACTACGCCCTACATAATTTAAGCCATATATTCCTTAATTAAGGGGCCCCTTGGGCTCTCTGGGAATCGGCTGCAGATCTGAAAAATGCTGGGAGCTGCGAGCTCGAGTTGTGTTGCGATTCCCCCGAGGTTCTGAGCTGCCTGCACGGGTTCCTGCCTTTCATGAAGACTAACCCTATACCCATAGGCCCCATAGTTTCCGATAAGGTAATGCCGAAAAGGAACTACTATGGGGCCTAACCCTACTTAGAGGAGGATCATGGGACTTAGTAAGTAGGGTTATAGGTACCTTAATTGGGGTTATAAGTAGCTGTGAGTATAGTTACCCTAACTATAACCCTAGTTACTAAGTCCCATGATCCTTTAAGTAACCCTATGCACCCTACCCTAGACCCGAGCCTTTAAAGGAGAACTCTTCGCATACCTTCAGTTTCTTGAAGTTTGCTGCCGATTCAGGCTTCAGGCACTGACGCCGAGAGCTCCGGTGCAGCGTGAGCCTTCAACACTTGTCGAGAAAAAGCGCAGTTGCGGTATTTAGGCAGGAGTCCATCCGGTGATGAGACATAGGCGAAGAAGAAGAAGCAACAGTCACTGCCATCACCATCTTCATCATCACCATCAGCATCGCCACCGCCGCAAGAAGAGCACACATACTGAGACTCAAGAATCGGAAATGTGCTGCAGGCTCCGCCCCGGTCGCCGCAAAGCTGCCAGAAGACTCCGGCGAAACGGATGGCCGAGGACCCTATCTGTCAGCAATGGTTGCTACACTTGAACGTTCATTATTAGATATAAGTGCGGCTATGAGTCACCCAATACGGGTTGTAAATAGAGTAACTCCACTTATAACTACCCACGAACCTCCAAGTAGGACCCCAAACCTTATTCTAATTATGAAGGCCCCTATGGTGTTAACCTCGGTGGATTGAAGGAAGATGATAAAAGGTTCTGGGCAGTGAAGCGTTACGGGTTCTACGCTTCAGGCTACTTGACGGATTGTTTGATTAGGAGAATCTTCAGTCAAGAGCCTTGGGCCTACCCAGCACCCACCAAGATGTTGACAACATCCAGAATGACATTCGTCAGCTGTGCTTGTTCTCGTGATCCCAATTCCCAGCTCCATCCCAAACCTCAAACCCCAAACGCTACTATAGGGGCTTAAATAACTACAAGTGCTCTTCCGTAGGATTCCTTATCATAAATATACTTTTATGTACCCCGAAACCCTTTTCTAATCATTAAGGCCCCTACACTAAGCCCTGACCTAAATCCGAAACCACAAGGGGTTCACGCTCGGCTACAGGGTACCTGAGCTACCCCTAACTGACCAATCCCTATTCCCTAAACAGGTTCAAGCAAGCATCTCGTTTTGAGGAGTTGTCCTAAACCCTAAACCCTCGACTCTAAAGCCTAAACCCATCTAAACCCGAAGCCCCGAATGCTTTGTTAACCATTTCTGTTAAGGTACAGTGCCTTCACCCAATAATGCAGAACAGGAAACCCTGCATAACACCACTGCGAAAATCTGCAGTCAGCTGTTCAATGCTCCGCATCACGCACCTGTCCGGGGAGGAGCTGACTAGCCTTCCTCTCACGGAGCTGAGCGACGTGAAAGCCTTGAAGCGGCGACTACATCAGCAGCACGGCCTGCCGCCGCGCTTCAGGCAGAGGCTGCTTCACGAAGGCAACACTTTGGATGATTGCTTCCAACTGGACACCCCGATGGATCTGCAGGTGTTGATCGTGGCATTTTCCTACGAGGATTCGAAGGACCAGTGCCGACAGCTTTATGCAGCGGCATCCGAGGATCGCGTGGATGAGGCAGGGGGGGTACGGCACTGACCATGATCTGAGCACCGGTTAGAAATCACATCTCCAGAATCCTGCTTTTCAACAAACAAGACATCCCCAAGACCTCAAATTTGGTAGATTGTCAGATGGAGGCCGAAACCCAGTGTTTTCTCAAGCTCTCAGGTTGAAGCTCTGCTGCAGCTCCCCACGGACCCGGATGACCCGGATGCTATATCTTCGGATGGCAGGACTCCACTGATGGGGGCGTCTGAATGCGACCACGTGGAGATCGTACAGTTGCTCCTGGAGGCCGGCGCAGAGACGAATGTTCGTGGCAGTGAAAAACTATGACGGTGACACAGCGCTGATAGTCGCAGCAGCGTTGGGATGGTCTCAAGTCATGCAGCTGCTCCTGGATGCCGGTGCACAGACGGATCTGCGCGATTGGCGCGGGCGGACTGCGCTGATTTGTGCAGCAGACGAAGGTCATGTGTCAGCTGCGCGGTTGCTGCTGCAGGCCGGGGCCGACGTGGATGCGTGTGACTATGTGGCCGAGAGAGGATGGGAGTGTGGACGCAGTGGCGGTGGTCACTTAGCCGAGGCGGGCAGGCATACAAAAAGTCCTTGAAAGACCTTGCGGAAGTTCAGGAGTGCTCTGAGTGCCCCGAGTGCTGTCTGCTCCAAAGTCTAACATGGAAGCCTTAGCTTTCTTGAAACGCTTAGGTCGAAAGGCTGCTGCGGCTCCCGATGGATCCGGATACGCGTGGATCGCTGGCACATGCCGCAAGTAAGGGTCATGCGGATGTCGTGCAGTTGCTCCTAGACTTCGGCGCTGACAAGGATTTGGGTGACCCATTGTTTGAAGCAGCAAAGGGCGGTCACGCTCCAGTCGTGCGCTTGCTTTTGGAAGCTGGTGCGAAGAAAGATGTGCCTCACAGCCGCGGCCACACAGCCTTGATGGCAGCAGCAAAGAATTGTGATGAGACCGTGGTGCAGCTGCTACTCGAGGCCAATGCTCAAGCAAACGCTCGTGACAATCGGGGCCACACAGCGCTGATGTATTCGGCCATCCATGGCTATGCCCCAGTCGCAAGGTTGATGCTGGAGGCCGGCGCTAAGCAGGATATGCGTAGGATCGAGGGCAAGACGGCGCTGATGATGGCGACTACCCCCGAAGTCCAGCGATTGCTGGAGGCCAGTCTTACACAATGATTTGAGGCAGCTCTCACAGAGCGCTGAAGACAATGCTGAAACAGAAGGCTTGCTTCTGGACTTTAAAAGTCTGCTGGTTCAGCTGTTGTCTGTGTAATGAAA
The DNA here is from genome assembly GCA_905221615.1 of Symbiodinium sp. CCMP2592. Lineage (NCBI taxonomy): Eukaryota > Dinophyceae > Suessiales > Symbiodiniaceae > Symbiodinium > Symbiodinium sp. CCMP2592. The sequence continues at coordinate 218,289 of CAJNDT010004368.1, read as the reverse complement.
TTTCCAGCCCTTCGCGCAGCTTGCCCTTGTCTGAAAGGTACATTCGTTGGGGGATCCATGGTAGTTCTACTTATGACTATCCCAATCAGGTTTCCGGTTGCTGCGTGGCCGGGCTCTGTAAGAAGCCTGTGCCGGGGAGCGGCACGGCCGTGCCCTGTGTTGCCGGGGTTCCTTCTTTTCTGCCCGTCTGGCCGGGGGACGGCTTGGCCGTATCCTGCGCTGCCGGGGCCTTCTGTTCTTCTCGGGGAGTTTCTATTCCACGTGCCTCAAGGGACACGGTTTTTTCTCCCTCGCTTACACCCTGAAGCAGCTCTGTCTTTTCCAGCCCTCTGTAAGAAAAAGAGCAGGGGTTCGCTTCAATCCGGCGTAGGTCCCAACCGGGGCTTTGAAATGTTAAGGCGGTCCCTGTTCTTCTAGAGTACTTGGGGCTTACTTGGGCCTGTAGTGAACTGAAGACTGAAGACCCAAGAAGGTCCACAAGATGCGGTGGAACCCTGAAGCCCCCAAAGAACCAGGACCCCCAATGGCCCGTTAATGGAGCCCTTACTTAAAGGATCATGGGACATAGTAACTAGGGTTATAATTAGGGTAACTATACTTATAACTTACAGTATAACTACTTATAACCCCAATTAAGGTTCTTATAACCTTACTTACAGTCCCATGATCCTCCTTCGGAAGGACGGGAGAGCTCTGGGAGGTGGTGAGCTCCTCTCGGCAAAGTGCTGAAGGCCAGGAATTTTCGAAGGGCCAGGTTACAAGTTGAGTGGGGTTTAGGGCTTAAGGATGTTTCAGGGTTCAGGTGGAAGGGCCGCTTCCAAGTTTAAGGGTTCAGGTTTAGGGTTTCGGGTAAGCTGAGTAGGGTTTAGGATTTAAGGGTTCCGGTTATTTTATAGGGTTTACAAGTTGAGCAAGAATATTATGGCATCTCACCTTATCTGAAAGTAGCTTATAGTATGTGATAAGGTGTCGAGGTGGTGCGAAGGGATTTACGAGTTGAAAAGAAATAAGGGCTTAGTGTTGCGCTCTTTGTTTGCAGGACTGCTTGTTCGATTGGGCATTGTAAAATTTGTATAGGGGTCTGTAAGTGGTGTTAAACGGCACAGCAGCCTTCGTAAGCGCATAGTATTAGCTCTCAAAATGTGTTCATCGCGGTTAGGAATCACGGTTTTGTGGTTTGGGGCTCGAGTCTCACAAGGCATTTTCCATGTCTTAAGATCTAGCTTGGAAGGGTTGTTGTAGGTCCTTCCGGGTGATGAGGTTCTGTAGGAGTGTGGAGGATTGGAGTCTGGGGTGTTCCAGGTTTAAGAGGTCTGCAAGGATGTTCATGGAGTCTGGGGTTTTGTAATGCTTTGACAAAGGGTTCTCAGAGGCCCCATCTCGCCTCCTAAGTGAGGAATATCAATAATTGATGAAAGCCTTCTTGGAATGAGTCAAGCAGTTCTCTTCTGGATCACATGGTTTTGGGCTCCCGGGGTGGGGGATGAGAATCTTGAATGTCCAGCATTGACGCTTAAGGTTCTAGAATATTGGGTGAATCACGGTTTGTCCAGGTCTTGCGGTTTGCAGTTCTCGATTGCCGGGTTTCGGCTGTCTCAGGCAAGCAGGGCCTTGCAAAAACGTGAGCCCCTGGGACCCCAGGGCGGGCTAGTGGAGGACCATACAGTTCTAATTCAACACAACGACTTTCAACACAACTCGAGATTATCTTAATCTTAGTTTAAAATTTTAGTATCTTTTCCTAATTGTTGTTCCGAGTTGAAGAATAAACTCGTGCTCAGGTTTGAAAGATTCGTTTGTGATCAACGATAAGGGGGGGCTGCGGGATGAAGCGCTGCCGTCTGGAGTTTTGGCGTCTAAGCGGGTTGTAAGGGACCGTGTGCTTCAGAGAATCGGCAGAAAGCGGCAGTGTGTATGTCCATGGCTCCTCCCTTCCAAGAAACAGGTGTAACCCATCAACTTCCTCCGTGCACTGGGGCTTAGCCAACCATGCTGCGCATCACCCTGCTTTCAGGGGAAGAGGTGGCGAGCCTTCCTTTCACGGAACTGAGCGATGTGAAGGCCTTGAAGCAGCGACTGCATCAGCAACACGGCATGCCGCCGCGCTTCAGGCAAAGGCTCCTTCACGAAGGCAAGACTTTGGATGATGCCGTCGCATTGGATTCCGCCATGGATCTGCAGACGGTGACTAGGTAGCAGTTTGGGACACGTTTCAATCCCCTGTATGGTTTCTATCAAGGTGCCTATTCATAAATACTTCTACGGAACTACAACCCAGGTGATAATCGAGGCTTCAGAGGACCAGCGGTCGGAGCTATGCGAAGCGGCGCGAGCCGGCCTGGTGACCGAGGCAAGGCAGCCCAGTACCCTGCAATGATGTCTCCACCAACACATTGAAGGTCTGGTGCTTCATCTCACAATTCCGATGTCATCCTGTTGTATCCGAAAAAAAGCCGAAACAGCCTAAGCCGTGTTATCACAGGTTGAAGCCCTGCTGGAGCAGCCGATGGACCCGGATGCAGCAGACGATGAGTTTTGCATGACCTCGCTGATGCATGCATCAGAGAACGGTCACGTTGATGTCGTGCAGTTGCTCCTGGAGGCCGGTGCTGAGAAGGACTTGAGGGACATGGATGGCCGTACAGCATTGATGGCTGCAGCATACGACGGTCACGCTCAAGTCGTGCAGCTGCTGCTGGAGGCAGGTGCTCAGAAGGATTTGAGCGACAATCTCGGCAACACAGCACTGATACTTGCTGCATGCAGCGACCATGCTCCAGTCGTTCAGTTGCTCCTTGATGCCCGTGCTCAGACGGATCTGATAAACGCCGACGGAAATACGGCGCTGGTCGATGCGGCACTGAACGGTCATGCCCGAGTCGTGCAGCTGTTCCTGGAGGTTGATGCACAGAACGATCTGTGCGATGGGCTAACGCTGGCAGAGCTGTTGGAGGCTACAAAAGTTCCGAGGTTCAGCGGGGAGACATGCTGACGTCTTCCTACCCTCGCAGCTGGAGCTTTCGATTCTGCGAGGATGCTACGGCTGTCGAAGAAGCTGCTGTCGTGCAGGTTGTGAGGAGGTCCTCAGAACCCCAAAGCTCTTGCCGCAAGAAGAGACCTCAGTCAGACGGGGGGGTTTCCGTAAGTTACGAATCTCTTTGCGCACAGTTGACTTCGGCGTCAGAGGCGGTGTACCTCATTGATGGGGAGCCCCAAGAAACCACTGCAGACCTGTGACTTTGCCTTAGACTCCCAAAACCCGAAACCCTTCGTACTTACGCCCAAACTGGGGTTTAGGGTTTAGATCCCGACTACACTCGGGCCTTTTCGCATCCCGGAACTCAGAGTCTCCGAAAACCCTTCATTCGCGGCTCATGACTGGGAAGTTCAGATTTCATGGGTAGCTATGAGGGGGGGTAGAATTAGGGCAACTATGGTTACAGCGCATGTGAGGGGATTGATAATTCTACTTATAGCTACCCATGAACCTCCCAGTATATAGCATTCCGCAAGAGCTTTATGAGGGTTGTTTATAGGACTTTATTAGGGCTTTGTATTTAAAAGGAACCTAGCCTTAAAATGTAGAGTCCTTGTGATGACCTAAGAGATACTCCCAAATTAAGAAGGGATCGTCGGGTCTCCGGAAAGGCTTGGGAACGGAGGGATGCTGCTCACGCTGTGAAGGCCACCAGTTTCGTGTTTAATAGGGGTTCAGGGTGGTGGATTTCCTGGCCGCGTGGCCCTGAAGCTCTTACGCAAGCCTGTGTCAATAGAACAATAGACCCCTCGCAGCGCCTTGCAAACAGAGGAGGCTTCGTAAAAGCTTCACGAAGCAATACGGAAACCCCAGAAAGGTTATTTTAGAGCCAGATTACAGAGACGTTAAAGGAACTCTAGTAGACATCGATGACCCTGAAGTACACAGCCCTAACGGGAAACCTTCTAAGAATCCTTCTAGAACCCCTTGAAGGGGCCCTTTAAAGGAACCCTTAAAGGGGGACCCGGCGTTCTCTCTCGTCTTACCGGATCCGGACCAGAAATCTTCAAGGGCCCGGGGGCTTCAACTGAGTTGTCGATTCCTTAGATGGCAATGTACTTAAAGGATCATGGGACTTAGTAACTAGTAACTAGGGTTATAATTAGGGTAACTATACTTATGACTACTTAGAACCCCAATTGTGGTGCTCGAAACCTTACTTACTAAGTCCCATGATCCTCCAAGTAGGAACCCGATTAAGAAACCCCGGGTCAAAATTCGGGTTCTTCACATGAGTCCTATTATTTGGGGGTTTATAGGGCCAGGGTTTCTTAATCAGGTTCCTTCATTAAAGAGGGTTTAGGGTTTAGGTAGGGGTTTATTGCTCTCTAGTAAGTCTTTAGCTAAGTTACCACTTTGTGGTTGTTGATCAGGGCTTTATCGGGCTAATAGGCCGCTAATTTAGGGCAGAGTATCTTGGTACAGAGAGCTTGATGTTTATATGGCTTTTCATAAGTCCTTAACTGAGGAATGCCCCCTGACAGTTTAAGCTAATATAGCGGCCTAAATAAGTACCTATAAATACGTGGGGGTTCCTTATATTTAAAGTATAATCGGCCCAAAACCCCTATTCTAATTGTTAAGGCCCCTATATTAGGTGCCTCGATCGAGCAGCTAGTGTGTATTATTGTGCGCAGGGATATTCCCATCTAATACCGCAACGCCTTTATTTCCAGTTGTTGGCCCCTAAGCCCAAAATCCTTCTATAACATCTTTCAAAGGAACCCTATAAAAGGAGCCCTCTAAAGGAGCCGTGTTCTGTTTACTTAGTATTGCCCCAACATCATAGGGCTCTGGGAGTGGCATGTTTAGGTTGTTTAGGCTTTCGGGTGTAGGGCATAAGGGGTTCATCAGGAAGTGTTCACGGTTTGGTGATTTAAGGCGTGTGGGGCTTTGTGGTTTTCGGGTTTGGGGTCGAGGAGTGTAGCGGCCATAGGGGTTACTTGAAGAATCATGGGACTTAGTAACTAGGGCTATTAATTAAGGTAACTGTTGTTATATCTACTAATAACCCCAATTATGGGACTTATAACCCCACTTACTAAGTCCCATGATCCTCCAAGCAAGTCATTGGCACAGGTTGAAGGCTGGCTACAACTCCCCATGGACCCGGATTTCTACTATTGTGGTCGCACTCCACTGAAGCGGGCATCCGAAATGGGCCACTTGGATGTCGCACAGCTGCTTCTGGAGGCCGGTGCCAAGGTGCGTTGGCGTGACAATCGGGGCCGGACAGCGCTGATGCATGCGGCATTCCACGGCCATTCTCACCTCGTGAAGCTGTTCCTGGAAGCCGGTGCACGGACAGATGTGCACGACAATGTCGGCCGTAGTGCACTGCTTGATGCAGCATACGGGGGTCATGTTCCAGTCGTGCAGCTGCTCTTTGAGGCAGCTTCTGAAATAGATGTGCGTGACAGCTTGGGCAGGACAGCACTGATGGATGCAGCACGCAACGGTCATGCTCCCGTCGTTCAGTTGCTCCTAGAGGCCGGTGCTTAGAAGGATCTCTCCGACAACGATGGTCAGACTGCGCTGATGGATGCGTCCTCCAACGCCCATGCTGCAGTACTGCAGCTGCTCCTAGACGCAGGCGCTCAAGTCGATGTGCGCAACCATGCCGGCAAGACGGCGATGACTTTGGCATCTAAATGCGAAGTCCTGCGATTGCTTGAACCTGAGCCAACAGCTCCAGAGCATCCAGGATCGCCAAAAATCTGTTCCTAAGGTGCTACAGCTGTCAACATGAGTAGAAGCTTTGCGGAATCCTAAAGCCCAGCTGCGTCTAGACTCGAATATTCTGTATTCCGACGATGTTTGTGCTTTCTGCTGGTGCACGAGGCTTGAACTCCTTAGGGATGCACGAAGCTGTAAACGCTTCGGTTTATGATTTACTTGGAGATCCGAAAACCTACCGTTTGAAGGGTTAGACCCTCTAAATAAGGGGTCATAACGTACTATTTTGTAAGGTTTGGGGATACAGGTAGGTTTACGCTTCAGATGTTGGCACTGCGCACCGGTTTTCCCCCAAGATTCGAAGCTCTTCCTCCCCAGCCACAAGAATGCTTGTAGCAAACCTCGTGCCTCAAGCATCTCTCAACGAGCTCCTGAAGACTCTAGGGCGCAGGGTTCAGGATCTGAGTGATTTGCGAGGTTCTGCAGCCCAAACCCCCAAAGCCTGTCTAGAATCACAAACGTGTGAACAGCAAATGGGACCGTGAATCGAAACCATCATAGGGGTGGTTGTCAAAATTATGGTCCGTTTTTGGGTACCCTAAATGTTAGGTGCCGTGTTATAATAAGGATCCCAAAGAAGGACCCAAATATTGACAACCACCCATAGGAAGAATCAGAAGCACCGAAGTAGCCGCAACGGAGAAGCCGCAGGCTCCGTGCCGGGAGTCGCAGGTCGGTGCACTGGGCTGGGACGGGTTGGCGGTTAATAGAGGGGCCTTATTAATATTCTAATAGTAAGGTTTTGGGGCAGATTATACTATAACTACAATAAGGAACCTCGGAAATAGTATTGGTAACTATTTAGGCCCCCATACAGTATTAACTTCGTTTGCGATTCACGAAACGAGAGGCTCGCACACCAGGTTACGGATTCAGGGTTTTCCTTCTGGGTGGTGGGATGCAGGGATTCAGGGCTTGCAGTTCTCATCAGATCTCATCAGATGTCTTTGGGATTCTGCTCCAGGCATTTGCTTTGCGAGGCCCATGGTAGAGCATCCCCGAACCCGAACCCTAAACCCCAAACCCTCAACCCTAATTTTTGCAGTATGAAATAGCAAAATAATATACGCTAAAATAGCAAACTGTACCATGACAGAATACACACCACAATAGAATGTGCTGTCAAATTGAATCAGATGTTGTAATATGGAGAGAGAGAGAGAGAGAGAGAGAGAGAGAGAGAGAGAGAGAGACAGAAAGAGAGAGAGAGAGAGAGAGACCCTAGGGATCGAAATAGCCCAAAAGCCTTCTCTCGTATGGTCTTTGGGCCCAAAAGCCTTAACATATAGGTCCTTAGATCCTTATGGAGAGAGCGAGAGAGAGATGCTTGGACCCTTCCGCGGCCAGCCTCCAAGAAGCCCTGGAACCATTGCATTCCTCGAGGCTGAAAACGCCTGGCATGCGTCCCAAAGTTTGGTGTAGTATACATAGTATTCAGTATAAGTATATAGTATATGGTACAGTGGTGCCCATTCGGGTGTAGATATAGTATATGGTACAGTGGTGCCCATTCGAGTATTGCATCGTAGAGTATGGTAACGTCTAGCTTCGGACTGGTCTCTAGTAATGCAAATCATTCGAGCTTCGCAAATCTGCTCTGTGCTCCAGTAATGCTACGCATCACACTGCTCTCCGGGGAAGAGTTGACAAGCCTTCCTCTCACTGAGCTGAGCGATGTGAAGGCTTTGAAGCAGCGTTTGCATCAAGAGCTTGGCCTGCCGCCGCGCTTCAGGCAAAGGCTCCTTCACGACGGCAAAACTTTGGATGATGCCGTCAGGCTGGATTCCGTGGGTCTGCAAGCTGTGGTGACGACATCCTCCGAACTCGCTGCTGCAGCCGAACACAGTTCTGCCGGCGAAGGGGCCTTGAAGCCACGATTCGCTCCAGAGGACGACGTGACTTTGAAGCTGGAGAGCGTGAGTGATCTGCAGGTGTTGATCACAGGATTCGCCGAGGCTTCCGTCTCCGATCAAGCGGAGCTTTGCGAGGCAGCACGCGAGGGCCTCGTGGTCGAGGCGGGGCAGCTAGCTAATTCACAAAGGGAGTCGCTGGAACTTTGCATTTTTGCCTTTTCATTTCAACTCTCACGAGGTACCTCCAAACTGCAAACCACGATTTGTTGGATCACAAAGCTTCTTGGAGCTCTCAGGTTGAAGCCTTGCTACAGCTCCCCATGCACCCGGACACCGTCGACGACACTGGTTTTACGCCACTGATGTGTGCATCTCGCTACGGCCACGTTGATGTCGCACGGTTGCTGCTGGAGGCCGGTGCCCAGATGGACTTCCGCGACTGCGACGACCGTGCAGCCCTGATGTATGCAGCACTCTGTGGTCACGTGGGCGTCACACGGCTCCTCTTGGAAAACCGTGCGCAGATCGATCAGAGTGGGCTCGGTCACGGTACAGCACTGATGGACGCGGCATGCAATGGTCACGCTCCTGTTGTGCAGTTGCTGCTGGAGGCCGGTGCTGACAAGAATAAGCGCGACATGTTCGGCCGGACGGCGCTGATGCAAGCAAACAACGATGAAACCCGGCAATTGCTGCAGGAGGCCTGTGTTTCGCTCGACGAAAGCTCTGGCGGGTGAGAAAATGTGCTGAAGCCCTGCAACAATAGTAACATTCAGGAAAAATAGAAAATGGTGAAATGAATATTCTGCTCTTGCAACAAGAATGACAGTAATAACACTTTAACAGCCATAAAAATAAGCATAATCATACTCACAACGATGTGTACATATACATACATATATATATATACATGTATAGATGCAAGATATGTCTACATACACATACATATATATATATATATATATGTATAAATGTACATATGGATACAGATTAGATGTATATATAAACAAAGATAATGTGTGTATTGTATTGTGTCATATCCCATCTTGTGCCATTCTACTTTCTTCTATCGAGGCCCTCTATAGTTTCAGCCGTATTCCTTACTTAAGGGATATGGGGCTTTCTGGCAATGTAAAAAAGAAGTCGAAAGCCGGAGACTTCCATCTTCCTCAGCTTACCTTTGGATAGTAGGGAATGGAAGAATGGTAGTAATAGTAGTTACAGGGTAGTAATATGGTAGTAATATGATAGTAATATGATAGTAATATGGTAGTAGTATGGTAGTAGTAGTAGTTGTAATTGTACCCCATTCCTCCATTCCCTACTAACCCAAGGTAAGTCAGGGGATGCGCCAACCCGGAAAGTACATCGCACGTCCTTCGCCCTGCAGCCGCATGGGACGTGTCCGTCGTGGAAAGTCTCGAAGCATCTTTTGACGATCTCTCCCACCGAGAGCAGTTCTGCAGGCGCAGTTATACGTAATCTTGGAAACACAGATGAGGAGCGAATTACCTTGCTTGTGTCGCAGGAAGTTAGGGTTTTAGGGTTTGTTTCTGATGACGGGGCATTGGGCAGTAGGGTCCGATATTCAGTCCGCTACTGTACAACAGCCTGGGCCTGCACCAAGACTCCTTTGACTTTGATTCATAAACCAACCCAAAGGGTCCAAGGTACCCTTATGGTAGAATGCAGGGTTCCTACATTAGGAATTACTATCATGAGTGAAAGTTGGGTTGCGAAAGGGTCAGATGGACTGTTGTTCCCTCTTTGAAATCCCGACCCAACCTCCTGTCAGGGTCCCACATTCGACACCTTCTTGAATCCATCATAGTGCCGGGAGTCCGAGTCCTGAAATATTCGTATCGCATCCCCCAAATCACGCCTCGTCCGTTGCCGGCCTGTTTCCCACAACACTTCTGAGCTTAATTCGCAAATTCGCGAAGCTCGTCTCACGCCTTTCGCTGGGGACGCAGCTTATTCCACGTCGCGCTTTAACCTTTGTTGGGTAGTATAGTCCCTATATCATCCCTATATACCCAAAAAGGTCAACCTTTAGTTCTCCAGGATACCCGACAAGTAGGCCTTTGACTTTGATTCATAAACCAGCAAGAGGTCACGGGGCTGCCTGTTGAAGATAGCGTTCTTATGTAAGTTTCAACAGCCCACCAACAAACCATGTAAACACAGGAACAAATGTACGGCAACCCCCGTCATCATCATGACCATCATCATGGTAAGAAGAACCGAACTGCTAGTAACGATGGGTCGGAGTATCCGCAGGCACCTTTCTGCGCCTCGCTACTATGAAAGAGATCCGAGAGGTAGGGCGGCGGAGGGCGCCGGGTTGAAGGATCAGGAATAAAATGCGGGGGGGGGGGGGGGGGGGGGGCCATGAAAGTTGGGTTGCGAAAGGGTCTATAATGGACTGTTGATTTCGGAATGCTGTCAGACAGAACTTGGCTCTGAGTCCTCGCTAGGCATAAAATATATTCGCAGGTTAGTGGTGAGGGAATTTGGGTTTTTGGCGTGCGATTCTGCGACTTGGGCTGTGGGGGCGGCAAGGTCCAAGGCCAACGGCTTGCGTTTCTCGCTTGGATGTGATCCTTTGCCGCTGCAGTTCTGCTCTCCTCCGAAACTGCACTTGGCAACCAGCACCTTTGAGAGGGTGTCTCGATATATGTTGTAGTTGTCGGACTGAAGATTGAACCGAGGTCAACGAAAGCCAGGAATTGGCATCTTCCCCTCATAGGGTTTAGGGTTTAGGGGTTTAGGGTTTAGCTGACATCTTCCCCTCATAACTTCCCAGGGTTGTTAATAATGCAAGGTGAGTGGCTCTTTTCCCAAAGCCCCCAAACCCTTTATATCTCGTATACTGGAACCCTTGAAAGAAGCCCGGCCGTAAAGCCCCATAGTAACCCTTAAAGGAACCCTTTCAAGAAACCCATATTCCAATCTATTTAGGCCCCTACTTTATAGTAGCCTTATACATTCCTTATAGTAACCCAAAGAAAGGAACCCTTTAAAGGGAACCCTGTTGGCTCCTATATTACGCACATCGGAACACCCTCCTTTCGTGCGTTTCCTGCGGACAAAGCTCCGCGCGGACGAACGCTGATAGTAGGTATAAGAAGATCCCCTTAAGAGTCTATATAGGGTATATAGCAGGTATATAGGGACCCCTTTAAGAGTCGATATAGGGTATATAGCAGGTATATAGGGATCCCTTAAGAGTCTATATAGGGTATATATATATATATATATATATATATATATATATATATATAGGGATCCCCTTAAGAGTCTATATAGGGTATATAGTAGGTATATAGGGATCCCCTTAAGAGTCTATATAGGGTGTATAGCAGGTATATAGGGATCCCAGGGTTAAGGACGAACGCTGACGATGACAAAGCGCTTGCAGAGTCGGTCAGAGGAGCTCCGACAGAGGGTCCTTAATGCTAGTTGAGGCTGGTTCAGAATCCCTTTTTCGGGTACCCTTTACAGGCTTCCGGTCCTATAAGGGTTGCTATCGGCAGCATTATGGGGGTCTAAAGTAGAGGCTTCAATAATCAATTAGAATAGGGTTTGTGGGGGTATACTATGCTATAACTCTAATAAGGAACCCCCAACACCCTATTCTTATCGTTAGGGCCCTACATTGCTGAGAGGATCATAAGGCTTAGTAAGTAAGTAAGGTTACAAGTACCTTAAACGGGTCAAAAAAGGGATCTATGAGGGTTTAGGGTTCTGAGGATCATGGGACTTAGTAAGTATGGCTATAAGTATTTTATTTAGGGATATACGTATCATCCTACCCTAGCTTAGACAAGATGATCCTACAAGACTTTGTAGTTGAGTCTCTTCAGTTGAACAAGAATGACCGAACCGGTCATCGGCTTATGACCCTAGTTACTATGTCCCAGGATCTTTCAAGTAAGAGAGGTCTGGCAGGGTTCTACGAGTGGTTTCACATGTATGATTAACACTAAGGAAATAAAACTTCCCTTAAGGGTGAACATAGGATAACATAGGATCCGCATCAGCTTTCTACAGGGTTCCAGCCATAGGGCTTGAAGATTCCTTCAACGTTTCTGTAGGGTTGAGAATACACGTTGCCCCTCAGGAATAGCGAAACACAGGGTTCCTTGAAGGGTTCCTTTAAGGGTTGAAATACCTGGCCCCTCAACCCTGAACCCTAAAGCCTAAACCCCTAAACCCGAAACCCCTATACCCTAAACCCCTAACCCCAAACCCTAAACCAAATTCCTTCAAGGGTTCATTTCAGGGCTTTTCTGGGCGTGTGATCGCGAGGAGCTCTGCCGAGAGGGCCTGTTTCGCGCGAGCAGGGGCATAGAGGTGGGCTTGAGGGCATTTGCAGTAAACCCCGTAAAGCTGGAAACCGGGCTATGGCCAACGAGTGCTGGGATTCCCTATACATTACTCTTAAGGATTGAGGTTATGGGGTTTCCAGCTTTTGGGCCTCTACTATAGTTAGAGGGTCGTGTGACTTAGTAAGTAGGGTTAAAAATACCCTATTGGGGTTGTAGGTACATATAAGTATTAATACCTTGCTTATCACCCTACTTAACAAGTCCCATGCACCTTTAAGTAGGGCTTTACCGGGTTATACAAGGGGGTCGTAGAGGGCTAGTATTTCTGGCAGGGTGCATGGGTGTTTAAGATGTTTCGGGATCCATGTTTGGGACCGTTGAATAGGTCATAATTGGGCCTTTGAGGGTTTAGGAGCTCGGGCATTCTTTTGGCCGTGGATCTCAGCAACCATGCTTAGCATGCTTGGAGGTTCATGAGTAGTTATAAGTGGAGATACAAGTCGCCTAATATGAGTTATATTTATGGTTGCCTTACTTATAACCCCACTTATGACTACCCCTGAACCTCCAAGTTGGGGACATGTAACTCCACTTAAAGCTACCCTAAACCTTAAAGGGAACCCCAGAAAGTTGGAATATGGTTTCAGGGTAGGATACCCTATAATTTACCATAAAAGGTTTAGGATAATCATATTCCAACTTTCTGGCTTTTACTTTAAACCCTAAACCCTATAGAACCATGAGAACCGCCCTACTTCGAACCTCCAAGAACCATGCAGGTCTTGGGCGGCTTCGGCCGTGTCTTTTCCAGTGAGCCTGTCCCCTTGGATGCCTTTGAGCAGAAGGAGAAGGCTCTGAGTCTGGATGTAGTTTTCATTATGATTCATTTTTCTGGTTCTTACCAATATGAGTCATGAATATTAATTAGTCTTGTTTTTAGTATTTGTATTTCGACGTCTATCATTAATCTGCATACTACTATTTCTACTCGTCAAACCAATTGCTACTTATGATGACTACTACTATATTGTTATTGCTTGTAGCAGCACTACTGGTATCATCATTATGATTTGTCTTATTCGTATTCTTGTTATTGTTAGCGTCAGACATTGTCAAACCTTACAGCACTCCCCCTTAAACCTCTCAACTCCCTCCCCACTCTGAAGGTTCTGAGCGTGGATGCCTTTGTGAGCCACTCCTGGCACGCGGGGCGATGGGCCAAGTACCTTACTGCTTTTAGGGCTTTTAGGGTTCCTGTTTTGGGATTCCTTGAAGGCTTCGTTTTGAGGGTTCGTTTAAGGGCTCCTTTTAAGAATCCTGTACGGGGCTTTAGGGTTTATGTGTTTCGGGTTTAGGGCTTAGAATTTAAGTCCCATCTATCATCGCTTACAGAAATGCCCATCACAGTCCCCATATAATCCCTTGGTAGTAGTTCTTATATTCCTTCCTCCACTCGTCCGGTAAGGTACGGGGCCATCTGCTTCTTCCTGAATTTGGGCCTTGCCCTTAAAGCCACAGCCCTTGCTACAGCAGCTGGGCCCGTCTTTGAGGAGCCTAAGAAGTTAGGATGCGGGGTTCTTGTACTATAGGGGCCTTAACAATTATCCATACTATTTTTTTGTGGGGGGGGTTCCTTATTGTAAATATAGAAATATGGGCCCCCAAAACCCTACTCTAGTTATTAGAAGGCCCCAATATTTCGGGGTTCCTGTACTTGGAGGATCATGGGACTTAGTAACTAGGGTTGTATTTCGGGTAACTATACTTATTATCACTTATAGCCCCAATTAAGGTATCTACAACCTTACTTACTAAGTCCCATGATCCTCCAAGTAGACCCTAAACCCCAAACCCATAGATCCCCTTAAGGATCCCTATAGATCCCTTTAAGGAGCCCCCTTTAAGGAACCCTCAGTTACCAAGTCCCATGATCCTCCAAGTAGGGATTCAGGGTTGACTCAGCGGAGACCTGGGGACCTTAGCATCTCTTGGCGTTCCTTACTTGGAGGGTCGGAGGACTTAGTAAGTAGGTAGTAAGTAGACTTAGAAGTACCCTAAAAGGGACCCTAATTGGGGTTATGGTACTTATAAGTCCCTAAAATAACCAGTTACTAAGTCCCCCGACCCTCCAAGTAGTGTTTTTTCCCGTACTTTGGGGTCTGAGAAGGTTAACTTCAGTAGCTGAGTGCCTTGAACTACCAAACCCTACTTTTTTGTAGGTGTTTATTAAACACCCTAGTATGGAATCCCTACAGAAAAGGGAGGTTTCGGTAGGTTAAGGTAGGTAACCTCTAACCTTCTGGAGTGTATATACATACTTGAGAAGGTTGACGTTTCCTGGGGTACTCAGCCCCCAAGTTAGCCTTTGGAATTGGTTCTAAGTGCCATGATATCTTCCACCATAGTGAGAGGATACATAGTGGATGTCATTGTAGCTTTGGTTTAGGGATCAGGGCAACATAAACCAGTGCCTGCAGAAGCCTTAGCAAGAACTGAGGCCGTTTCTATGCTGGTGACCTTCCTTCTCGGCCCGCAGCTGTCTCCGGCAATGGTCTTTGTCATGCTGATGGATCTGCCAGCTGCAGTGTTTCTGGTCAGCTTGATCTTCGGGCAGCATCTGACATGTGAGCGATGGTGTCCAAGCCTTTGGGTGGACAAGCTGTGCGTGGATCAGACCAGCGACACCACAAAGCAAAGGGGCATCTAGGTCTCCAGATTTATTTCTTTTTGGATTCTCTGTGCTCGAACCGGCGAACAGGAGAACGCGCGCGAATGATTCCTAAGCGCACCCTAAGACAGAATCAGAAAGCACTCGAGCCCGGAACCTCGAACCTTGAATCCTACCTCGCGCAAGCCCAAAGCACGAAAATCTTACCTCAGGCTAGTAGGGAATGGAGGAATGGGGTACAATTACAGCTACTATTACTACCATTCTTCCATTCCCTACTAACCAAACGTAAGAAACTCGGAACTGTGAGCCAAGGTATCGCGGGTCTGCCCACCGTGGTGGCCTGCACGGGCACTTTGCTCGTGCTCTGGGATGCCACCTACTTCGAGCCTTTGTAGCGGAACCCTCCCAGACTCCCACATCCTCAAAAAAGGGGGCCTCAATGATTAGCATAGGGCCTTGGTGTCCTTTTTACTATACTCAGAATAAGGAAACCCCAACAGAGTATTGATAACGATTTAGGCCCCTAAAATACTATTGATAACTACTTAGGCCCCTATATTGAGCAAGCCCTCTTGTGAGATCCTTTGGAAAAGTTGGGTTGAAGGTCGAAGTCTACGATTTTCGACTGAGGGTACAGGGCTTAAAGGTTCCAGACAGCGAGGAGAGAACACTGCCTTTTGGGGGTTTAGGGTTTAGGGGTCTAAGGATTGGTTTAGATTCCGTGTCGGCCAGCTTTAATATTGAGGGGGAAGGGGGGGGGACTTATGTACTTGCCAAGTCTGTTTTGCGATTCCTTACTATACTTAATACTTGTTTTTCTTCTTATAGTAGAATAGACGCCGAAATCAAAGTCGAATCATTACGGCTCATTAAGGCCCCTATAGTACACTCCTTCGGCTTCTGCATTCCTCCCTTGGAATCCACGCTGCTTTTTTGTTGGGCTCTGGTCGGCACCACTAAGGAACGTTTATGGTGTAACTTGGAGCTTTCTGTCTTTGTGAAATGCTGTGGGGTGAAGAGGCTGCGCTTCGTACCCTTGTGGCTAACACCCTGGCTGCTGGGCACCATGTGCATCACATATTTGGAAGCGCGGCTTCAATCACTTGCGCTCATCTACGACCCAAGCCTTGGAACAGACAGCATCGTGGAAAGCGACACCTCAGAGCTTCAAACGTCCGCCTGGGGTTGGCAGCATGTGCTGACCTTCCTTGCAGAGACTCAGGTCTTCACGGTTTCGTATCTACCCGTGATCATCTTCAGCATTGTGACCTTTCATCAGAAGTTGGACGGACACAAGCTCATGTTAGAGCACCTGAAGACCTACGACATCCGCGAAGCAAAGTGCTCCGTAGAGAGCGATCGCCCTTTGATCGAAGGGCTTGTGGCAGAGCTCTTCGACGGACTCGAGGATCCGGTCATCGCGGTACCGTTGGATGCTGGCGACTTTGTCACTGAAGCTAGCCTGCACCGACTTGGCTTAGCTTTTGCTGTTTTTGTGAACCTGGTTGCTTAAGAGTGTAGATTTCAGGGGGTTTTTTGAAAGCAAGAATCAGGAAGAAGCAGACCAGCAGCTACCAGAAGCGGGTCTTTCGTCACCGGCGAGACTGGCCATACGCTCTGTAGCTGGCCTGGGGCATCAGGACTCTGGGTTCTTCGTGGCGAACTTATTTTTTGGGCTTTCTGGTTTAAAGTGAGCTTACCGGGAGCAGGGTGTTGAACGGCGTTATTATGATTTGTCGATTGCGGTAACGAGAGATGTGTTCCTGAGCCAGGATTGCCTCCAGTTCTTCAACGACTATGTGCGCGGGCCTGTAAGGGATGCCATCATCAATGACCTAGGCCGGGGAACCAAGGCAAATACGCAACCCCAGCCTAGACTCTGCATGGTAGGATCCTTTGCCCTCAACCCTTTTTCCAAAGGTTCCGAGAGAAAAGCCCCTGAGCTCCCTGAGGTCACGAGGAGCATCTTTCTTGGACTTTCATGCCCACCTTTCTGTTCTGCATCGCCTATGGTTGGGTTGCCAAGTTCGCCTACAAAAAGGCTCAGTGCTCTCATTGGGGAATTATAGGGCCGCAGGCAAGAAGCTCATGCGGACTGTAGCCACGCCCCTAAACCCTAAAACCCTAAACCCCCAAACCCCCCCAAAACCCTGCCAAGGCGGGTTTCGCTTCCATGGAGCAGGAGATGGTGGTGAACTACATCCAGTACCCTAGCTCTCCAATACCAGACTTTTAAACTTTTGGGGTTCTTATAGTTTAGTAGTAATCTGAAAGTTTAACCCTTTATTTCTGTAGTAATCTGAAAGTTTAACCTTTTATTTCTGTGGCTATTGGGGGGAGTAAGGTACTTCATCTTTGTGGCGCTTGCCATGCCCATGGTGCATCCTCTTCTTCTTCGTCTCATGGGTTTCCTGCAACTAGGTGCCGGTTGGAGGGTGTAGGGCTTAGGGGTTTAGGCTTTGGGGTCCTTAAACTTAAAAGGGATCTAGAATGTTCCTTAAAGGGATCTATAGGGATTAGGGTTTACTGAAAGGATCATGGGACTTAGTAATTAAGCTTACTATTAAGGTGACTGTACTTATATCCACTTATCACCCCCATTAAGGTACCTAAGTCCCATGATCCTCCAAGTAGGCTTCAGTCTTTAGGGTTATGATACCAAGCCATAAGGGTCAGAATAGTTGACAATGGCCTCCACTTAAAAGCCTTCTCCGTGGCTATGGCCTAATATCCCTAAACCCTAAACCCTAAACCCTAAGCCCTAAGCCCTAAACCCTAAACCCTAAGCCCTAAAACCCCCACCGATGGCAACCACGAAGGCCCCTCCAGTACCACTTTCTCCGCGTGCTCCTTATGCACTTATACGAAACCCCAATTGCGAAAGTCAAAGCCTAAGCCCAAAGCCTACTAGTGAACCGGAAGCCCTAAACCCTAAACCCCAAGCCTAGAAGTGAACCGGAAGATTGACAAGTTGCTAATACTCTTGCTTAGTGTTGCTATTGTCGCCAAATTCAAGTTATGCTATACTTCAAAGCCCTGTTCGCATTATGAAGGCCCCTGAACCCTAAACCCCAGCACCCTAACTCCCTTGTAGTACGACTCAATCAAATCCTTCAAAGGAACCTTATTCCAGCTCGATCTTTGTGAATTTTCACAAAGAAGCCTAGGAATGGCCAAAAAGAACCCTAAACCCCTATAGTAACCGCCTGTTTGAAGGGACCCTATAGACCCCTAAACCCCTAAACCCTACAAGGGAGCCTTTAACCCGGAGCCTTAGGAACGTCCAAACAAGCCTACACCTCTGTAGTAACTCCCCACTTGAAGCGACTCTTTCACGAGAGCCTTAGGAATGTCCCCTTTTTTGGGTAGTATAGTCCCTATATAATCGCTACATACCCAAAAGGTTAACCTTTAGTTCCCCATGATACCCGACAAGTAGGTTAACGAGAGCCCTAGGACTGTCCGAATGGAACCCGGCTTCGGACGAACCTCTGTTGCCTTGATCCTGGCCTTTCCAGCATACAGCGCTCCGGAAGAGTTCAGGGAATTAGGGGTACCTTTAAAGAGGCACTTTGAGGGTTCCTTAAAGGGATCTATAAGGGTTCTATAAAGGGTTTAGGGTTTAGGGTCTGGAGTTTCCGAAAATTGGGGTACCTTATTTGGGGCCCTTGTAATTAAGGATCCTACCATTTAGGGTGTTACATTAGGGGCAAAGGGCTTTCACGTTCCCTTATTAGAACCAAATCGGAGGAAAAAGCTACCCACAGTAGGCTGTGGAAGGCTGAGGAGGTGCAGGGTTTCTTTGAAGTTAGAGAATCTAGGGCTTTAGGCTTAAGGTTTAGGGTTAAGGGTTTCCTTCAAGTTAGGGTTGAGGTTTTGGGGTTTAGGATCTTATTTGCGAATAATTTGCCAGAGGCTTTGCAGGGTTTCCGTTAAGTCAGGGTTTGGGATTCAGGGTTCAGGGTTTAAGGATTACAGTAGAAGCCAGAAAGTTCGAATATCATTATTGTAACCCCTTTAAGGTAAGTTATAGGGGATCCTACAATTAATCCATATTCCAACTTTCTGGAGTTCCCTTTAGGAATCCCACACTGAGAGGTGCTGCATATCAGGATCCAAGCACTTAGGGCCTGTGGTCTCGGTCACTGCAGGATTGAAAAAAAGGGGAGACTTAGTAAGTAGAGTTAAAAGTACCCTAAACGGAGTTACCCCAATTATAACCCTACTTATAGGAGGCCTTATATAATATGGTCTTTAGGCCCAAAAGCCTTGATATATGAGTCCTTAGATCCCTAGGGTTACGGGTGAAATCTTCCCCATAAGGGTCTGTGTTGTCGCCGGTTTCGGGTGTTAGGGACCCCAGTCTTCCAAGAGAGCGCAATTTACCCCTTAATTAAGGAAGATGGGAGTTTCCGAAAATAGGGGTGGTACCTTATTTAGGGGTCCTTATAACAAGGATAATACTATTTGGGGTACTATATTAGGGTCCCCTGTTTTCGGAAACTCCCATATACCTTACTTAAATCATGAGGGGTTTCATATTATAAGTTCCGCTATATTCCGTAATTAAGGAGTATTGGGCTCTCTGGGCCTGTCTTTGTCTGAAATTCCTAGGTTGGGTGCTGCCCCCCACTCTGTAACAGTTAGATATTATTTATAGTATACTTATATAATCTATTTGTAGAGCCTACTGTATGGCCTGCAGATCCCCGAAGGGAGCCCTACATATATTATATCTCCCGTTCTAACCCACCAAGTACGCCCTAAACCCATTCTAGAGCCCTGATACGCAACCGTTTAGTGAGGATAGTAGGAGAAACGGTACCCTTATTATAAAGGGGCTACTCAGGTACCCAATTCCAAGCCTTAGGCCCTAAGCCCCTAAACTTAAAGCCCGTAAACCCTACCCCAAGGTCGCGTTCTGACGATCGACTGTTTTTTGTACTGCAATAGGGTCCCCTATATTTCGGAAACTCCCGAATACGGAACCCCAAGCCTTAAACCCTAAGCCGCTAAGCCAAAGCCCCTAAGCCCAAAGCCCCTAAACCCTACTTAAAGGATCGTGGGACTTAGTAACTAGGGTACTAATTAAAGTAACTATACTTATAACTACTTATAACCTCAATGAAGGTACTTATAACCTCACTTACTAAGTCCCATGATCCACCAAGTAAACCCAAAGCCCCTAAACCCTAAAACCCTAAACCCTAAAACCCTAAAACCCTAAACCCTAAACCCGAAAGCCCCAAACCCTAAACGTTAAACCCTTATAGGTTACCCAAGCCCAAGGTCTTGTTCTGACGATCTTCGGATTCCTGGCCGGGGTCTTGGAAAGTTGGGCCATCACGCGGCAGCCCTCCTTTCTGGTGGCTCTTGGGCTGAGATGTCTCGGCTTTAAGGGGCTTTTGGGGTTTAGGGGGTCGGGGGTTTAGGGTTTGTTGGTTTAGAGTTTACGGGTTTAGGGCTTAGGGACGGCCGAAACAGTTGGTAGTAGTATCCCTATAACCCAAGACTCTATAGAGGCTCCTTCATTTGACTCTATCAGCTTCCACCGCTGGTTCGCATAAGGGGGCTACGAGATCATATCTATCAGGCCTGAAGTGGGCCAAGGTTTTCTTGGTATGCTTGCCAGTGCTCTTCTTCCTGAACTACATGATCTTCCTGCGGCTTTGTCATAGTTGGGTAACATTTTTACATTTTTATGCGTACTCAAACCCCATAAGGAATACGAATTTAAATGTTAATCCTATCCCAACCATGAACTAGGCGGAGTTGGCAGCTCTCGAGCTCGTGCAGATGCCTGAGCCGTGCAGCTCCATACCAGACTTTGCTCTGAGCTCTGCCCACCGGAAAGTTTCAAAAAGACGAAAGGGGAGTAAGGGTATATACCTTAGGGTCCTTATTATATTAAAGGGTCCCTCCTTTTACTCTTGGGAAAGGTTTCAAAAAGGCTTTCTCAAACTATTGGGGCTACCTTATTATGGGGTCCTTGTAGTAAGGATCCTACTATTTAGAGGCTGCCATATTAGGGTCCCCTTGAGTCTAACAGCTTGCGTCCTCTGGCTTAGGGCTTTGCTAGGCTTCTGGCGTTCTGGCTCTTGGGGGGGTTTGAAGGTTTAGCTTTGGGTGTTTGGCATCAGTGCCCCGGTCTCTTAAGCCCGAAGAAACGAACCCCAAAGTTCTGCCTTCAGAGTTTAAGGTCTAGGTTTTTGCGCTCTCCTTAGAAAACCCGACGGAGGGAGCGAGTGAGGAGCCCTTCAAACCGACAAGACAAAAACCCCACTTGGAGGGTCGGGGGACTTAGTAATTAACTGGTTATGTTAGGGACTTATAAGTACCATAACCCCAATTAGGGCCCCTTTTAGGGTACTTATAAGTCTACTTACTACCTACTTACTAAGTCCCCCGACAAAACCCCCATGGAACAGCCTCTTTTCGATCCCAGGGCCCAGAAACCCTGAGACCTTCTTTTGCGGAGACGGAGTAATGCAGTTACCTTACTAATTAGAATAGGGTATGGAGCGGTTCCTAACTATGGTTACAGGATTATTTATACCCCGAAATGCTACAGAAACTATCAGGGCCCGTCTGGCCCTTCCTTTAACTCTTACAGAACCGCCTTGTCCATGAAGCCCCTAAACCCAATTTCCTGGGTCTAGGGGTATAGGGAACCGGTACGAGACCCGCCATGTAGAAGTTTCCGTTTACGACAACCCCTTTGGTAGCCGGGCGTAATACAGAAGCTTGAATGACTACCTAAGCTGCTTCTTAGGGATCCTATGAGAAGTATCGTATAAAATCTCCTCAAACCCTTTAACTGACTTTCAAGGCCCCCATTTTTGTGGAACCCTTGTATGACATAACCTTGCAGAATCCGCACAAGGATCCTATTCTAATAATTGGAGCCCGCTATATAATTCATGTAGGGCTGCGTTTAACAGAGCTTCGCATCGTTACGCGATCCTTGTGTTCGGAAGCCTTGATTGTGCAAAACAGGGGCCTGGCCAAGCAGGAATACCAGTCAGGGCTCCTTACTATCTTTGTACTATCCACTATACATGACAAGCCTAGTCTGCTTGTTGAGGCCCCCGTATTCTGGCTAGAGTTAAAGCAATCACGGTTCGAGGGCGCAGATTTTGTGAGAGGTGACGACCGCACAGCACAACAGTTTGGGGTTATATGGAGGATCATTGGACTTGGTAAAGTAAGGCTATGAGTCTTTAGTTGGGGTCGCAAGTGATTCTAAGTATAGTTGGCTCATTTAAAGCCCTGGTTATTCCGCCACATGATCCTTTAAGTAGAATTCCGAACCCTGAAAGCCCGCACCCTTTAAACATTTACCAGCGAACCAACTAGTCTTTGATTCTGAAAGACCCGAAAGGACGTCTGAGGGAGCTTTTTGCGGTGCTTGATCTTCAGCTTGCCTCGGTGTTGGCGTTTCTGGGGTTTACAATGCAGGGGTTCAGTAGTTGAAGGATCCTGGGACTTAACAACTAGGGTTATAAGTAAGATAATTGTTGCTCACAACCACAACTAAGGTACTTCTGACCTTACTTGCTGAGTCCCCTGATCCTTTAAGCAACGCTAAACCCCTTATAGCACCCTTTCAGGAGCCCTTTCAGGAACCTTACTGCCGTACTAAGTCCCACGATCCTTCAAGCACAGTTGAGAGAGAGCCGGGCTCTGGAGAATCCCATGAAACTCACATCTTGAGCACCGGCGAGACAGGGTCTCATGGAATCTCAGTACGGTGGGCTCGAATACTCTAATCATAAGGAATCCTAAGGATTACTGTTGGTAAGGGTTCCGAGCTCAATGACAGTCCAACCTTTCAACCCCAAACCCGAAACCCTGAACCTCCAACCTCGAAGCCCTAGCGAGAAGCTGCGCCTTCGGCTAACATAGGGCTCGGAACGAATCATCAGCAATACCATTCCGGATCTTAGTTTTGATAATCCCCAAACCGAAGGTAATTATGAACTCTATGCTTTCAAGGACCTTATAGTTAGGGCCTTAGACCTCTTAAGGACCCAACAATAAGGGACTCAAACAGTAGATCCACTCGCGCGCACACAGGCACACTGAATAGCACTATTCCCTACACTTTAGGGTTTACGGTGTAGCATTTGGGGTTTAGGATTTAGGGTGTAGGATTTAGGGGTCTAGGCCGATGTTAACTGTTCAACTTTGCCATCAGCACAACGAGAATCATGTTCTTTTTGAGGGTTACACACAGGGCTCCATATTTTTGTGGCCTCAAGAATGAGAAGAATTCGGTCTGCAAATTACTACAGGGATAGTTCTCTGACTTCGTATCCCTTTTCACGTCACCAAAATGGTACGGCACAGTTATACAAGGACTGTAAAAGGGACCCTAAACTACAGAACTACCGATATTACTCCTTCGACCCCTATTCGGTCCGTATTTGTGGCCTCGTGTCCTTATGGGTAGTTCCCTACATGTAGCGAGGGTCCCTTTTGGGTTTTATAAGAGCGCCGTACTATTTTGGGACTTAGGAGGTATCTTACTCTTGAGAACTATGCTCATCATGCCCGTATAGAAACACTGTAGAAGCCCTTGTAGACCCCTTTAAGGAACCCTAAAAAACGGATACAAAGCCCCTAAACCCCCAAACCCCTAAACCCCAAACCCCAACTCAGAGACAAAGCCTGACGACTGAAGCGGGTCTGTTGCCTGCCCAGAGACTCCAAAACCCCTTAATTAAGGAATATACCTTAAACTATGATAGGATCCCTAATAAGGTTTAAGGTATATTCCATGATTAAGGGGTTTTGGAGGCTCTGGGCGTCTCGCAGGTTCCGTCGCTCCGAAGCGAAGGGAAGCCAGAATGGCCCCAGATGAGGCGGTCACTTAAAGGATCAAGGGACTTAGTAACCAGGGCTCCTTAGAGGGTTCCTAAAACAGGGATCCATAATGGCTGTATCAGAGGGGTTTTAGGAGTACTTAAAAGATCATGGGACTTGAAATCTGCTTGTAACCCTAATTAAGGTGCTTATAACCCTACTTACTAAGTCCCCTGATCCTCCAAATAAGGGGTCTTACTGTCTTACTGTGTGGAGTTCAGAGTTCTAGGTTAAGGGCTTGGGTTTAGGGGTTTTGAGATTTATGGTTTAGGGTTTCAGGTCGTTCTTTCAGGCTTTAAGCTTTCAAGGTTTGGGGCTTAGGGTCTGCTTATACAGGGCCGAGTAGTTCGCAACACTATCCCTATAATCGTCCTATACTCATCGAATATGACATACCCAATGATTCGAACTCAAGCCCCCTATATCATGTGCGAGTTTTGTGCGTCCTGGCAATGGGCCCCATCCTCGTAATGTAGAGTCATCGTCGTACAGTCCTAGAGGTTCAGCTGTTTGCGTTCCCTGAAAAGCAACGAACCGTTGATTGCCCGTCAGGAAGCCGTGGCGTCTTCTCCCTGCTCTGGGTGACGTCCTGCTACTTGGTTACGAGGTGTCAGCCTACAATTAGACCAGGGTTTTGGGGTATATTATACTATAAGGAACCCCCAAAACATCGGGCTTCGGTGGTTTATTAAATAAGGAACCCCCAACATGATTTAGTCGGTAATTTTTCACAGCCTCTCTTTTTGAGGCAGAAGGAAACCCTAAACCCTGAACCCTGAACCCTAAACCCTAAACCCTAGCTCAGTGGGAATGTAAAGGGGAGTCGTGGGGGTCGCGCCTCGGCCCGAAAATGCTGAGGGGTCCCTTTTTAGCGAAGTTAAGCACTCAGTTTCCGAGAATTAGGGGTGCCTTTAAAGAGGCCCTTGAAGGGTTCCTTAAACGGTTCTATAAGGGTTCTATAAAGGGTTTAGGGTTTAGGGTGTGGAGTTTCCGAAAACTAGGGGTACATTATTAAATTATTTGGTCCTTATAATAAGGATCCTACTATTTAGGGTACTATATTATATTAGGGTCCCCCTATCTTCGGAAACTCACATCTTGGTCTCAAAGCAAGCCTTGGAAAGCGACACGGCCTGCAAAGCTACGGCCCGTCGGGGTCAGGAAAGGCTGTGAGTCTGAGCTGGCTTTATTATTATTATTATTACCATGAGTATTTCTATTATTTGCTATTATTACTATTATGATAATTATTACCATTATTACTATTATTACTATTTTTACTATTATTATTAGTATAGTTACTATTATTTATCATTATTACTTGTCTCTTTGATGACTTGATCTTTCTACATCTCTATTAATAGACTATCAGGAACCCCCAAAATTTCGAGGGCAATTGTTCAGGCCCCTAAACCCGTAAGCCCTAAACCCTAAACACCAAGAGAAGCCAGCAATTAGACATCTTCGCCGCAGCTGCTGCCACGCTGAGTCTGATAAAGCATTCCAAAGCCATCTAAAGCTGTACGGCGCCCTACGCTCGTAGCCACTCTCACGACTGCTCAAAGCCTCCGATTGGGGCCTTTCAGATTGTTTACTCCAGCGACACAGCCCCGCAGCCCGCGCGTAAAAGCTCAATACCATAGACCTGAGGGTAGGACCCAAGCCTCGTTGGTCCGTGCTTGCCGCAACATGGCCATGCTGCGCATCACGCCGCTTTCCGGGGAAGAGCTGACGAGCCTTCCCCTTACAGAGCTGAGCGATGTGAAGGCCTTGAAGCAGCGACTGCATCAGCAGCACGGTCTGCCGCCACGCTTCAGGCAAAGGCTTCTTCACGAAGGCAACACTTTGGATGATCGCGTCCAACTGGACACCCCGATGGATCTGCAGGTCTTGATATTGTCGTTCGAAGATTCCCAGAGCAGGCAGAGAGAGCTCGCTGATGCGGCCCTGTCCGGCTGCGTGGGTGAGGCTCGGTGCCTTCTTTGCTTCGAACCGTACTTAAGGGCCGAAGTAAGTCACCAGCAGAAGTTTAAGTACCTTGAGTGGGGTATCCTAAACGCGGTTCCCCTGTCCGTAGCCTCTCGCACCTTGGATGCCCTGAGGTCGAAGACTTGCTGCAGCTCCCTGTGGATCCAGATGTTGCAGATGAGTCTGGACATACAGCACTGATATGGGCAGCACTGAAAACAGACCACGTGGATATTGCGAGTTTGCTCCTGGAGGCCGGCGCTCAGAAGGATTTGCGGAGCACTTCCGGCCGTAGTGCGCTGATGAGTGCGGCAGTCCGTGGTCATTCTCACATCGTGCGCTTGCTTCTAACGTCAGGTGTGGTCTGTTCTCAATCATGGTCCCTACTCGGGTCCCAACCCAGCCCACTCCCAGTACTTGGAGGATCACGGGACTTAGTAAGTAAGGTTCTAAGTACCTTAATTGGGGTTATAAGTAGTTATAAGTATAGTTGCCCTAATTATAACCCTTAACCCTAGTTACTAAGTCCCATGATCCTTTAAGTGGGGTTCCTTAAGGGGAGCCGGGACTGAAGCCCCGAGGCGCTGAGAAGGAGATGCGTGACGAGGATGGCATGACAGCGCTGATGCTCGCGGCACAACAGGATCATCCTTATAAGTACCATAACCCCAATAAGAGCCCCTTTTAGGGTACTTATAAGTCTACTTACTACCTACTTACTAAGTCCCCCGACCCTCCAAGCAGGATCATCCTGAAATCGTGGAGATTCTGCTGGAGGCCGGTGCAGAGGTGGACTTCGGGGACGATGACGGCTGGACAGCGCTGATGCTTACGGCAATCAGAGGTCATCCTCAGGTCGCACGGTTGCTCCTCCAGGCCGGTGCCCAGAAGGATTTAACTGAAAGCGACGGCCGGACCGCGCTGATGTTTGCTGCGGCCAATGGTCGTGTTGAAGTCGCTCAGCTGCTCCTTGAGGCCGGTGCTGCGATTGAGTTGCGTGACAGTGAAGATCGGACGGCCCTCATGATCGCAGAAGAATGCGGCCACGATGAAGTCCGGCGAGTACTGCTGGCGGCGGGCGCTTCCACTTGAGCTCGAGCAATCACTCCAGAGCTCTGCGTTTCCAAAACCCATCGCTTGAGATTCCATCGATGTCTCCGAAAGAAAGGATCCTCTGCTTTTGTTGATGACCGGTCTCTTGTGTTGCTTCTCTGTGTGTGTGTGTTATAGCCATTCCTGTCGCATAGATATATCTGAGCACCGGCTCCCTGCAGCAAGCAAGACGCAATCCCTCAAAATTTGTCCTGAAGCCTTAAGCCCAAACTCTACAGATGTTAAATTCTTGAGGCTTCGCCTCTTTGCCATCACACTCCTGCAAATGGGATGCCCCATCACTTGCACTACTCGGAGGATCATGGGACTTAGTACGTAAGGTTCTAAGTACCTTAATTGGGGTTATAAGTAGTTATAAGTATAGTTACCCTAATTACAACCCTAGTTACTAGGTCCCATGATCCTCCAAGTACAGGAACCCTGTAATATTGGGGCCTTACAATAATTAGAGTAGGGTTTTGGGGGCCCATATTTCTATATTTACTACTAAGTCCCATGATCCTTTAAGTACTCGCGTATTCTCTGAGAAGCTGCCGAACCACTCAAGCTGGGCCCGAGAACCGAAGACATCTGACACCGAAGCCAGCAACAGCTCTAAACTTAGTAGCTGGGTGGACACACTTTACACTTCTTTGGGATAATACTACCCACTATAAAACTGAAAGTGTAAACTTTTGGGGGGGCTTATGAACTCAGCAACAGCTCTAAGAAAGCAGGCATCGACCGGTATAGACGGTATAGAGCCACTGTATGCCGCCCAAGACATCCTGCGGTTGGAACCCCGTGGAAACCGCCAGACCTGCACTGAAAATCCCGAACTCTACAGCCTAAAATGCCTAAAACCTGCACTTGAAAAAAAATTGAACCCTTATGGCACTAGCGGGCTTGGAATGGGTCTTCGGCCGGCAATCCTTGGTGGGTCAGATGTACCACACGGTCTATTTCAGCAAGCGTTACCCGTAAACTCAGCTCTACAACCCCAAACCCCCAACCCCGAGCCAAAAGCCCCAAAACCGTAAACCCTAAACACGAAAACGTAAACCCTCTCTTGGCGCAATGGCTCGCGACGTGGTCCTTGCCGCCGTGTCTTTGATAACCGCTTCTGCGAGGAACGTGGCCCTGGCAGAGCAAGCGAAGCTGGGCTGTATATAACATGGCAGATCACATCATGACATGCTGAAGTATGCGACAACATGTTGTAACATGCCACAGTCTGTTGCATCTGCTCCGACATCTTAAAATGCAATTTAACATGTTTCGTGTGTATTCGCAACAGGCTGTAACATGTCATCATGGGTTCAACCGTATCCGAATTTGTCATCACATATTGTAACATGTTGTAACTGTAGCGACATCTTATGATGCACTGTGATGTATTGTAACATGTTCTGAAATGTCATATACTC
Organism: Symbiodinium sp. CCMP2592; assembly: GCA_905221615.1. Lineage (NCBI taxonomy): Eukaryota > Dinophyceae > Suessiales > Symbiodiniaceae > Symbiodinium > Symbiodinium sp. CCMP2592. The sequence goes on along the minus strand of CAJNDT010004368.1, from coordinate 190,309 downwards.
TGACACATTATGGTATGTTACATTACGCTCTAGCAGGCAATAAAGGCTTCTTATACTACCTTGTACTATACCATACTATTCGACGCTATACAATACTACTGTATGCTATGTCATAGCATAGTGGAACGTGCTGTAAGATACTACAAAATATGTATGCGGTCGGTTATCCCCCCTTTGTGCTAGGTTCCCATGCCGTGTCCAGGAGAGTAGGATATGTGTGTTTGTTTCTGGTTGATGGTGGTCGCAGCAGTATACTTTTGCAGAGTTCAAGGGTTCAACAGCACAGAGAACCATGCAGCAACAACAATGAGCAGAAAATCTGTCAGAATAGTCCTTGCAGCCGAAGCATTGGCGACGATTGTCGACCTACTGTGACCCAAATCAGCACTCAAGTTCAAAAGCCTCGCGCGGTGACCTCTCAAGCCTCACCAGCATCATTTGACAGCGGATTTGGGTGTACTCTGTCATAGGTCGTCATCATCATTTTTGCCGTGATGTCAACAGAAGCGACAACAGTATACTGACATTAAGAACAGCACCGATACAAGCAGTAACAATTGTCACCAATATCGTCTTTATCATCATGAACTTCATCAGTCGGCCTCCAAGGTATCGGTACCAGCGCAATGATTCTCGAGGGAAGGGCCCAGTGCTCCTTGAGGCTACGAGCTCGTTCGCACGTGAGACTATAAGGTTGAGGCTTTAGGGCTTCTTCCTCCGTGAAGAAAAAGGCACGACAAGAGGGGGCGTTCCTTCAAGAACTTACATGTAGAACCTACATGGGCCATGGTTGTCAAAATTATCGTCCCTGTTTAGGTCCTTATTATAGTACGGCACCTAATATTTAGGGTACCCAAAAAGGGGCCATGATTTTGAAGACTAACATGATTCGGGATACTTTCCTGGGTGACTACAAAACCGTCCGGGAGCCGATGAACCGATCCTTAACAATTAGGGCCCCAAAAAGCACATCAGCGAAAATTAGGATAGGATATCTCATATAACCCCCTTATAATGAAGCCCAGCAAGATAGGGATATCCTCTCAAGTAAGGCCTCTGGTAAGTCATGGGGCTTCCTTATCGTGGTAGCTTAAGAAGAATCCTGTAGCCAGAACCGTACCATAGATCCCGAAAAAAATTCAAATCGATGGCAAATGATAGGCGTTCTCTATTAGCCGAAAGGTTTACGGTGTCCATGGGATTCTTGCGGAACCCTCACACCCCAAGCTCTACACCCCAGACCCTGTGCTTTGATGAGACTTCCAAGGTTCCTCTACTTGAAGGATGATGGGACTTAGTAAGTAAGGTTATAAGTACCTTAATCGGGGTTATAAGTAGTTATAAGTATAGTTACCCTAATTATAACCCTAGTTACTAAGTCCCATGATCCCTTAAGTAGGCTTGGAGAGCATCGTTCGTGTCGGGTTTGGGTTTGGGGTTTGGCGGTTCAGCGGTTTAGGTTGCTTGGAGGATCATGGGACTTAGTAAGTAAGGTTATAAGTCCCATAATTGGGTTTTTGGTAGACATAAGTACAGTTACCTTAATAACCCCACTTAAGTCCCAAGATCCTTTAAGTAGTCCGTCCTCAAAAGCGGTTTAAGCTGTAGGGTTTGAGTGCGTCTTCGGTAATGGATAGCTCGCCTGTTCCCCGACCCCACCCCATCCTCCCAAGCACTTCCTTGAAGCCTTAGAGTCGAAAACAGCATGGGAGTTTAGGGTATAGGGTTTAGGGTTTAGGGGTTTAGGGTTGTTTAGGGGTTTAGGGGAGGGTTTAGGGGTTTAGGGGTTGAGGGTTGGGGTTTAGGGGTTTAGGGGTTTAGGGTTTAGGGGTTTAGGGTATAGGGTTTAGGGGTTTAGGGGTTTAGGGTTGAGGGTTTAGGGGTTTAGGGTTTAGGGTTTAGGGGTTTAGGGTTGAGGGTTTGGGGGTTTAGGGGTTTAGGGGTTTAGGGTTTAGGGGTTTAGGGTTGAGGGTTTAGGGGTTTAGGGTTGAGGGTTTAGGGGTTGAGGGTTTAGGGTTGAGGGTTTAGGGGTTTAGGGTTGAGGGTTTAGGGGTTTAGGGTTGAGGGTTTAGGGGTTTAGGGGTTGAGGGTTGAGGGTTTAGGGGTTTAGGGGTTTAGGGTTTAGGGGTTTAGGGTATAGGGTTTAGGGGTTTAGGGGTTTAGGGTTGAGGGTTTAGGGGTTTAGGGTTTAGGGTTTAGGGGTTTAGGGTTGAGGGTTTAGGGGTTTAGGGTTCGAGTTGCCTGAAACCCTGAAGCCCGAAGCACCCTGTAGACCCTGTACACCTGTAAACCGTCAGCGCCGTATGCCCAAGGCCCGAAACTGACACCATCTCCAGCTATTACCGGGGCCTTACTAGTTAGACAAGGGTTTTGGTCGGAGGGGGGGTTAGTTGAGACTGTAACTTCAGTACCAATAAAGGAATGGAACTGCAAGCTTGGACCCCAATACGGAATATAACTACCCAAATAAAGCAATAGAACTATCAGAATGAGCCCCAACAAAAGAATATGTTTACAAGAATGAGCTCTAAAGGAACACATGTCCCAGATCTAGAGGCACTGGGCGAGTTCGGTCACGGCCTTTGGCCTTGCTTCTTCGAGGAAGAATGGCTTCCATCCGAAGCTGGGCTTGGGGGTGTTGGGTTTAGGGTTTAGCTTAGGGCGTAGGGTTTAAGGTTTACCTGGACCCTAAAAGTATGTAGAATAGTAGCCTTTTATACGTTTTGGGCTATTGCTTTGCTTACTTTTGGGGGTCTAGGTAGGGTTCAGGAGTTCGGGTCTCAGGGTTCAGGGTTTGAGGTCTAGGGTTCGGACTCTGGAGGTTGATGCGAAAAAAGCAAAACAAAGGGTACTGATAAGGGTGCCGTAGGGTTCTCGCATAGGGTCCAAATTAAAAGTACTACAGGGTTGTATGGTCGGGCCCCCTTAATTTTTCTTCAAAAACATTCCGATAGGTTGAATCATTGTGCCCCAGAACAGGGGGAGTACGATATTGCACATGTTGTGTTGCAAATGCCCTTCTTGTCTGCAGTACTCTTCGGGATGATGGCGGTAGCAGAATGTACTGAATGCTCCAACACGAACCGAGTACGGTGAAGTATCCAGCATTGTACCGTTAAGACACTACGCCACAATGTAGCACAAGATCATAGAGGATGCGCCGAGACGAAGTTAAATCAGTACGAGACGAAAACACCAAAGGACGACTCGGACGACCGAGTATTTTTTTTAAAAAGTGGTTGAAACGGTTGACCAGCTTTCAATTGCCGCAGTATGTACTGTGCCATTGTGAAGCCGAAAATCTGCGAACAGCAAGTCCCGTCGGGTTTACTAGTGTTAAACGTGGACATGCGCGCAGAACATGTTGTACCCGCCTCCGGTTCCTGAGCTTCCTGGCCCATCTCCATGTTGATACACAATCCTTTGACATAGAAGGCAGTAACAATGCTTCTCTGCCTGCTTCTGTACATGTCTTCACATATTCCTGGATCGTACATGTACCCCCTCCCCAATGCACCACCAGCCCCATCAGGCATGCCATAAGCTTAAACGTGGTCCATTTTTCAATTCTGTCCATACCGGACAACCCTGGACAACTTGTGACGAGGTTGTTGATGCCTTTTCTCGAAGTTTGATGTGCTCGGTTAGTTTCAGACGTATTCTGTAGTCGCTTTCGCAAGGAGATACAGTATTTTAAGACGAATTGGGGACTTAATCACGTCAGGAATGACAGGACTTAGCAAGTAGGTAAGGACCAGTCACTTTCTACCTCTTCTGATCTTGTAAGAAGAGCTTAGGGTTCGGATCAGAGACTAGTTTACGCCGAGAAGAAGTACAGAGTTTAGGGTTTACCGGACATTTGTCTAAGCTTCTGGCAATGAGGGACCTCTTTTGGCAAGGTTGGTGGATCCAACTTCTTTGGGTCTACATCATGGGTCACTCTTAGCAGGGCTATTCGTAAACGCTCTTGTTCAACACCGACGCATTTGTAGAATCAAGCTCAGCAGGACTGTCCACCTTGCGTAGCTTAAGGACTGGCGACCCTAATACTCAGTGTCTGCGTTCAGATCTCTAATTTCCTAAACGCCCACATGATTTCGTTGCACATGTTGGCCCTAAGGAAACGCCGGATGGAACCGAGCAGGGCTACGGCTGCTCGGAGTTCAGCACTGCAGGGTTTGGAGGTTGGGGGTTCGGGCCTTCCCCGCTACTTCCAAGACCCACGCACCGCTGCAGTCCATGAGCACCGAAGGTTTAGGGTTTAGGGTGACCAATCCTGTCTCCATGGCATCTTCACCACGGAGCCTGAACTCACCCCTTGAAACGGTACAGGGCTTCCAAAAAAATGTGTTTTCATTCACAAAATATTCCCTACCTGTGGGGCAGGGGCTGTCTGAGGTGGTAGTGCTCGATGGGGTTTGGAAGTTGTCACAAGCATTTGAAGCTTTTCGTAAGGCTATTGAGGCTCGAAACTTGGACATGTAGAGTAGTGGGCGTGGGAGCAGGTTCCTCAATCACTTACAGTAGAATAGAAGCCAGAAAGTTGGAATATCATTGTCGTAACCCCTTTAAGGTAAATTATGGGGGATCCTACCATTAATCCATATTCCAACTTTCTGGAGTTCCCTGTGCTCTTTGCACCTGAAGCCTTGAATCCACAAGGCTTCCACAAGTGCAATCGGGCACCACCTGATGGCATCATCCCAACACCTTGAAAGGATCCCAAAGAGAGTACCGTCCTGGCATAAGCCGAGATCGTCCTTGCTTCAGCATTTGGGGTTGTTAATTGGGATCTGTGATGATTTAGATATCGGGATTTAGAAAACTAGCGTGTCTTACGTGGGGGTCCTTATCATACGGATCCCGTTGCTTAGGTTTGAGGCTCCCCGCTTTTCTGAAGCTCCCATATCCACGAAGACGTCCGGTCCCAGACCCTGTGGGAGTTTATGAGTCCCTAATATGGGTGATAGTTATAGTTGCCTTACATATAATTCCACTCATAGCTACCCCCGAACCTACAAGCAACAAGGATACCGTCTCTGCGGCTTAGAAATTCTTCAGCGGAGGCGACACGGAGGGTTCAGGGGAGCGGGAAAGAGCTACTTCCAGGTTCATGGGTGGCTAGAACTACGGCCGTACATACCGTGGCGGCGTCACGAATTTCCCTACTTCTACCCATGAGCTTTAATAACGAGGAAAGCTGCGCTTCCAGCTCCTTCAGGGCCGCCTTCTAGCAGCCTTCAAGTAGAGACAACGAGCGAAAGCCACAAAAAGAGTTTTGCAATTTTATGACTAAAAGGTGTTGTCTTCCTTGGGATCCCGATTGAGGGGGGGCTTTCGGACCGGCAGCCCGGGCCGGTGTCCAAAAGGAAGCAAGTATTACGCCCTAAGCCTTCAAAGCCATAATCCCCAAACCGCTGAAGCCCGAAGCACGCTAAGCCCTGAGTGCTCGGCCCTAAGCTTTAGTCCGTGAGGAGTAGACATTGCCACTGCATAAGACGTGGTGCAGGACTCGGAAGTTTCCTTGAGCTCCGTGCTCGCGTATCTGCCACGGCGACCTCCTAGAAGGGACGCACACACACACACACAGACGCACTTTCCTTTGTCTTGTAGTTTAGGAATTATCTACAACTCGTGTTGTGAGGTTATGAACGTTCTAAGCCTTTAGCATACGACGTACACCCAAACGCATGCCTTACACCCCACACCCCAGAGCTTCAAACCCGCAACACCTACTTGCTTGGGGTTCCCCGGCTCTTTTCTGCACCCTGAACTCTAGGCCCTAAAACCCTGAAACCGCTAGCTCTGAGCCCTAAAGTCCTTAATCTCCAAAACCCCAGAAGGACACTGGAAAACCCTACTGCTGATGGACAAAATCCTGCATGACCCTAAGAACTCTAAACTATGGGAACTATGGTATATTCCTTCTAATGGGTAATGCAGGATTTTGTCCATCAGCCCTAAGAAGCCGTTCCGTCTTCGAGGCCGAGCTGCATCGTCTACTCCTTCGGCTCGAATGACGAGTTCGACTTCGAGGAAGTTCCGAAGGGAGGGGCGGGCGGCGAGCCCCCATTCTTCGGTTCTTGTTAAGGGATTTGATTTAAGTTACCATAAACGGCATCTATAGCAAGTAATATGGTTTCTGTGTGATGGTAGCTTAGATTAAACCCTTAACGCGAACCCAGTATTTTCCTTTGCTTCTGATGGGTTTAGGGCATAGGAAGAAGGTTGCTTTAGGGTTGGGGATTGGGGTTTAGGGTTCAGGCAAGTTGTAATTTTCTCGTATTGTTAAATGCAGAACCCTTATTATAAATAGTTCCGGGGAGTATAGAAATCGATACCTCGCTCCTTCAAAGCTTCTGTAAAGCTGTTTCAGGCTTGAGAGTTTAGGGTTGGGGGCTGTGTGTAGCCCTTTGTTCTTCACGCTAGAGCCCGAAGCCTACCTGGGTGGTTGTCAAAAATTATGGTCCCTTTTTGGGTCCCTATTATAATACGCCACCTATTATTTCGGGTACCCAACAAGGGACCCTAATTTTGACAACCACCCACCTGTGTACAAAGTCCCTAGACCCCAGCACCGTTTGCCCCCGACAGCGCACCCCCAAGCCTGAAACACCATCGTCAACCCTTTGTTTCGGCCCCCTTTTTCGATGCGCTGCGACAGCACTTGAAAGCGGCTAAACCCTGTTTAAGGGTGCAAGCGAACACGGGTGTAAAATTTCGGGATTAGGTTTTGGAGAGCATGTCCCTCTGCCAATGCCTTCTGAGATTCTGTTTGCCGTTCTAATCCTCAAATAGTACAATCCGGATGCAACGAACAGGACGCCATACTGGCACGGACGAAGTGCACCGTGTCTCTGCTGATCTCTGGAGAATCAGACGTTGCAAACAAACTTTTGACCAAACACAATACTCATGACAATCATACAGTCAGCATCATCAAGATTGACCGTTGACGTGTTTCGTTGTTCTCAGCAGTATCAGAGCCAGCAGACGTAGCCTTCGGTAGTAACAGCAGCGGTGCGACCGTCGGCATAAACGGCACGCACCTTCAGATCATGCTTCCAAGATCGCTGGAAGGATCCGTCAGGTAATACGGTTACAAAACATGGGTTTAGGTTTTTAGGGATTTAGTCTTCCTGCCTGCTGGTGCATCCTCTTCGAGCCGCCTTTGTACCCTGGTCAGTACCTGATCTTGAACCTGTTGAAAGCGCAAAACCCTACGGGAGCTCCAATGTTCGTCTTCGCAGAGGAAGGCCAGGTTGCTTCATGGTTTGACATACTACAGGGGCCTCAATAACTAGAACAGGGTTTTGGGGGGTATATTCTACTGTACTTATCATAAGGAACCCGAAAATAGTATAGGTAATTATTAAGGCCCCAACACTAGCCGGTGGGGATGGTGGCCGCTCTGCTGCAGAGCTCTTGATAATGTAGGAACCTGATTAGGAAACCCTGGGCCTATAAACCTAAGATAGTAGGGTTCATATAAGGAACGCTAGTAAAGGCCCAAGGTTTCCTAATCAGGCTCCTATACTAGCATCGATACTTCGGCGCCTCCAGCCGCCCTATCATGAGTACGGTTAGTCTCACTGCTGTTATGCACTTGAGCCCTAATCCCCAAGTGTGTGGTTGTCAAAATTAGTGTTCCTTTTTGAGTCCTGGCACCTAATATATAGGGTGCCAAGACGGGACCCCAATTTTGACAACCACCCAAGTCTGAATTCCGGTATGTCAAGGCTTCGCTTTGAGTGCTTTTGATCGGCAGCAGGGGCTCTTTTACTTACCTTGGGTTAGGTTTGGGAATGGAAGAATGGTAGTAATAGTAGTTATAATGGTAGTAATATGGTAGTTATATGATAGTAGTACGGTGGTAATATGGTAGTAATGGTAGTTATCATTGTACCCCATTCCTCCATTCCCTACTATCCGAAGGTAAGTTTAGTCTAGGGCACATTTCCAGAGGCGTAACGCTAAAAAACACCAGAGTGACAACCACTCAAAGATCGCAGAGTCTTCGCGTGCGAGAGGCACGCTCGCCTGAGCTCGAGTAGGTTTAGGATTTAAGGTGTAAGTCTAGCTTTAGACAAGTAGAGCGCAGCTTTTCGCTTTATCGACGGCGAACTTAAAAGCCCCAGTCGCATGGACTCCCATGATTTGCACGCCAAAGTCGAATAGAATCCTGAGAAAAACCTGAGCAGAGCAGAAGCATTCCCAGATCCCCACACTCAACGTGACAGCATCCTATGCACTGGACTTGCCATCGCAAACTCTGTGAACCCACAAGCTTCAACATACCTTGAACCTCAAAGGACTTTTCTCCTGAAACTAAAGCCGTGAAACACCCTACCTGCTAGTTATTGTACCCCGAGACCTCACACCAGAGAACACCCAAATCTGTGGCATTTGTGCTGAACCTGAAGCCCTACAATTGGAAACCGGGCTCCCTCACACTTTTCAAAGCCTTTGCAAAAGCCGTTACACAGCCTTGAAACGGCTGCCGTTTTTCCAACAGATACAGAAAAAGATACATCCAAGCGCCGTCAAGGTCCGTATCTTCGATCCCGCCCCCAGCAAGTCGTCGCACCCTCTTGCCCCCGCAGTGCTGCCGGTGCCCCACTGCATGCCGCATTCAGTGTGGGGTGGGCTTGGCAGAGAGATTAGCATAGTATGGTTCCCAACAGTTGGGTTCCCTGTTTGAGGGCGTTTTCCACATCTTGCTATTCAGGGCTCAAACAGGGTTTCTCTGGAGCTGTGGGCAAGTGGCTCGGGGAAGAAGCTTTGATAGGGCTGAGGGTTTAGATCCTTGGGTTTAGGGCTGCGGGTTGAGATCGCAGGGCTAGGGCGTCTAGGTTCTAGATTTACTAGGTGTTCATTGTCGTGCTGTTCTAGGGAAATGTCTTAAAAGAGCTAAGGGGTTAGACCCCGAGCCGAGCTGGACGGTGTAAAGGTTCAGATTAGGCTTTGAAGTTCCCATTGTGATCTTGACCTGTAGAGCCTCTATTATGTGATATATAATCGTATCACATTACATTGTATTCTGTGTAGATATATATATATATATATGTACATATATATATATATATACACACGTGTATTCTGTTTATAATTAGTACTTGAGGTCTTTTTCGTACATGGAGAGCCTGGACGCCTTTTGGCTTCGGGATGGAAAGCGGGTCGGCTCGGTTGGACGAGTACTTAAAGGGTCATGGGACTTAGTAACTAGGGTTATAAGTAGGGTAACAATACTTTTAACTACTTATAACCCCAATTAAGTTACTTCTAACCTTACTTTCTATGTCCCATGATGATCCTCCAAGTACGGGGTCACAGAACACTGCCTTCCCTTGTGCGGGAACTCCTTGGGGAAATTATAGTGACCTAAACAACTACCGATACTAATTTGAGGCTCCTTACTATAGTTACAGTACAGTATATACCCCAAAACTGAAGGAGCTTCTAAACAAAGGTCTTCTCATTTGGGCGTACTTAGACCGAAAGAGTTGTTCAGTTTCCCACGAAGACAGTTGCTCAATCAGGTTCTTAACCCGAATCACTTATGAAAATTCTGGAGGTGGCGCTGGGTCGCACGGACGGGCTGGAAATGCTGCGATGGTGGGTGTCACCTCAGCAGTAGTGGGGTTTGGGGCTGTAGGCTTTTAGGGTTGAGAGGGTTGGGCTTGAGCATGGAAGCTTTCACCCAAATGGACAGCAACGCAACGCAAGACAGCAGGATCCTGAGCCCTAAACCCTAAACTCAAAGCTCGAATCCCTGAAGAGTTATGCCCCAAGCCTGGATTCAGAGTTTAGGGGTCAAGGTTGAGGGGAAGCCTTGGGATTTCTGGTCTGCGGCTTGGGATGTGAACGCGGCCAGTGCCCATCTGCTCAAAGGAAAATATAGGGGCCTAAAGGGATCTGTAGTAGGTTTCTATAGTATAGGGGGGGCTATATAATTACTTAGACTCTCTTGGGGTTACCTTATTGTAAGTATAGTATAACGGGCCCCAAAAGCCTATTTATCATTGCCCTTTTGCACCGAACCAGAACCACAAGGTTTAGATCCACAGGGCTTTTTCGACAGAGTTGGATTTTAAAGACGTTTACAGACTTTTAAAAACTTTCAAATGCAAGAAAAAACATTCTAAAAACTTTTAGAAGACTTTAAAAGACTTTTAGAAACTTTTAGAAGACTTTTGCAAACTTTAAAAGACTTTTCAAAACTTTAAAAGGCTTTTGAAATATTTAAAAGACTTTTAAAAACATTAAAATACATTTAAAAGCTTTAAGACTTTAAAAGACTTTTAAACGCTTTTAAAAGCTTTTACAAACTTTAAAAAGAATTTGAAAGACTTTTAAAGACTTTAAACAACTTTTAAAATTTTTTAAAAACTTTAAAACACACACAAAAAAAACTACATTTTTTAATGTTTTTTCCGAGAAGACGAGGATGAAGAAGACCTGGCACAGGGTTTACAGTTTCAGGGTCTTTAGGGTTTGGGGTTAGAAGGCAGAGTGCCATAGTATTAGGGGTTTGAGGGTAATGAAAGGGTTAGGGTTAGAGTTTCAGGGTCCTTATTATATTTAGGGTTTGGGGTTAGAAGGCAGAGTGCCATAGTATTAGGGGTTTGAGGGTAATGAAAGGGTTAGGGTTAGAGTTTCAGGGTCTTTATTATATTTAGGGTTTGGGGTTAGAAGGCAGAGTGCCATAGTATTAGGGGTTTGAGGGTAATGAAAGGGTTAGGGTTAGAGTTTCAGGGTCTCTATTATATTTAGGGTTTGGGGTTAGAAGGCAGAGTGCCATAGTATTAGGGGTTTGAGGGTAATGAAAGGGTTAGGGTTAGAGTTTCAGGGTCTTTATTATATTTAGGGTTTGGGGTTAGAAGGCAGAGTGCCATAGTATTAGGGGTTTGAGGGTAATGAAAGGGTTAGGGTTATTTAGGGTTTGGGGTTAGAAGGCAGAGTGCCATAGTATTAGGGGTTTGAGGGTAATGAAAGGGTTAGGGTTAGAGTTTCAGGGTCTTTATTATATTTAGGGTTTGGGGTTAGAAGGCAGAGTGCCATAGTGTTAGGGGTTTGAGGGTAATGAAAGGGTTAGGGTTAGAGTTTCAGGGTCTTTAGTATTTAGGGTTTGGGGTTAGAAGGCAGAGTGCCATAGTGTTAGGGTTTGAGGGTAATGAAAGGGTTAGGGTTAGAGTTTCAGGGTCTTTAGTATATTTAGGGTTTGGGGTTAGAAGGCAGAGTGCCATAGTATTAGGGGTTTGAGGGTAATGAAAGGGTTAGGGTTAGAGTTTCAGGGTCTTTAGTATTTAGGGTTTGGGGTTAGCAGGCAGAGTGCCATAGTGTTAGGGTTTGAGGGTAATGAAAGGGTTAGGGTTAGAGTTTCAGGGTCTTTAGAGGGTTTGCCATAGTATGAGGGTTAGGGTAGGGTTAGAGTTTCAGGGTCTTTAGTATATTTAGGGTTTGGGGTTAGAAGGCAGAGTGCCATAGTAGGGTTTGAGGGTAATGAAAGGGTTAGGGTTAGAGTTTCAGGGTCTTTAGTATTTAGGGTTTGGGGTAGAAGGCAGAGTGCCATAGTTTTATAGTATTAGGGATGCACAAATCGCGTGAAGTGGCTACGAACTGCTGGATGTTGCGCTTTTCTGCGTTGACCACACTGTCAAGCGAATCACGTGCAGGCGAAGCAGGGTACAGCTGGGTGACGCGACAACGTCTGGCACTCTGCCTTCCCAGCTGCTGGCACTCTGCCTTCCCGCCTCAAGATCCATTAATTATTGCCACCCCAACTTTGCACAAAGCTGGTCGGTCAAAGGTATTGCTCCAGCATCAAGGTCAGGAAGTTCCCCCGGACCACCGAGACGGATGGCAACAAGTGAGAGGTGTTTCATCTGAAGGACAAACTGCCGTTGTTGTTCATCTTCGTCGTTCCAAACATAAACAAAATCACAAACGAGAGAAACGCGCGGCAACTCCAGCGGTTCTTCTCCTTCACCCACCTGATAACACTTCGGGAAGGGGCCTTCGTACCGTCGAAGAAGCCTGAGGCCTCCTGTAATGCGGGAGCCAATACGTGGCCAGTAACGCAGGTAGCGAACCATGATTTCCCAAGGCACGTCGTCATAAACTTCCTTCCATCTCTCAGCTGGTTTCCACTGGTCAGGCGCTTTGGCCAATTTTTCGCAAGCGGTTTTGATCAAGATTGGGGAGAGCTCGCCTCTGAAGAAACACTCTCCTCGTTCGATCGGGGCGAAATGCATTGCTCTGGACGGCTACTGTTCAGTCACAAGCACGCACGGCTTCAAACCACATGTGCTAGTTTGTGCGGCTTCCGGGTTGTGGCACTCGAAATGATTGTCCATGTGCTTGCACGTGACAAATTCCACATGTGTGAAAATGCGAACATGCTTTCGCAATCCGTCTTCCCCAAGCAGAAACACACAGTCTCTCGGACGCATTCCAATCTAGCAGGACCCGCTGCCATCAATGCAAGCACACAGACAGACACACAACTTTTCTTTGCAGCGCAGGATGAATCCTCTAGTTGTTGCCAGGCCTCCTGGTCGGGCCACAACAGGGCCTATGGTCAATGACGTGTTGTCTGGCCTGCGCTTCTGTCATCTTGGAAGCCACACGTCCCCAGTGATAGGGTACGAGGTGGCTCCACTCGCCTTCAATGCCAGACACACATGGGTTCATGTAATGTGACACAACACACAGCAGATCAGGCAACCACATCGAAGCTATAACAAATGTTCCGAATCTTTCCAAGAGACCGCCGTCTGTCACACGAACTCGGAGAAACCATTTTGCTTTGTCAGTGCCACCAGGATTCGGGTCGTACTTCATCTCACCAGCGATCTTGGGACACTCCGGGCATTGAACAGGTGTCCATACCCCTTGGTAGTCAACACGGTTCGGCCGCCGCTGATGTTGGGGGCCACGGACTGCAACCTCCCGTGGCTCGAGTGCTGGGATAGGCACTGCAGGCACCTCCGGCATCTCAGCAGGAGGGGCTGGCACTCTGCCTTCCTCGGGCTCCACGTGATCATCAGGCTCTGGGACAGGGATTGCAGCAGGCACCTCCGGCATCTCAGCAGGAGGGGCTGGCACTCTGCCTTCCTCGGGCTCCACGTGATCATCAGGCTCTGGGACAGGGATTGCAGCAGGCACCTCCGGCATCTCAGCAGGAGGGGCTGGCACTCTGCCTTCCGCGGCCTCCACGTGATTATCAGGCTCCGGCTCCACCGGCACCTCAGCAGGAGGTGCTGGCACTCTGCCTTCTGCTCCCTCTTGACCACTTTCATCAGGAGGCGCGGGTTGCTTCCTGGGCAACATACGTGGGCGACAAATCTTTCTCTTGGCTTTCCGTTTGGCCTGTGGCTTGGCCTTTGCTTTGGTCTTTGCTTTGGCCTTGCCCTTTGCCTTGGCCTTTGCTTGCTGCGTCTTGATGGCCTGCCAGGTTTGATGCACCCTTTTGATTCTGCGTTTTCTGACTGCGTCTGAGACCATTTTAAATTCCTGTTTGTCCTCAGCAAGCAGGTCGTCAAGAACCAGCTCATCAACAAAGTCCCCCATGATAATGTCATCCTCATCCTCATCCTCTGTTGAATCTTTGGCTGTCGAATACATAGCCTCAATTTTGCGCATGAAATCCTCATCTTCCGGAAGGTGATGAGAAGCGATCAGGCTCATGAGCTTTGGACGGCGCATTCGTTGCAGCTCCTTTCGCTTTTTTTCGTCTACGTTTCCAGTCTGGGAGATCACATGCTCGGCGAGATTCTGGCAGTCTGCGAGAGTCCGACATGCTTGTGACATTTCCCTCAGTCGAGTCAGCAAAAACAAGCACAGCAAAACTTATATAAGTTTATTGTACTATTTACTGTATGGGTCGACAGTTGACAGAATCCTAAATGAAAACATGTCACTTGGGATGCTGCAACATATAGGATAGAAGTGACACTGAGCTTGTAGCACAACGACGGAGGCAAATGAAGCCATTCCAGAAGACTGCCTCTGTTTCGATGACTTCCCAATACTGGGGCTCATACAAATGAATCCAGCAGGCCTTGACGCTGGAACCATCCGGGCACTCTGCCTTCAAAACAAAATATATCTCTCCTGTCGACTGGTCCTCATGCTGGACCACTGGCCACATGAGAGCAGCCCAGGTTTTTGCCCCAAGAGAGAGATAGCATGTCAAATCCAAGACATGGTTCAAGATCTTCAAAGGGGCTGCAAGGCTGCTAAACTTCCCAGCACGCAAGGGAACATGCTGAGATGCCAGTCTTGCATCATTGTAGTGAATTAGCCATGACCACGCAGCTGATGCTCGTTCGAGTGTCTCTTCTGACAGGGTGTTCCATGTCTTGTCGCCGACAATCTCGGTATACTGTGACGGCAGCTTGTGGACACATCCTCTGAAGCACAACTTTTGGCGCTTCCTGTCCACATTCCAAAACTCCCTTTCAAAATATTCCCGTTTGACTTTTGCCGGATGCCTGATTGAACGGCTTTCAAAGACGTTTGAATTCTCGATCACAGTTTGAATCGTGGAGTATGTTTGCTTGCGGGTTTTGTTCAACAAAGAATCATTACGAATCTTGTTGTGCACATCTTCCACAATCTTGTTGTCTGGCAGCGTCTGCACCAGAACACTCAGCAGGTGGGTTGCAGGGCATGCTGGTACCGATATTGTTACAGTCCTTTGAGCTGGCACTCTGCCCTCTTGCCCGTCTAACAAAATGTCACCAACTCCGGCACCGTCATCTGCTTCTTCAGGCACAGAATCCTCCATCTCCCCGTCCTGCTCTGTGTCAACATCATCCACGACAATGTCTTCTGACCCCGGAGGCGCCACTTCATATCCCTGTGCCTCCAATGTGTCCAGAAAAAGTCTCGAAGGATGGCTGATTCCAACTTGCAGGTCTGTGAAGAGTTGCCGGGCATGAACACTTGGAGTGGACCGTGCCAATGTCGACTCCAACCTCAAGAGTGATGTGTGATGGCCCTTTGCCTTCAAAGCCGTGATCGTCCGAATTTCTGCATCAGGTGACAGCAATCCCGCATAGGCATCTGGTGGAAGTGAAAAAAGACTGCAAGTCCAGACCCTGTTCATCAGCAAATGCAAGCTCAACATCATGATTTTTTCTGCGGGCTCGTGTAAATCAGTATCCAGATGCTCCTTCCACAACTCGGTCTTCTGCAGGTTGGAGACAATCTGCAACAAATGTTTGTCTGCTTTCCAGGCATCATTCACTGTCATCAACTCGGCATAACCTCGACCATCCTGCGGCGATTTAACGTTTTTTACTTGTTTCCCATACCATGTCCACAACGGTTCGGTCACTTTGTACAATATCTTGGAGTGATCGAAAAGGTCTTCTGTCATGAGATAGTATGCCAACTTGAAGCCCCCCATGCTGGCTTTCAACAAGCTGAGTTCTTTCCGTGGATCAGTGGCACGACCAGCCTGTGACAGCTTTTGCAAATCACCCAGTGCATCTTCCTGCCTCTCACCATTGTCAGAGTCCGGCACTCTGCCTTCGGACTCTGGCACTCTGCCTTCGAAGAGCTCCTTGCCCGATTGTGTATTCGCCGAGTTGGAATACAGGCTGAGTCTTTCCCTTGAGCAAGGGCTGAAAGATTGATCTTCACCGAAATGATCAGCCAGCAGCATTTTGAGGACATGAAACTCATGAAGTTGCTCACAACATAGCTGGTTCCAGCTGAACCATCTGGAGGATTTCACCAAGCTGCCCTTCTTCATGAAGGATTCGACATTTGCAAGCATATGTTCAATCTCATGCTCGTCACCGGATAGCTGCCTGTCTAAGTCATAGGCAATCTTATCTCGAAAAGCGTCCCACAACAAGCTTCTGCTCGGTGATGTGCAGGAAACAAAACTCGCCAGCATTTCCTTCTTCTGCTGGTAGAAACCACCACTTCCAAAGGGTTTATAATTCAGGGCAAAGATGTAAGAGGAGTGAAGTTGTGCTTTCAGGAAGAGTCCTTTGAGGCATCTCGACATGCTGTTTTTGAAATCTCGAATGGCCCTGTGAATCTTGTCACATTTCACATGAATCATGTTTTCACGCATAGCATAGGCCATGCCAGCAAGTCCGATGCTGCCCTGGTCAAGGCCCAAGACCAGCAGTGGAATGTTCAGCCACCACTTCTCTGACTCTGGCAAGACGGGGAGCACATTTGTGATCTCTCCATCCTCAGACATTGTCTTCAGAAAGGAGACATGAGGAAAAGCTGGTGGCACTCTGCCTTCTGGCACTCTGCCTTCTGGCACTCTGCCTTCAGCCGGATCCGGATTGTCCCTCAACCACTGAAAACAGCGGTCAATGTCATTGTCTTCTTTTCCAACTTGGAAAACCACCCTGCTTTCATATCTTTTCACAGGCCTCTGCCCAAGAGAGGGGGCGATCTTGAAAGAGCCCAAATCCATTCGCCCTCTGTGCAAAATCCAGATTTGGTGACTGATCGCTTGAAGCTGCCTGAATGCAGCAATCCTTTCCAGCTTCTTTCGCTTTGATATGTGAAGAAGCAGGTCGTCGTCAAACCGGTCTTGTGGAGAAACTTGTCCAGTCTTCATCACTTGCATGGGTGCAAACACTGCAGCAGAAATCTCATTCGCCCAAGCCACTGTCACAAGACAATCGCTGGTGCTGTGAGTAGACCCATCGGCGATGAAGTTGATTTGTCGACAGTGCTGCATAGCAGTGATAGCTCTCTCCTGGTACAACCGATTGATTCGAAGCTGCCACTCGTCACAGCTGGACTCAGGCACACCTGAGCTGGCAAGTCAAAGAGCGATCGATTCGTTCGCTGCAATCGTTGAGATACAAAAGTACAACTTGGACTTCAACACTATGCGCAAGCAACACCATTCTTCGGCCTCCCATGGAAGAGCTTGGGTCACCGAGGCTACGTCATTTTCGGGAGGGGCCACCTGGCACGTTAGCGCATGTGTCCAGATGTCATAGCCAGATGCCCGCTGGCCGTTGGCCCCAACCCCCCCCTAGACTGCGGGACCCCAGTGCCCTTGCCCTCGCTCCACACCCGGCCAACAGTGTGTCGGTAGCTGCCAAAATTGGCGGGCATGCAGCTGCCGCTTGGTAGAGCAACATACACCAAACCCCATTCTGAACATGTTGGCACTCGTGACAAACACAACCGAACAGCAAGCCGAGCAAGGTTCTCTGCTCAATAAGACAACCATGTCCCAAGAACGGACGGCCTCCCTTCTTTGTTCGGAACCTGGAAGTCTGGCCCGGACAACACGATCCGAGGTCGCAGAAAATCCAGCTAGGTAAGGCAACCTTGAGGAGGTTCGACTGACACTCTAATTACTGTACTTCTGCTCGATATTTGGCCTCCCATGTTGCTGAGGTGGACACTCGGGTGCCGAGCTCGGACCCAGCCAGCACGTTGGCATATGTGTGACTGGCTGTCATCACCATGTGTCCGCTCTGGTGGTTGGCCCCAAGTCCTCGATCGGTTCCTTCTTCCGCGGTCCGCCAGAGCGACCCCATGCCCGGCCATCGGCATGCAAGCGCGGCTGGTGAATCAAAACTGGACACACCGCGACTTGTTGGTAAGGTTGGTGTGACAAAGAATTCACTATAATCTTAAACAACTGGCTAACAAAACAACATTCTACTATGAATGAGACGGAGGAACACACCAGCTCAACAACACAGCCATGTCCCAAGAACGGCCTCCCTTCTTTGTCCGGTATTGCTTCCGGTGACTTGCATGACTGCTTCGATGTCACCAGGTCACAGCCCCAGCCGGCGCATTAGCCCATGTGCCCGGCTGTCATCTACCCCCTGCCCCTGGGATAGGTTGGCCTCAAGGCTGTGACACAGGCAAACCGAACGCCTCACACATGGCCAATGGTGTGGGGAGCAACCCTGGTGGGGCAGGGGTTTACTCCTTAGGTAAGGCAACACCGAAGAGGTTCGACTGGCACTCTGCCTCGGCACTCTGCCTCTGTCGTCGATCCAAGAGAACAGAAAGCATGTGCTCAGCAGAAAGAGATATAGCCTAATCATGGGTTAGCGGCCTCCCCCATTTGCTGAAATCCACCCCACTCGGCCAAGGTGGGTCGCCATGCTCACAGGGAAATTAAGATGCCAGCGCTGTGCCGGATCCCGTCGCAGCTGTTGCTCAGCAGGCCATTGGCACACCTGCGATGTAACAGATCCCGGAGACTTGGTTTGCTTCGGCGTAAACATCGCCCGCAACGCGCCGATAGAAACAAACCAGGCACAGGCTAACATCACCACCGTGAGTAGCAGGCTCAAGGCACAGCTGGCGGCTGGGGTAGTGGTAACTTACAGCAGGATGCTATGCTGCCACTACAGTTACAGGCCATGCCAAACGATCAACGATAGACCTGATCCCAGGGCCACTTGCGCGCAAAAGTGAGCACAGGCAAGAACTGAAGAAGGCACTATCTCACCCTTCTCTTTACAACACAACTCAAGCGGCCTCCCTTTTAGGATCTCACCGGGGGGGGAAGGACACACCCGCCCCCCATTTAAGCCACCCCCAGCAGGCGCATTAGCGCATCGCCCTGCTGTCATACCCCTCGGGCTGTAGGGGAGTTGGCCCCAAGGGTGGCCGCCACGAGGCCACGCAGGCGTCAGTGGCCAAGCTTTCAGCTCCGGATGGATCGCTGCCCCCAACACGGCCAACAAGATGGAACCTGGCAGGTCTCTAGGGCCCCCTCGGCCAGCCCGCTGCTCAGGTTTAGGTCGGGCAAGCGAATCGACAAGGACGTTTATGATCAAAAGCAAGCACAGCAAACCACTAAACCCTACTAAAAACCCTTAGAAGTTTTACTGGCACTCTGCCTTTGGCACTCTGCCTTTCATAAATTTGATCACAACCTGACACTTAATGACTACTCACTCGATTCGGCCTTCCATGTTGCGCACTCGGTCGATCAACAGTTCAAGAGCCTCCCCTGCTGCCACCGAGTGGGTCATCATCTCGCACTGACTACTGGCTAGCCAGAGCGTGCAGAGACATAAATGGGGGGCTCCCAGCAGGCACGTTAGCCCATGTGTCCTGCTGTCATAGGGATCTGGTCAGCAGATCCCCGTTGGCCTCAAGAGCCCGAAAATCCCAAACAGCGGCCCGCCACACCCGGCTAACGGTGTGAACTACAAGCTGCCCTGCACTAGCGAACCCTCAGGGAAGTGACCCCGGCTAATGGTGTGCGACTATAAGTTGCCCTGCACTACGTTCTTCCCTCAGAGCCCTGTGCGAGACACAGCGAGTCCTGGGTAGCGGCCACACACATGCCTCCACATGCCGGCAAGCGAATCGACAAGGATTTTCTGATCAACAGCAAGCGCAGCAAACCACTAAACCCTGAACCCTTAGAAGTTTTACTGGCACTCTGCCTTTCATAAATATTAAATGCACAACCTGACTTAAGCATCCCTTTCTGTAACGGCCTCCCCGGCGTCTTTGCAAAGACGAACGTGCTCTGACAGTCATGCGGACCGGAGACTTAGGCCACCCCCATTCGGCCGAGATATGGGGTCACCCCGCTCTGCCATGGGGATATCAGGCGAAGGCTCTCAACGACCACTAGCAGCTGCAAGCATTTGCCCGCGCTATGCTTATGTCGCCCTCTGCTCGCAAAGAAGCAGGACGTCGTGGTCGTCGTGGTGCCATCCCAGAGTTCGCAGCGGATACTTCTGCCCCCGACATTACCTTCTGCTGGACTTGGCCAACAGCTTGGCGCAAGAGCCGAACGTCGGGTCGGCCATGGCAAGAGCGGTAGTCGAATTTAGTTCGACTGTGGCGCGGGTACGTGGCATCAAATGAATGTGTGACAAAGAATTCACTAATCTTAAACAACTGGTTAACAAAACAACATTCTACTCCATATCAAATCACCAAGGAACCATGCAGGTCGCTGCGTTCGTCCTGGTTCTTGAGAATGAGGGCTTGTCGCAAAGAGGTCCCACTTTTTGCAGCGCCCTCTAGCAACTTCCAGATGCTTTTGATGTCCACAGTCTTTTTCAATGGAACACGCTTGCCCAGAAGTGCCCTGCGAGACGTCACAGGCACACCAGCATCATGTACACTCAAGTAGTGCCCAATGACATACACCTGGAGGCCGGCTGACAATGTCTCGGACAGACACTCATGTATGTGCATGAAGGCATTCAAGACTGTCTTGGCAAATCCATGAGCCTGCCCCGACGGTTGAAGCGCTCTGTGTTTTTTTTGCCATGGTTGCAAAGGCGATGATGTCGTAGATGCTAGTTTCAACCTCCTCCCAATCTCGTGGCACTCTGCCTTCAGATTCATCTCGGAGAGATGAAGACAGCGTCCTTGCATTGAACATAGATTCCCAAAGCTGACGCAAAGATCGGGACGTGTTGCCTGCCAGCGACTTCATCATCCAAGCGGCAAAGCCTGACACCAACCCAGCTGATTGAAGAAACCATGACACTCTGCCTTCATCCAACTGCATGACCAGAGGCTCATCACTGATAGTTTCACACACACGTACCATAGCATCCTTCAGTTTGCTCTTGTACCATTCCCTGTGGGCGTCTGTCCTTGTGTCGAAGGATGCTTGCAACATGAATCGGGCCAAGGCTGTGGAAGATGCCACATCCTCCTGCACAGCATCAGGGTTTGGCACTCTGCCTTTTTGACTTTGCACATGTGACCCCCAGTTCGCAGCCAAGGGGGTCTTCCTGAGAAGATCACTGAAGAAGTTGTACCATTTGTGGTACTGTCGACGTTCTGAGCCGTTCCTGTTGCTCTCATCGAAAAACAAGTCCAGACGCCACCACAGTTCGCCCTGTGAGAGCCAAGCTGCTCTCGCTGGCAGTTTTGCATCATTTTCCAAGTTAAGCAATTGCCCATCACGGAGCAATAGCATGACCCACAGTTTCAGAAGCATCACCGAAATCCTCCAAAGCAACACTGTACTTGAATCTTACTAAATACTGACACACACCTGCACTTGTGTAACAAGCCCCAGTTCACAACACATTGAATTCTTAAGAAATCAACCCAAAGACTCACGATGACATGTCAGCAGCCACATCATGTCACTCGAACTTGAGACAGGAAACTATCGCAGATGGCACTGAACTGACAACCACATGGAATGATTAACACAGGCCACCGATGCCTGCAACTGGAGGTCGAGACACCAGCCAGGTCATTGCCACCTGCACGACAGCAGCATACGAACTGAGACAATACCGACAAACACATCTGATCACGGAGTGACTGAAGCTCTCTACATTTTCATTGCACAGCTGCACCAGCTCGGATCACTCAGATCCTTCCACGAGGCGGCGAGGATTTTCCTCGGCACCTCGTGGAGGGAACGGACGGGGTCCAGGGCTCAACCCAGTCCCAACATTGGAAAGCAGAATACCAACAAGACAGAATGTCGAAAGATGAAGCAAGCTCATTTAACTCTAGAGAATTATGGCACTCTGCCTTATTGGCACTCTGCCTTCAGCTACAATTCATGTTGGGACATCCCTCATCATATGAAAGGCCACAGCCTTGCCGAACTCCGGGGTGTACTCCTCTGACACCTGAAGATCTTCAGGACGACCGGTGAACTTCTCACCATCTCGATCAACGCAACCAGCACTTCCTCTGACATGGGAAGGATAGCTGCGCCGCATACCATTGATGTGCTGACAGTTGCTCCACAGTTGAAGCGGTTTCAGGATGGGCTGGCCGAAGGCACCACCATAGGTTTTGACCTTCATAGCCTGGATCATTCCCATGACACGATCGACGAGTGGAATGTCGAACAGCATGCTGGAGCAAGGCTGCTCGATCACAAACCGGTTGTCATTCAAAGCCGCGAGCAAAGTCAACAGCAGCGTCACATACATGAAACGATTGCCTTCTTGGCATGCCAGCGATCGCTCAGGTTCTCCCATCCAGTCATTGGCAATGGACCTTCCAGTACTGTATTTACAGAGTTGGACGAAGGAAGAGCATGGAGTTCCAAACCACACCAGGCCGTGTTTGTGTGTTTGACACACAGCATTGACAGCCAGGCGAAGTCCTCTCACAGAAAGAATATCATGATCTGTGCCGTACCTGATGTCCAAGGCTAGCCCCTGCCAGCCAGCACGGAGCATCTCCCGACTGAGGTTGCCCTGCCCTGCAAAGATCTCCAGGAAGTGGAACCTGGCACTCTGCCTTATGTTCCGCTTCCAATGACAAAAGTTGATGAGGAATCTCATCTGTTTCTTCCATGGCCACGAAGTCATGATGGGAAAAGTTTCTGATAACATTTGTTGCCAGATTGATATCATCCAGGAAAACCCACTGGCTTCAAGAATCACATCATAGTTGCACTCAGGCAGAACTTCATAAGGACCTTCATTATGGAACTCCAGAAGCGACGGGTCAACTTCGCAAAGGCGCAGAACATCCTGTCCTCTCGAAATGGCCAAGAATCTCTTCTCCAGTGCGATGTTTGCATCAAACTGCCGCCGAATGTCTGCTAACAGTCTTCTTCTTGTTTCAGCCGGGTCATCTGCTGCTGCAGACATGGCACTCCGAATTGCACTGTGCATGGCACTCTGTCCTATCCGCAAGAAAGTGTAACACCTTAACCTCAAGGGTGTTCGAATTAACAACGTAATTGTGAACCAGCACATTCAGCAGTTGACACACTTGTGAGTCGATTGATCCATCACAACACAAGGATGAGACAGACATGATGCAATCACTCGTTGAAATTCACATGTGGCATAGTTGTTGCAGACCATGACTTCATGCTCAAGCAATCAAATACAGCACTGCCAGACCCTCACTCGATTCTCGTTTTTCTGGTACCGCACACAGCAGTCCATCCATATCACTCGACGATTGCGAGACCACCGAGGTGGCAGCCACTTGTCAGGCAGATTCTGCACTGGCACTCTGCCTTCTATGCAGTCTTTGCTGGTGAGCTAAAATAATCAGTCTTCCATCTGACAAACAGCATTAGTGGAAGAAGCCTCAGAGTCGGACTCCTCACCTTCCTCCATCACATCTGAGGGGGCTCCATCATCCGCTGAGCCGCGCTGACTCCAGCCCGGGTCTTCTTCTGAGATGTGCCCATAATCAATACCCAAACGACCCCGCCCTCCAAGCTCACCAAGACGAACATCTAGAACACCTTCCTCAATCACATCTGAGTCTGAGGCGTGAATCTCACCTTCGGCACGAGCTGGCCCAGTCAACCAGGCATCCGGGCGAGATTCCAAACGAAAAAAAATTTGACCACGAACTCCACTTTCGAACTCATCTGGCACTCTGCCTTCCGGCACTCTGCCTTCTGGCACTCTGCCTTCAGTAGCTCCACTGTTGGCATTATTGTTAGGGCCAGGATAGCCATTTTCAGGCATCGGCCTTGGCGGCACTATTGGTGGCGGCGGGTTGTCTGGAGCATTGAAACACATGGCACAAATTCGCCGTCCCAACTGCCGACGTTGCATCTCTTCAGGGGTCAAGTTCTCAAGGGTGACCAGAACAATGCGGCCCTCCCTAACAGTAACCACATCCGGCTCGAAGTTGATCATGATCGGGGTCTCCATAATGTCCAACGCTTCTGCCACAGCTTGGGCAATCTCAAACTCATGTCGCGCAGGGGCGGGAGTTCTTGGGAAAGGTGGCTGATTCACAGGTGTTGGCGGCGGCGGACCCCTGGGTGGCCCTGGCACTCTGCCTTCCGCCCCACCGCCTTCTTCACCAATGCCATTCACACCGGTTGGCGGCACTCTACGAGGCCGTCGCTTCGGAGTCCTCACCCGGCCGATCCTCCCCGCTGCTGCCGGTTTGGCCTTCGGTTTCGGTGCCATGGTGCTTAACTTTAAATATCTTTGATCCAACAAGCTGCAAGCAACTATATGTGTTGGATAGTACGAACAGGTACTAGAAGTTGATTGTCATGTCCGTTTCAATACCACATGCAATAGGTTCCACTGGACGACACAAGCATTTATGCACATGATCATTAGATTAACACATATTTGAAGACAGAGTGCTATTAATAGATGATGTAGTTTAATGTTCGAAAGCAGTATGCCCAATAATAAGTGTATGCATATAATCCATACATATATCTATATGTATGTATGTATGTTATACATATACCTAGGTCTATGTGTAAACTTACCACACACAGTAACGGTTTAGGGTTTAAAAGAGCTTCAGGGTTTTAGGTTTTAAGGAGGTCCATGGTTTAAAGGTACTTCAAGGCAGAGTGCCACCTAGTTTATGCTTAATCATAAGATGTGTTACTACTCGTAGGGATTTGGTTGGGTTAGCTGGACTGTGCCGATTCAATGGGATTCGATATTGTATAACTAGCTCCCAAGATTCAATAAGCTCCAACAAGACTTTTGGGAGGGGATGCTACATGTGTGCAATTGTCTGGTACAGGGTCGGTGTGCCTTCAAAACGTGATGGCCCGAACACTAAGATTCAATAAGATTTTTTCGGGTAGTCCACAATCCTGCAAATGTCTTCTAAGATTCAATAAGATTTTTTGGGCGAGCTGGAGGCTGTGTCCCTTGTAAAACCGATAAGATTCAATAAGATTCAATAAGATTCAATAAGATTCAATAAGATTCAATAAGATTCAATAAGATTCAATAAGATTTTTTCGGGGTAGGCCACAATTGTACAAATGTCTTCTAAGATTCAATAAGATTCAATAAGATTTTTTGGGGCGATCTGGAGTCGTGTCCCTTTTAAAAATGATGGACCAATAAGATTCAATAAGATTCAATAAGATTCAATAAGATTCAATAAGATTCAATAAGATTTTTCCGGGGCATGCCACAAGTGTCACAAATGTCTTCTAAGATTTTGCAGGGCCTGTGGGGCGGTATGGGGATGGTGTCCCTTCAAAGGCCATATGTTTTTTTAAACACGGATGCACCCCATTGCAGACTTCCGTGGTCCTTTGTTGGGTCCCTCCCAACTGGTGTTCTAGGACAGGTTGGATCCTGCCTTTGGCGCGGATTTGTCCACAGGCATCTGCAGTATCCTTGTGAAATCGACAGACCGCCTGGGATTACAAAGAGACATACATTCCTGATGGCATAATGCAACACAAGGCAACACAATCATGTCAATACATAATGATCATGGAACACATGTTACAACCCATGGCACTCCGCCTTCAGAAACATGTCTGTGACAATGGCATTGCCACACCTCCAAAATTAATAAGACTCGAGGCCACATCACCGACAACACATACACATGAGCCAGTTATTGTGGCACTCTGCCTTGTTACCGAGCCACCTTGTCGACGCAATCAGTCCACCACGGGGTCGTTGACCTCAGGAGCTTCCTCTTCACGAGTGCGGTCGTCAACGAGTTGAGCTTGTATTTCCTGAACGATTGCGTCCACATCATTAGCATCATCTTCGACAGGAACAGGGGCATTGCTTCCCGTGGACCCCCTCGGACCCAAAAAGAACCTTGCCATAGAGGCTGAGCTCGCACACTTGAGAGGGCAAGCGGTGGCCTTGTTCCGCCCGGTCGACTCACAGTATCGATTGATACATTCGCTGTGAAAGAGGTGGCCACACGATAGCGCTTCCAATGCCTGCATTCCAGGGAAGCAACAGAAAAAGACACGTCATGTGAGAGGTACTGTTCTGAGGATTAGTGGAATGTACAAACAGGACAGGCACCACTATCAATGGTTCATTAACCAAAGGCAAACGAAACCAGCCTGCCTGGCCCGGGTGCATCTCCGAATGGCAAATGACACAGAGGTCCTGGTTCCACCGGTTCGCAGGTCTGCTCGACTCATTCGGAGCATCCTCCTCCTCCTCCTCAAAGAAGGCACTGTCGTCGGCCTCGCGCTCGACCTCGGCCTCGACCTCGGCCCCGGCCTCGACCTCGGCCCCGGCCTCGGCCATGACCTCATCATCGACCTCGACTGCGACCTCGTCCTGCGACTCTGTGTTTGGTGCCGTCGCCCTGGCCTTGGACTTGGCCTTGGCTTTCGACTTGCCCTTGGCTTTTGCTTTGGCTTTCGACTTGGGTGTCGCAAAGGGCACAACGGCATTCACGTCAGCACCAGCTGTCGAGTCACTGTTCGTGGAGGTGTCTGGCCCTGGCAACTCAACTGTTTGAGGTGCAGTGGTCACTTCTGCAGGAGGCATGACGATCTCCTGATCGGGCCTGATCTCTGCCTCTGCCGGCGCTAGACCATCGTCATCCATGGCAGGAGCATTCCCATCAACTGGCACTCTGCCTTCCACAACCCTCGGCACTCTGTCTTGTTCACTTCCTGCAGCCTGGCTGCCTTCGGTTGCCTGGCTTGCATTGGAACCCGGAACGGCATGAGGGGAGGCAGGCGGCTGTTGAATCGGCACTCTGCCTTGTTCCCCAGCCGGGCTGCGACCCACAGCCTGGCTTGGATTGGGACGTCCCTGCGTC